>OX941080.1:187485000-188085000 GCA_954870635.1 Arctium minus
GCTTTCATTTATATGGATTCATTATGTGCATAAGCGCGACCGCTGCTAGAGCCTTCAAGTCGGTTCTTCAAGGCATCCTCCTCTCTTCCGAAGGGTAAATTCATTTTATACATAGCTAAATAACCTCTTGACAAGTATTTTGGCATTCTTGTGTATGGAAGTGGTATTCTTCTGTCAAGCGCTGACATTCTCAAACCTGTCAGAAGGTCATGGATTTAAAAAAAACTTGGCAGAAGGTCATTTAACCAAAGGACCCACTAATGAATACGCGCTTTGGTTGGTTCACAAAACAGAGGAAATAACGGAATTGGATTTCTTGGATTTGAAATTTAAGTCCGGTTTTCGGTGTGTTTGCTCACATGGGTTGTTGTTGTTGTTGTTATATTTGCAGTGAAAAATTGAATTCCATGAATCTGTTGCTGTATATGTCCCCGATCGCGATTGTTGTTTTATTGCCGGCGGCACTTGTGATGGAACCGGATGTGATCGACGTTACCATCTCTCTTGCGTTGAAACATAGGTTCATGTGGGTACTGCTTTTGGTGAATTCAACCATGGCTTATGCAGCCAACTTGACCAACTTCTTGGTCACCAAGAACACTAGTGCATTGACACTCCAGGTCCTTCTCTGACCCTCTTGGTTCTTTTTGCCCTTTCTCTGTATATATTTTACCAGATTATTAACCCCAATAGTTGCGTGACGTATCTCTTTACGTATCTTGAAACCCGAAACCCCCTACGATCCAAGAAACCGAATGCGTTTTGACTTTGTGAAGAGCACGTGAGGGCATTTTGGTCTTTTTATCATTTTTTTTGTCTTTTTCCTACTTTTTGTTAAATAAATTACAACGTACACATGGGCGGAATTGGCCATGGGCTCCGTGCCCCCCTCTACCATCCCGACCAGTGGCGGACCCAGGATTTTAGGTGAGCGGGTGCACAAACGAAAAACTCAAGAAATTGTTGTCGATGTGTTTTTAGCCGAATTCCCCTATTGGGGGACTTTTTATGTTTTTGGTTGATTTTGAGGGATTTTTTAAGCTTCTGTGTTGATTCGAGGGATTTTTTTGATTGATTTCAAGAGATTTTTTAGATTTTTTGGTTGATTTCGAGAGTAAATTTTGTTTTTTTTGGGACTTGTGCCTTTCACCTCTCAAAAACGTATATATCACGGAGCACCCCCTTAGTTGAGCGGGTGCACCTTACGTATCGAAAAAAATTTCGCCCTTACGAAACGAACTTGAGCGGGTGCATGGGACCCCCGGAAGGGTAGGTCCGCCCCTGATCCCGACGCAGTGGAAATTTTTTTAGGGGTCTTCAATGTGCACCCGCTTTAATTTGATTTGTGCTTCCTTAAGTTAACAAAAAGTGGTTGCAACAGATAGTGTCATTGCATGGGGGCATTAAAGATTGCAAGTTCAAATTCTTTTGGCTTTTTTTTTATTTGGTAACTTAAACAGAAAAGAGTGAAAAAACCACTTGGGTGTTGCAAAAAACCATTTATATGACATTTTAATTTAACTGTATTTTTTTTATAATCAAAGTTTGTTTTATTTATATTTATGTTGATTATTTTCTACCCCCGCTCAAAAAAAAAATCTGGATCCGCCTCTGAATAAGCACGTCTACAACCCTTTTAGAAACAAATCAAAAGGCGGGCGAAACATGATTCTTGGAGGTCATACTCGTACTTCCAAGTTATAAACTTATATGAATAGTGACGTTTTTCGATCTGCAATGTTTGCTATGAAGCTTTTGACATATTTGTCGAACGTTGCTTCATAAATTGAAACATCATATTTGCTTTGAATTGACCTTCGATAATAATGATCAGGTGCTCGGGAATGCGAAAGGAGCCGTAGCCGTTGTTATCTCGATACTCCTTTTCCGAAACCCGGTTACGTTTGTAGGTATAGCTGGTTACTCGATGACCGTTATGGGGGTTGTTGCTTATGGAGAAGCCAAAAGGAGATACCGATGATCATTGTGGTTATTATTGATTTTTTGGACCGAAAACGCTTAGCGTACAGACATCCTCGTTAAAAGTAGAAGTGGCTGCGAATGAAGCGTATTTTTGTATCAGATCTAACGACCTCGTGGGAACGCCATCACCCCTTGGTTTTACGAGCATTTAAGGAAATTGTTTTTACACGCGGTTTCCACGGTATCAGACGCTTGCCGTCGAGTGAAAGTTCGATTTGGTTTCTAGTATGTAATTGTTAGAAACTCATTATTACATAGTTTGATCATGTTCTTAGAGTGGTACTTCAAAATCCTGTGTTTCGAAATATATTAGCCGATTTTTAATTAAATTCATGATCTCCTGACCTATTAAAAAACATTAGAGGTTTTTTTTTTTTTGTTGTTGTTGTTGGAAGGGTGGTTTTTTTTTCTTCTTTCAACTGTATCTCTTATATTTTTCATAAATGACCAAAAACCTTACAATTTTAAGTAATTTTACATTGTCATCTAACTTATTGGCAAGTTTGATCAAACATACCTAATTTACGAGATAAATTTTAGCTAACAACTAGTTGTTCGCTAATGAACCCGTATTGTTTGTTGAAAACTAACCGACAAACTAAATAACAATATAAAATGATATGTTAAAAAATTAATTGAAAAAATATACGACCATAATTAGAAAAAGTATAAACAAGCTAATGGAACTTATTAAAACATTACTTCAAATGGCCTTTAAAAAATCCAATTAAATTATAACGAGACAAATATTCCTAAATTTTAAGGGTTCCAACCTCATCAAAGATGGAAAGTGTATGAGTATGTTTTGCCGTATATAAATATTATGTATAGGGATAGACTTATAAAGGACACCCATGGGTCTTGAGAATTTTTTTTGGGTATGAAATGTGCATATGCTAAACTTTGAGGGTGCTTGATGACAGATCATTTGAAACAACCGAACTTATGAACGAATCAAGAACACTATCAAAAAACCCGTTAGGGAGACTTTAATAAAATTTAATATCAAAATTCAGAATGAATAATAATCTAAATCTAGAAAACTATTATGATAATCCAAACTCTAAATGAATGAAATCTCTAATTATAGAAAATAAATTTAAATAATTATTAATTTAAACCAGTAATCATTATCATCACTTGGAGCCTTTGGATAATCTTAAATTGTTTCAAAAAAGACTCCACCTCGAGTCTGGTTTATCTTCAGAAATATCTTTAGAAGATGCCGTTTCCACTTGGAAAAGCGTATATTTTTTCTCCAAAACGACGTTCTTGAACTTGCCTTCAAAGCCTTTGGATATTCCATATAAGCCATAAAATCGCATTCTTGTCGTAATTCATGTGGGTTATCCTTCTCATTTATCTTCCGAATGCCAATTTCTCGAGCTGCAAGTTTGTACAACTTATGACTACAAGAGTCGACAATAAAATGACAAACTTTACTTTGAATGGTGGCCATTGAAGAGAGAAGATTAGTCCGAACAGAGTTCGCTATCGTGCGCCAATGGGCTCAAATAAGTAGGGGCCTACATCGTCCTCAACATATTCGGCTCCATCATATTGTGGTAGTCCTATGTCATCGACATCATTATCGGTGACATTATTAATCCAGCAATCGAGAAGTTCATCCGCATGGGGACGCCCATGGAATTGAAGTAACTCTACCTTGAACCCGACGTTCCACAAAGGATCGTCAACGTTGTTGGCTACATCATTGCCTCGGTCGGCGTTTCTATGATTAACGAAACCGCGAAGTTCGACTTCCTTCACCCGTTGTAGTAGGCAATCAATCTTTATACCGCGTGGATCACGGTTCCTGGCTACATCATTGCCTTGCTCGGCGTCTCTATGATTTACAGAACCGCGAGTTCTTCCATGACTGCAAGGAATCCGGTCGGACATCGCACCAGAAGCTTTGATACCAAATGATGACGGATCGGTTGAAACGGCAGAACTTATGAACGAATCAAGAACACTTTTAAGAAATCCGTTAGGGAAACTTTAATAAACTTTTATATCAAAATTCAGAATGAATAATAATCTAAACAAACCAAACTATTTATAATTCTATTTGTAGCAAACTATTATGATAATCCTAACTCTAAATAAATGAAATCAATCTAGTTAAAGAAAATAAATTTAGAAATTATTAATTTAAACCAATAATCATTATCGTACCCTTTGGATAATCATAAATTGTTGCAAATTTCCATGCATCAATGCTACATGATATTAGATAAGAAAAGAAACATCAAACACAAAACCAAAAAAGTCTATCAAAATCTAACAAAAAAATATCTCAAAATCAACTAAAAAACTGGAAAATAAATCCATTGAAATAAATAAATAAAAAGTTGAAAAAAGCCTCGAAATCAACCAAAAAAACTAAAAAATACCCTTGAAAGTTGAAACGGTAAAATCCGACTAAAAACACATTGCACCTTAAAATGTTTTGCGTTTTTCTCAAAAGGTCGATTTCATTTGAAAAAAATGTATTTATTCCGCAAATCAACACAGTTGACTTTTCCTAAGGTCAAACCATGTTGACTTTCCAGAGTCAAACCACAACTTTACAAGACCTTTGATCCACTTTAAAAGTATACATAGTCAGCAAAAATCTAGGTTACCCATTGATTATATACTTGAAAGAAACTAAAAACTAACCAAATACAATTCCACAAATAACAAAAACGCAAAGGAACACAAGCGCACCATCATTTTGAGTATCCAAAGTAACTTAATTCATTATTTGAACAAAAATAGTTCATCTTCTCGTTATAATATTGATATAAGACGACACATTCGTCATGTAAACGTATAACTCTCAAATCATCACACAATCGAACACCAGAAAAGTCGTAAAAGAAATCAAAAGAAACTATACCATGTGAGTTTCGGTATGAATATTATGCACGGTTAGGAGACCGGTGAGAAAAGTCAGCTTGAAACCTGTCGGTATAACGAAGAAAAAGAAAAAAACGACACGGGACCCTCTTCAGCTTTCGATTAAACCTGTTCTGGGCCATCGGAGAGAGTCTCATAACCATCGTGTTGTTGCTTAACAGCAGCCTTCTCAACCGGAATGCACTTCAAAACAACTGCGACTGGCATGCTAACAAATCCGATCACAATGCTAAGTACCCACAGTTGCCAGTCTAAGGGGACGGTGCTTGCAAAAGTGCCGAGAAACTCGACTATGATAACTTGAAATACGATCGTTGAGATCATGACACCTAAGAATATCCAACTGCTGAACATGCCACGGAAAATGTTTATCTTGTCGATGTCACGGCTGTTTATTTCATTAAAAACCTGCGAAAATATACAAGTAAAAAGAGAGCACACGGAGCTCATGTCAATATAATGTGTGATACAAATGCAGGCCTTTGTTAAAACAGGGCGAAAGCAAGGTAGGAAGGTCTGGAAGGTTTTAGGGGCTTAATTTGACATGGGTAATTTAGTAATTTACCAATCTCGTCTCATTTTCTTGATTTCTGTTCCACTATTTTGGTGGGACAGAAAAAAATGTTTTTTTAGGAAAATTGACTTAAATAGCCAAAGTAGACAAAGAAATTGGTCTCTTAGCCATTTCTTTCCTGATTTTGCACAAATATCACTAGATCCACTAACCCAGATAATTTTTTTTTAGAAAAATTGCAAAGAAATTTACATTTTCTACCCAGGCGGACATGGATATTGTGGATGTAGTGATATTTGTGTAAAATCAGGAGAGAAATGGCTAAAACACCACTTTTTTTTTTTGACTACTTTGGCTATTTGAGCCAATATTTCTTTTTTATCCCACATGCTCCGTCTCACGTACCAAACACTCCCTTTTCCTATGTGTTTGGTACATGAAACTAGACAGGACAAAACTCACTGTCGGAATGACATGGAACATGACAAAAACTCATTGGTCCACGTTTGGCGTGACATAGGACAGTGACAAAAACTCTTGTCCGGTTCTAGTCGTACCAAACACCAGACTGACATCCGGTCCCAGTCTAGTAAAACAAAGATATCTTTGAAAAACAATGAGGTAATCAGAACTTGTGTAACCTGACAGAAGACAAAGGTGTTGAATATGAAAGTATTAAGGATGGCAGTTGCATTTGATCCATGTAAATTCAAGATTGGCTTCCCAGCAAAATTGAGAACAAATAGAACAGCCATTTGGTAAATACTCTGACCAATGATATTCCTCCACATCGTCTTGGTTATGAAACTGTCGGTTCGCTTAACCGGTGGCCGTTTCATCAAACCATCATTCGGTGGTTCGGTGGCCAGCGCTAATGCACCCAAGGTGTCCATGATCAGGTTCACCCAAAGCAATTGCACAGCCGTTAGAGGGGCAGACCCTGAAGTTTATGTTTTAAAAGAATAAGCAGTGATAACTATCAGTCACTTAACTGATTATGTTTGGTAAAAACTAGCTGAAAAACGAAATGACAATGTAAAATGACCTAAATGTAGGGGTGTGCAGAAAGTCAACCGACCCAATTACAACCAACCGACCGTATATGGATATCCAATTGTAATTGGATCGTATCGGATCAAAAATTTCAACATCCAATTTGGATCGGTCGGTTCGTAGTACATAATCCAATAAAATCGAACCGATCCAATCCAATGGTCATCCAATTATCATCGAACTACCATCCAATTAATAACTATATATATAATTATTAACATCTTACAATATTGTTTGCTAGTTGATACTTATATGTAGTTTTTTTTTTAATAAATCAAGTAAATACATGAATAATTAGTTGAAATGGTAGATTAATTGGCTCACAGATTGGATCCAATCTGATCCATTAGATAACCAATAATAATATCCAATTGATGGAACCGATCCGATCCAGTCTTGTATTGGATTTGATTGGATCGGATGTCCAATGCAAAATTGGATTGGATCGGATGACAAAATCCAACATCCAATAGATGATTGGATCGTATCTGATCCACCTAAATCTTTGGATTTCAACCGATGAACACCCCTACCTAAAAGGACATGTGTAAAATTATATAGAAAAATACAAGGGGCATAATTGGAAAAAAGGGAAAATTACTCTTTTAGCTTATTGAAATGCTACATGTTTCAAAACCAAATGGGCTTTTTCAATAAACTCAAAAAATAAGTTAGCTTGTGGTTGCCAATCTGGAATGATTTGCCATAAAACGTTCATAAAGACTGACGCACCTGTGATGCATGCAGAAACAAAGTTGATCATCAGGGCAACGATATTGACGGTTAACTGGAACTGCACAAACTTTTGAATGTTAATGTATACAGCACGTCCCCATTTGGCTACTTTTACAATTGTTGCGAAATCGTCATCCATCACGATGACATCGGCTTGTTCTTTCGCGACCTGCGGGTGGAATACTAGACGTGTTGAGGTGCAAGAGTTGCTAGAAACTGTCGAGTGCCAAATATATGATACAAATGCTCATTATAGGGGAAGGTTCAAATGAGAACCATAAATATTTTGAAAACCTGATAACCAACTATTTATTTTATGCATGATGAATGTCGTATAGAAATAGTTATTCATCGTGAATAATACATGAAATAGTTGGTTCAGTGTTTCGTTCTCATTTGAACTTTGATTCCCCCATAAGCATATATATACACATAAATTTGAAAAGGGTATTTGATAGAAGAAAATACAAACCTCAGTTCCTGCTATACCCATGGCAAATCCGATATCCGACTCATGTAAAGCAGGAGCATCATTCGTGCCATCGCCTGTAACTGCAACAACTTCAGACATGCCTCTCAAATGCTTTACGAGATCATACTTGTCCGTAGGTGACGATCTAGCCATTACCTATAATATTCACGGAAAAGCAGTTCAATCTGTGTGTGATTTACAGGGTTCGTTTGGTTTCAGTAAAAAATCAGTTTCTCCTCACACTACAACAAAATCGGGTTTATAGGACACCAAAAGTGTTCAAGTGTCCTCATTAATTACTTTACAGGACTTAAGTTTATAGGTTTATAAACGCTCTTGGGTGTCTTACCAACTTCTTTAGTACACTTTTGTAACAAGGTGTCCTATTAACATCTTTTTATAGGAGACTTTTTCAAATATTATCATATAAAATGGCTAATAGGACACTTGGTATCAAAAAGATGTCCTAAAAAGCTTGTTAAGATGCCCAACAACGTCCTATAACTTTAATACGACACTTTCTAGATAGTGTTTAGTCTATAAACTTAAGTCCTATAAAGTAGTCTATTAGAAACTTGTATATTTTTTGTGTTCTATAAACCCGAATTTGTTGTAGTGTCGTAGCAGTTGTATACTAATGCAATACCTGAATTCTAGGTGCTATTTTATTCAATTCTTCGGTACTTAGGGACCGGAATTTTGGACCTTCGATGGCCAAGCCACCTTCAGTTAGTATGCCACATTCCTTCGCAATGGCTTTAGCCGTGTTGATATTATCACCGGTAACCATACGAACAGTAATGCCAGCGGCTAAACAAGTTTCAACGGCTTCCTTAACCCCTGGTCTAACCGGATCCTTAATTCCAACGACCGCAATCAATGTGTAGCCACGTTCGGGTACGTTTTGTTGACCATCAAAACCGCCTTCAACATCCAAATAAGCCAAACAAAGAGTTCTCAAAGCATCCACTGCAAATTCTTCGATAACATCTGTAACAAACTTTACTTTCTCTTCGGACATGGGTACAGTTTCTCCATCATGATCGATGATCTTGTCGCATAATCCTAACACTATTTCCGATGCACCTTTGCAAAATGCGCGAATTTGGCCATTCGGGAGAGCTACAACCACGGACATTTTCTTCTTAGCGGAATTAAAAGGTTCCATTTTCAACATCTTAATCTCCCTGCGTGTGGCATTAAAATCGCCATCAAGATCAAGCCCGTATTGCAATATCGCAGACTCGGTTGGGGTTCCCAAAATAGAAGTTTTGCTGTTTTTGTCCTTGACCACCTCGGAGCCCGTACATTCGAATATACCTTGCAAGAGAATGTTTGACACACTTTCTGATAACTTCGAAGATAAAACCCGGCCTTCATTGTCTCTAACATCTTTGGTTTCACCCGATACCCATATTTTATCGACAACCATATGATTTGTCGTTAACGTGCCCGTTTTATCCGTGCATATGCAAGTCGAAGAACCCATTGTTTCGCAAGCGGAGAGATGTCTCACGAGCGCCTTATCGTTCATTAACTTCTTCATCGCAAAGGCAAGGCTAAGGGTAACGGCCAAAGGCAATCCTTCGGGCACCGCAACCACAATAATAGTAACGGCAGTCGCAAAGTAATCTAACATACTCAAAGCATCGCTCGATGACCAACTCGAGAACTGACCGTGCATCGCTTTTTCCACGAGAAACCTCACTGTCAACACAAGAAAAGTTAACACAGCAAACACCAATCCGATTTTCCCAATGATCGTAGCGACGCCATTTAACTTGACTTGCAACGGGGTTTCGTCTTGTCCTTCTTCGCTTAACGTTTCCATCAACTTTCCCCATTCGGTTTTCATGCCCACGGCTGTAACGAGCATCTTGGCTGAACCATCTTGCACTTTGGTTCCTGCAAGTAGAAAAGGCTTCTTTTCATCGATATTCACAGGATTGCTCTCGCCCGTTAAGCTGGATTCATCGATCAATAAGTTGTATCCCGATATGAATATCCCATCAGCTGGAACTTGATCACCGATCGATAAGTGGACAATATCCCCGACAACCAAGTCATAAATGGAGATTTTTTTTCGATACCCGTCTCTTGTTACATGAGATGAAATCTTTTTCTTTTCCTTATCAAGATCCTTGAATTGCAACGACTGTTTGTAGTCGCTCACAGCAGTAACCGTGACAACTAATAGAATACTTAGTAGAATTCCCAATCCATCGTAAATCCCATCCGGCCAGCCTTCGGTTGCGAGACCCACGCCTATTGAAACCACGGCGCAAACTATAAGGATAATGAGAGTAAGATCATGAAGGGCCTCCCATACGAACATAAAGAAGCTCTTGGAAGGCTTTTCGGTATATTTGTTGATGCCATAAGTCTCTTGTCTGATGGACAAATCGCTTGATCTGATTCCTTCTTCTAACGAGACGTCTACTGCTTCTGCGATTCCATTGACTCCACGAAGGGCTCGTAAGGTCTTGACATCGTAATTACGAACCATGGATGCAAGTTTATCGGGATTTTTGGTGAATTCGGAAACTTTTACATCCCTTGGTTGATGAAGTTCATGAACATTTTGAGGGTGAGCAGCAGCTGTTGACATAGGATTCAAGCATCATCAATACATGAATAAGCAATTGAAAAACAGAAGCAAAAGCTTAAGAGGTACATAAGGGTTGGGTCCTCATAACACCGGCCTGTTTCTGTGAGACCCATGAGACCCGTGAGATCAGTTGTAAAGGCACAAAAACACACTGAACCTTCATAGCAAAAACACTGTAAGCCTTACCAGTGTTTTTGCTGTGAAGGTTCGGTGTGTGTTTGTATCTTCAGAGTGTTTTGTTGTGAAGGTTTAGTATTATTTTGTGGTCTCACGGAAATTCGGCTCGTCTCACATGATTCCAAGTCAAGATGCATAAAGAAAAGTTGAAACATGGATTAGGATAAGTTAAGTTTTTGCAATACTGTACCGATTTAAATATGCATAGCAGCATAGGCTCAACGTACCATCTATAAAACGCATTGCAGCCCTCATGGCCATAAACGTAACACGCAAATCTTCCTGCCAAAGGTGAGAACGAAATGATTTTGTGAATTAGATCTAGACAAACTATCTTTGGAACATATATGTTGTTAGAATAGTCTATCATGGTTAGCTGATAGGTGTGCAGTGTGCAAACTCCTGCATAACATATCTATATCAATCCAGATTCTATTTTGGAAACCACAGGTTTTGAGCTTATTGAAAATTGCCCATTTGATAAACCATAAACTAACTTATAAGCTAGAAAGTTAAAAAGTTACTTGAGAGAGTTTTTTAATAAGCTCATGGGGCTTTATTTCACTTTTTTTTTTTTTTTTCATTTATGGCCCTTATATGTTAGAATTGAGTAATTTTTCAATATGTTCTTTTAAGTTATTTAAATTGTCATTTAGCTTATCAGCTAGTTTTTACCTAAGTACGAGTATAAAAACAAACCAAACACACTTTGTATGTCCCACTCGGAAGGAGGGTTTACGAGTGTGATGTATGCAAACTGTCCTCTGTCCGAAATGATAGAGCGATTGTTTCCACGAAGACTTGTGAAAAACCTCATTATGTTGCCACCTAGCTAATAATCTTCTAAGCTAGTTTCGGGCATAATTCAATATAACTATTTTTAGAGATCCTGTGAAAGTTTGATCTAATATCTTTAAATAGGGTATGTTATCCTAGTCTATCAGGCTTCATGTCCTTGAAAATATCTAAAGCCCTCTTGTCTAGTATCAGTTGTTCATCCCACATCCTCGGCATGCCCCTCCTCCTCACCCCTCTCGACCATCATGCTTTCTACCTTTTTCATCCCACATCTTCTTTTTTCTTTCCTTTCCCATCTAAAAAAATTTCGAGAACAAGAGATTTTTTTCCTTACTCCTTTTTTTTACCTTTCCCTCCCTTTCCTTTATAAAAGGAGGGAGGAAAAAAATCTCTTGTTCTCGAAATTTTTTTAGATGGGAAAGGAAAGAAAAAAGAAGAAATTAAGACTGACTTTCCTCATTTCCTCCCAAAACTTTTCTCCCGGGAGGAAAGGGAAGAAAAAGAAAGAAAAGAAATAATAACAATTATAAATATTTATAAAACTACATATCTATCCATCAATTACAACCCACTAGAAAATAAATAAGAATATATTTGTAAAAATGACATATTTCCTTTTCTTTCTATCCTTCTCAAGAATATGAAAACTTATTTTATTCCTTTCCCTCCCAAGAACACAAATAGAAATATTTATTCCTTTTCCCTTTCTTTTCCTTTCTTCTCAAATTCGTTATAGATTCTAACATTAATTATATTACTAAAATATTCAATTTATTTAATAAAATATAATTTCAATGTCTCTTATCTTTTATTGGGTGAAAATAATTAAAATATTATTTCTCTCTTAATTTAAAATTTTCTCCAAATTTAGAGATATCTATCTTCTCTCATTTTTTTCTTTATTTTAAATAACATTTTAGCTTTCCTAAAAATCTCAATTTTATCATAGTTATTGAGGATAGCCTAAAAATTTAGAGCATCTCCAACAGCTATGTTATAATTTTTCTAAAATAGAGTACAAAAAGTTAAAATCTCTAAAAAAAATTACATCCAACTCCAACAACTACTTTATTTTAGCATATTTATCATCAATTATATTATTAAAATATTCAATACATTTAATAAAATATTATTTCTCTCTCATAAACACACAACTTCAATATGTCCTATTGGTGAAAAAATATTTAATATTATTTCTCACTTAAATAGGAGTTTTAGAGATTTCTCCAAATTTGGAGATTTTTACCTTCTCTCTCTTCTTTTCTCTACTTTAGCATGTGATATAGCATAGATGTTGGAGCAAAAAAATTGCTAAAATCTCACTTTTTTTTCTATTTTAGCATAGTTGTTAGACGGTGTAGGGCCGGGATGGCCCCAGAAATAAGAAGAAACATGGTTGCATTCCCTGCTTACTCCCGACCTCATTTCCATCTCTATCTTTTACATTTGTTGGACCTCTAACAAGTTCAAATAGCGGAACCGTTGATTACTATTAATTCTACAAGGTATACATACCACGAGAGCAAAAAGCCAAGCAAATGGAGGCACAAGAACTAAGGGGGTGTTTGGTTGGAGGTATTAAGCAGTAATCAATGGGAATGATAATAAAAGAAACTGTTTGGTTCTATACAAGGTTCTAAATGGCGTGAGGCGTGGCGTGGCGGCGAGGTCAAGCCTCAAGCCTTACGAGTTATGGTGAGGCCACGGCGTTTTCCAAGGCGTGGCTTAAGACGGAAAATCTGTATATAATTTATATGTATATATGTATGTGTGTATTTTTATCGGTGTCTTGAACAATAATGAATGAGTTATTAACAATTTAAATTCATATAAAACGATAAACAAAAAAATTTCTAAACTATAACCGATACTAATGGGTAAATTCCAATCGAATTTCGAAGTACACAAATTTGAAGTTGTAACGCGCCATGGCGCACCATAACGAGTTCGACGCCTTATCTCAATGCCAAGGCGTAACGCCATAACGCGCCATAACGAGCTCGACGCCTTATCTTGACGCCAAGGGGTAAAACATGGCGGCAAGGCCACGCCATGGCGGCGCCAAGGTGCGTTTTTTAGAACCTTGGTTCTATATAATATAATGACTCCATTCCCCCATAAGCCCACATTTTCATTCCATGTTAAACTGGGGGGATTGAAAATCCATTCCCATTCCCATTACCTGTCATTTTTATTTTCATTCCACTGCTTGAACCAAACGCCCCCTAAAACTTTTAACCATTCGAGGGTTCTGGCATATTGGTTAAGACTTGGGAGATATAGTGAAAATCTAACCTCCCTTGGATTAAAATACAGGCATTGTCAAAACCGAAGGTTCACTTACAATGAATCCGGTTCATTCATGTTCGCATGAAGATTAAACTGGCCCGATACCCACTCTTAGAAGAAGAAAAAAACAATTAAAACTTTTCTTTGGTAAACTCTAGAATAATTGAAATATAGTGATTATATTCTTGTAACTTCATCACGAAGCAATTGTTTAATAATATTACTTATTTTGGCCTGCTGTAGCCGTTGAATATAGTCTTCATCTAATAAGCAATAATGGATTTATGGGGTTTGGACTTGCTTTTCTACTTGGTTTGGGCAATAAATTTAATGGATCAAAAGATAGCACCAGCACGTTGCGAATGTACGGTTCTAAAAAATCTGATTTTTTTATTTTCGGGGACAGTGTTTCGTGCGACTTATCACGCGGGCTTAGGTCTCGGTATAACCCGCGCAACTTGCTGTTCGTGGATTTTTCAGAAGTTTTTCAGTCGGTGACTTCTTAACCATTTTGGATAAGTTTTTTGACAATTTTTATGGTTAAAACCTGTCAACTACCGGTGCCTATATATACCAAACAAGTTTGTTGAAATTGATCAATTTTTTTTCATTTCATTCTCTCTTCAATTTCTATGCAGAAAATGGTGTTCCATTGAGATGAGAGAATTTGTTGTATCCTCCATATAGATTAGGTTAGTAGCCTTTACCCAATAGCAATTAGTGGGGCTAATAAGTAGAGTGATAAGTTTTAGTAAACTTTCTAAGAGTAGCTTTCATTATTAATAGGGCAATTATGAATGGACGGTCTTGGTGGGGGTATTGTCAGAACAGAGGAAAAATCCTCGAAATTTCGTTGTTATCCAAAAAGCTGTCCAGTTTGTAGTAGTATCCAATAAGAAACCCTTTACTTCTCCTTATAAAACATCTTTTAATCCGCTAAAGCCACCAAAAGAACCTTGGATGTTTGTAGTGGTAAGTAACTAGCATCTTTTGCCTACCTAAATAATTATTATATGAAGCGTTTCTTATTAGCTCGATCAGAAAATTTATAAAATGACAAAAAAAGTCTTTGTCGAATCAATTACTGCAGATAATTCAAGCTTAACTTGAAAAGAAAATATCAGACTTGAGCTTGAATAACTTTTTCAAAGTAAGTCCCATAGTCGTTTAAAAATTTGAGTTGTACATTATACCTAAAATTCAGGCTTATAAGCTTGTTTACGGGTTTGAACTTGAGATTGATTAACTCGTTTATTGGGACAAGATTTAACCGAGCTTTCGAAACATTGGTGTTCTGTTTTATATTCAAGATCGACTCGAGCTTGAGAAAGTAGCTACTTAAATGGCTAACACTCCTAAACAAACCATTGGGTTGCGTTCTAAAACCACCAAAATTATTGTTAAAACTTGGCATCCGAGACACACAGCTAGACCAATATTTCGAGGGTTTGGCTAAAGTAACATGTGGTCAAACTCTTCAAGTAGGAACGAACCCAACAACTTTTTCATATGGTGGCACCATATTTTTTCATACGGTTTTTATCGATGTGTCTTCATTTTTTTACCGGGATTCAATATCGCCCGATGTATTTTTAGCCTAATTTCACCGTTTCAAGAGATTTCTAAAGTTTTTTGCTTTATTTCGAGACATTTTTAAGTTTTTTTTATCGATTTTGAGAGATTTTTTCGGTTTTTTTGGTTGATTTCAAGAGTTTTCTTGGTTTGTTGGTTGATTACGAGATACGGTTGCACATCTAAAATAATACGGTTGCACCTTTCACAAACCTAATTTTTTTTTACCTTAAGACGGAGAAACGATACGGTGGCACGTGCCACCATGGGCATCTATACAGGTCCGTCCCTGCTTCAAAGGCTCGTTTCGAACGAAACCAATGTCCCTAAATTAAAGAACCTCCAGTATATGGGTCAAACTCGCAGGGTATATGGTGCATTGACGCTAAAGATATAAGTGGATCCTTTCTACTCATACGATGGTGGCCACCTTTTCCATTTCTGGAAGATGACGAACAAGTCTGACTTCTTGCAGAACGTGTTGGATGCGCGTAAGGTGGATGTTATTGTTCGTTCTCTATCTATAGACGTGGTCGGTGGGCTATCACCACCTACAAATGGATGGTTTGGAAGTTGGTCGTGTTATGACTTTAGATGAAGTCTTCAATCCTTGAAAGTCTACAAGATACAGGGTTATCAAAAATAATCATAATTAACTTGGACCGTCCATGATGTTTGAATTAAACAGTTTTAAGTATTTAGTCTTCATGTTAAACGTATTGGTTAACCGAACAACATATTAAGGGGTTTTTTTTTTTTTAAAATACCTCTTAATGGCTAAGTCTGAATCGTTCAGACCTTTTTACATACCACCTCTTATTAATCATAACTAAAATAATATTTCAGACTTTAGACCTCTTAAAAAACAAACGACACCTAAGTTTTTATTTTATATGTTTTTATTTATATAATAACTTTATAAGTATAATGAATAGCACAATAATACTATTAATATTTTATGTATTTTTTTGCTAAATAATACTTTTTTGTTTGATGGTAGTTACTTCTTTTTACTAGATAATATTTTTTACTTAATAATGTGTTCTGTTTGATATGGAATTTCTCCTAGATAATGTTTATGTATGATACTTAAATTATCAAGTATGATACAATTATATTGGAAACAGCCTTGCATTTGAGAAATTGTTGAATTTCCGACAAAAAATATTATAAGTTCTTATTTGATTAATCCAGTTTCCGAACCATATAAATTGAAACCGATCAAACTAAATCTTAATTAGTTTGATTATTAGGTAGCATGGAAAAAGTTGAAATATCGGTTAAACCGATTTAACCAACCGAAAAACACCCCCTATAAATCCCCCAACCCATACACTTTCTAGTCCAGATTATGGGGGGACAGGAGGACTTTTCCGGTGCATACCTAAGGGGCTAGGGTATGTAGGGCCCACAAAAGTGGACCACAGGGCCTTGGGTCCCTGCAATTAAACCTTTTTCTAGTCCAGATTAAAAGTTTTGCCCCATTTTAGCAACAAAAAAAAAAAAAATCACAAGCAGGGCTTCGATAAGGTGGTGTTAGATATACTTATTTTTCTTTCCAAAAAGTAAATCTAAAATAATGGATAATCTTAAAAATATGGGAAAAACATATTTATTGACAAAACCAATAAGTATATATTCTAAACCATGAAAACAAACAAATAACAGATATGAATATTCGAAATTAAGGAATACAATAAGTAATATGGTGTGTGGTTTTAAGTACAAACGATGAATATGTGTCAAATATAGATACATTTCACAATAAAAATATAATATAAAAAAGACTCATGAAATAAAATCAACTTTAAAAAATTATTTTATTTTATTCAATATATTTTAATAAATCAGGCGCTGCATTTAATAAATAAAATAGAAAAAATATAAAGGAAAATAAAGTCGCTGTCAGAAAAGATTGAAAACACGATAACAGACAAAATTCGAAAAATCTCAATTCAACAAAATTTCCCACATATATTGACAGAGTTCTACATGACAATGGGATGGAATCAACAAAGACATCAAAATCTGATATTGTTATTAAATTTTAAGAATTATGTAATAGCTATGTTATAATTTTTTTTTTTAAAATAAAGTACCTAAAATTAAAATATTTAAAAAATTATATTCAACTTTAAACGTTAAAGGCTAAAGCAACGGAATGAAAATGAAAATGCAAATAATGGGAATGAGAATGGATTTTCATTCCCTCCGGTTTATCCTGGAATGGAAATTTGGGCTTCTCAAGGAATGAGCTCATTATCTATATCTATCTATACTATATTATAAAACATGGAAAAAAAACTCTTAAATACAAATTATTAGGCACAAGGTATCATCATTTTATGCAAGATTTTAAAAATCTCTTAATTTACAAGTATTAAAGCACAAGATACATATTACTACTGCAGGCTTCTAATACCTACCAATTTGGTATGTGCAGAACTTTACTTTTATACAGACCTTTTCATGTATCACTATTAATTAATATATTATATTACTATAAATTTGTTTTAATTATATTATTAAATATGTAATTGGTTATTTTTTCTAGATGTCATTAAAATATATAAGATAATCATTAAATTCTTACAAAATACTTAATTTTTTTATATAAAAAACATTATATTATTAAGCCTAAATTAAACAAATTTATAAAAAAACATTATCACTTTCTCAAAACCATCCAAAATCGTACTGTAAATCGACAAAAAAGTAAAATGAAACATTAAAATTGTGATGTATCTCGTTGCATTGCGCGAGTACGCTTCTAGTATTATATAGAACCAAACAATTTCTTTTATTATCATTCTCATTAATTACTGCTTAATACCTCCAACCAAACACACCCTTAAAATCTATACTATATTATAAAGCACGGAAAAAAAACTCTTAAATACAAATTATTAGGCACAATGTACCATCATTTTATGTAAGATTTTAAAAATCTCTTAATTTACAAGTATCAAAGCACAAGATACATATTACTACTGCAACCAATTTGGTATGTGCAGGGTCTTTCTTTTATGCAGACATTTTCATGTATCACTATTAATTAATATATTATATTACTATAAATTTGTTTTTATTATATTATTAACTATGTAATTGGTTATTTTTTCTAGATGTCATTAAAATATATAAAATAATAATTTAATTCTAACAAAATATTTAATTTTTTTTATATAAAAAAATTATATTATTAAGCTTAAATTAAACAAATTTATAAAAACATTATCGATTTCTCAAAATAATCCAAAATCGTACTGTAAATCGAGAAAAAAAACATTAAAATCGTGATGTATCTCGCTGCATTGCGCGAGTACGCTACTAGTACTATATAAAAAAACTAGACGGAGGTTCAAAGGAAAACCTCAAATAAATGAAAAGCTGAAAAATACCTTATCAGCCGTTAGATTTGATGATTTGATTGATATGATTAAATTGACGGTTACAACAATATTTTTTAAATTAAAAAAACATCAACCCCCTATTTTTAATTCGAAAAAATACGAAAAAAGAACAAAATTCGAGCGATTATATTTTTCTCGTTAATTTGACATTAATATTCATATTCTTTTTCATTCGTTTTTTGTGTGTTTTTTCGATTTTCCATTTATTTATAGTTTTCTTCTGAACCTTACCCATAAAAACTAATACATTTATCTCATTAGTATAAACAATTAAAATAATATATAGTTCTCCTTAATAATAAGTTTTAGAAGTTTCTTCAAATTTAGAGATTTCTATTTTATTTTTCTCTTATTTATCATACATTTAAACATAGTTGTTGAAAGAAAAAACATGTAAATCTCTATATCTCTACTTTAACATAGTTATGATAAATGTAAAACATTGGTGCAAGTGCAACATTATAAAAGTGGCATAGAAAATCCTTCCCACCCCATTAAAAACCAAAATGTTATTGATGCATCAATATTGCTTTCTAGTTGATGCTCTTTTTTTTCCTTCAAAAACTACAATAACTAACTTGATTATGATTTATTAATAACCAAACACCAAATTTGATATAACAAAACTAAAAAATATATATATATATAAAGCATCTCGTAATTAGTGAAAAAAATATAATATATCTCAAGAATAATTTAGAATAAAAAATCCTACACTTTTTGCAGAGAATATCGTTACTTTTTCCAAGGCAACTATAAACTTTTAAGCGATGATGTATGGTTGGTTTTTGGGAATTGACTCAAATAATCATTTCCCCCTGAAGTTTTTATCTTTTAGGGGCTATTTGGTATTTGATGAATGATTTAGTACATAATGATTAAGTGTTCTGAAAGATTAAGAGGTCTTCATTATATAGTGTAAAATGAAATATGGTTGTTTGTTAATTGTTTATAATGAAATCAGGGCGATTAATGGTTATTGGAAGGTCAGGATACAAAATCATTCAGAAGATTTTGGAACCATTAAGAGGCAACATTTTTTTTTTGTCAAACAAGATTTACCTCTTAGCGATTCAGAAGTTGTCTTTTAATGGAACCATTAAGAGGTAAACAAACAGCCCCTTAGTCAAGTCTCTCTCACATTTGCACATTTAAGGGATGTTTGGTTCGCAGAATGATTTCTGAAGAAATGGAATATGTCGAAGGAATTGGAATCTGGAAAGAATTGGAATGGAATGTTATCAGATTTGACCAAGTGTTTGGTTGGCATGAATGGAATGGAATCTGTCAAATGAATTGGAATATGTATGTTTGGTTTACAAAGGAATTGGAATGGAATATTGAAAATTGACAAAAATGTCCTTTTCTTTAATATATATATATATAGGGGAGCGATCAATTGGAAACCAATATTACATTGGAAACTTTGGAAACCGAAATCAACCAATCAGTGAATTTCTTTTTTTTTATTTTTATTTTTAATTGAAAAGGTTATTTTTGTCTTTTACATTATTTCATAATATATATGGTAACTGTTATTATTATTATATTAATAATTATTTAATTTTAATTTAGCTTATATATGATAATAATAATCATTGATTAATTTAAAAATGAGATATTTAATTTAGGTAAATTATTTAATTTTAATTTAGCTTATATATGGTAATAATGAAACAATAATGCTAACACGATGAACCTGATGGAATATATTTTTATTATGAAACAATAATAATAACACAATGAACCTGATGAATCTATTTTCATATACGGATATGCAACTGAACAGTAATGAAACAAAAATGGGAAGTTAACAAAAATGACACAAATTCATCATGTTTCATTATGAAACAATAATAACACGATGAACCTGATGAATCTATTTTCATTATGAAACAATAATGTTAACATGATGAACCTGATGAAATCTATCATCCAATGAAATCTGTAATCCAATGAAATTTGTAATCCACAAATTCATTCTGTTTCATCACAATATTAGATTGCGTGAGAAATTTTATAATAAAATGAAATTAAAAAAAATATTTTCTTACATTTTAAATAAAAAATAATTTTTTTGATGAAAAGACAAATGTTCCTCGTTTTCATAGTAAAAAAATAACAAAATTTATATTGCGTGGGAAATTTTATTTTTTGTTTCAAGTAATCTAAATAAAATAAACCTTTATTGCCATATTTGAGACACAAAATCAAAAGACATATTTACCCTTTTCATCTATTATTTTTATTTATTATTAATAAATTAATTAATTTACTACCATATATAATTCAAATGAATTTTAACCATTGATTATAAAGATCAATGGCTGAAATTTGGTTTCCAAAGTTTCCAATAAAACTTGGTTTCCAATTGATACCACCCCTATATATATATATATATATATATATATATATATATATATATATATATATACTTTAACTCTTTTAAGTATAAATAATAAAATAAACATTTAATTTTTTTTTTAAATGTAAATTACCATTATTTCCAAGAATTTGTTTATAATTTAGGTATTGAATTATAATGAAAAAAACAATATATTAATGACCAATTCCCTTCTCCAACACAGCACCCATTTTCCGGCCAAGTTTCCAACACCATCGTTGCTTCGACTTTTTCTTCCCCATCGCAGCACCCCCTTTTCTTTCTTCTTCCCCATCGTAACATTAACTAAAATCGTTACCCACATCTGCGGTCGATGTGGGTAACGATTCCTGCAGTCGTTTCTAAAATCGTTTCTTCTTCCCAATCGTTTCTAAAACCGATCTAGAAACAAAAATGGAGGAGACCATGAAGAAAACAAAACGTTTTTGCAGTCGATCGATGGAGAGAAACCAGAGTAGAAGCCAATCGATCGGTGAAGCAAACCAGCCAATCGATCGATGATGTAGTTCAGAAGAAGAAATCGATGGTGAAGAAGAAAACCAAACATACAGATTATGGATTTCCAGAAGAAGAAACCAATTGGTGAAGAAGAAAACCTTCGATCGGTAAGCAAGGTGGTTGAATCAGTATGCGAGAAATGTTGGGTGCTGCTAGGGTTTTTATTTTTATTAAGGGTGTTTTTGTCATTTCCAAAATATTGGTTGGAAAGGAATTCAATTCCGTCTCTTTTGTGAAGGAATGATCAAATCTGTATTTGAAGCAATTCATGGAATTCAATTCCATTCCATGGGTAACCCAAACATGAGTATGGAATTTGGTCAATGGAATTGACATTCCAATTCCATCACATTCCGTCGGAATCCGACGAACCAAACGCCCCCTTAGTCCTAGGTCCACTTCGTAATTGTGGACCTAGGTCCATCCCCACAATTGAGGACCTATGTGCCACATGTCCGCTTTCGTAAAACCCTACTGCCACACGACATATCCCCCTCTGACATGGCAATTGCGGAACTAAATCTACCTCCGCAATTGCGGGCCTAGGTTGACCCGATCCATTGATTGTCTTCTAGCATATGCGTTGCGGATTGCAGACCGATCCGACCCGCCCCGACCTATTGCGGACCTAGGACTAAATTGACAAAAAAGGGGGGGGGGGGGGGCTTGTCTAGGAGGTGAAAACCTGGGGGGATTAAGCTATTTGGGTCGATTTATATAGACTAAAAGGTTTTTATTTGAGAGTGCTTTTTTCACAAAGATAAATTATGTGTTTTTTTATTGGGAGAGATAAGTTTATGTATAAAGCTTCCTTCTTAAAAACTTATTGAATAAGTCACTTTCTATGATATTAAATCACCACCAACAATCATGTATAACTAATCAAATAAGTAGTGAATGCAATTAAAAAGTTAAAAGTTTTTAAAAAGTATCATTAAATCGTCTAGAAATTAGGGAAAACATTATTTCATTATCTCTCTCTCCTTTTTAGTTTTTATTTTTATTTTTTTATTAATAGGTAACAATATTAATTAGTGCAAGTAATTATTATTTTATTTATATTATATATAATTTATTTAAATAAATAAACTAAAAAAACAATGTCTTGTTATTTATAAAAAAATAATATATCATTTATTTGCAGCTTTACAAATTCCATAAATTGAATAAAAATTTCAAAAATTTAAATAGTAATCAAAATTTTCCATTTTATCTATATTCTCATATAATATATCATCGATTTTTTTGCAACTTCAGAAATCAATAAAAAATCATCATCTTTTTCAACTTTAAAACTTCAAGATTAACCAATCAAATATTATTTTAAGTTTTTGAATATTCAAAAATAATCCATCATTGTTTTATGAACTTTTAAAAAATAAGATAATAATTCATTATTTTTTTAATCAAAATTTCGAATATAAACTAGTTGATGTTGTATCATCTTTTATTTATAAAAAAATATACTTGTAATAAAAAATATAAAAAAAGGTATTGTTATATAATAATGATAATAATAATATAAAATAATTTACTTTTAGTATTTTTTTTAAAACATACCATTACTTTTTTATCTTAAATATTAATACAAAGAAATAAAACTGAAAAAATAAATAAACAATAAAACTAAATATAAATTAAAAAAATATTTAATATAATATTAATTATAGTTTCACAATAATAAAAATAAAAAGTTTGATTAAATGAAAGAAAGGTAATAATAATAAAATATAAAAAGTTAGTTAAAACTTTAACAATCATTGAATTATAATTAATAATAGATAGGAAGGGTGTCTTTAACAAATAATTTATTTAGATTAAAGAATTCTTATTTTTCTCTGTTTTAAATAAAGGTTTTGGAGAATTTATTAGAAATAAAATATTTATCCAATAATGCTCTAATTAAAATAAAAGAAGTATTGTCAGCTTTCTAATTTTCTACAACTTATTCCTTTTCTTGTTTACAAAAAAGTTTTCTTTATTGAAATTTGAATAATCCCCACGATCGGCCGTAATTTAATGATCCTCCTTTTGGGAATATAATTAAATGCATATAGTGGAAGAATGGAGGCTACGGTACTTGCAATACGACCACTATTAATAGAATGGACGGTCGAATCCAATAATTGACCTCCATGTTCATCAAAAATACTATAATATTTTCAGAAATTTATAATTAAAATATAAAGAATTCCAATAATTAAACAAATACCATAGAAGCCTTGGTTTTCACGGTAATTGCCGAATGGAATTGTCGCCCTAAATATATGCTATTTCTTTCACACGTTTTGTACGTAAATGAGACTAATGTCCTGCTTGGTTTTATTGTTTTCATATTTTTGTAAGCTTTATGCAAATGAATAAATAAAAAATTTTGATCAGAAAAGGAGGATTTTTTAGGATTGTAGGGGTAATGTTATTTGAACCTCATTAAATATAAAAAATATTTTGATGATTTATGTTGGAAAAAAATAGTATGAAACCGTTCAAATAATATGTAAAAAAACCCACGACTCTAAAAGCAAAACATGATAAAATCACCATGTAAAAGGTTTAACTTTATTAGTGCCTATTTTAAAATATGCATAGACTTTAATGACTTCTCATACTATAAAATACAATTGACATCAATCAAATAATCGAAAAATACTTTAAAAATCTTTTGAAACTAATTATCAATCGGATGAAATGAAATTATCAATAGGAAATACTGTGGGTTGGTGAAAACATCGGTTACCAAATAGTAAATGCTATGATGTATGCCGAAATATTTGAATGAACTAATGAAACCTTCAATGTTCGTCTTTTCGATATCAATAATTTTTCAACGCCCAACAAATTTTATTACCTTTATCATGTTTTGACTTTTATATTTTGGTTTTTTTCATACCTAAATATATCCTATGTATTCTCGAAAAGTTTTCAAAGAACTCTAATTTTTTTCTTTCAAACATTTAAAAATATCTCTAACAACTATTTTAAACTAGAGATTTCGAAATTTTTGATTATTATTTTCTTCCAACAACTATTTTAAAATAAGAAAATTAAACAAAAATTAATGTTTAGACCGAAGAAATATTATTTTAATTATTTCTAGCAATAAACTTTAATGCATTTTATTAGGACGCTAATTTTATATATTATAATTAATTCTAAAATATTTAAATAGAGTTTAATGTAATTTTGTTCTATTTAATTTTTACTTCTCTTTTTTTTGAGCGAACTATTTTTTTTAATTATAAATTATATGTTGGTCAAAATGTTGAGAAGGCACTCGTAATAAAATTGGAGCTAATTTCTGAGGTGATTTTTATTGTTAAAACCACAAAATCAAGCAACGAAGGAAATTTGTGTGTGTGTGTGTGTATTGTCAGACTTAAGCATACGATTTCAAATCCACAAGGAATGAGTTAACAGAGAATACGAATCGATCTACTGGTTTGCGAATATGTGTGTTCAAGAATATCAAAAAGGAAAGGATTCTAACCTTCATTTGCAGAGTGATTTTTATAAGTTTTTTTCACCATTAATTCAAAATCACGAGATATAATCAAAAAAGCAAATATGAATCTAATATATACACACACAGTATAGTTTGTGAGTGTGTGTGTTTAGGAAATGATTCAGGATTGGAACCTTGATTTTGCAGAGTCGGTTCTGGTGAATAGATCGCTTTTCGAGGTCCGCCACATGACGAAACCGTCGGTGACGGTTTTTGACGAGGGAGACGGCGTCGCGCCACTTCCTTAAAGCCGCATCCGACGGATGTTTCGCCGGAACATCAAAATCCTTCAAATAATCATTCATTTCAACTAGTGCTTCTCCGCCTCGTTCGGCGGAGTTCAGATCAGCAAGCGAGAGAGTGTGGTTAGGGCTAAGATCCGAGTAATCGTATACGATTACGATTTCATTTTCCTCGTTGTTTGTGAGGCAGTGGGTATTTATCCTTTTGAAAAGAAAGGGTACATGTTATATACTCCCTTAGTCCCCAAAATAAGTATTGATATTTGAATTGGCACATAGTTTTAGACATGTGTTACATCTTTTTGTTATTAAATAATATCTTTTTCTTTATTTAATTTTTCTCCTTGTTCATTACTCTTATATATTTGTGTATTAATTAAGAATAAATATTATAATTTTGTTATCTACTTTTTGAAAATAAACACTTATTTTGAGACAACTATAAATAAAAATAAGAACACTTATTTTGAGACGTAAGGAACATCTAGTAAAGTTAGCAGAATATTTTCTTTATATAGAGAGAGCATCGAGAGGAGGACTCGACAAATGGTTGGGGCCCCAACCAGAAAGGTTTATGTGGGTTGACCCAAAAAACAATCTCCCAATGTTTTCACAACTTTTTCCTTATCTATACTATATTATAAAGCAGACATAAAAAACTATTAAAAACAAGTCTTAAAATTTAACGTACCGCTATTTAATGTTAATTACTTAAAAAACAACCATTAAAACTGTATGTACTGCATTTAATGCTATTTATTAATTTTCAATCATTATCTTTAACCATTTTAACTCCCTTAAAATAACTCTGAGCATAATTAAATATAGAATAAAAATCAAATTTTAAATATAAAAAATCTAAAATATGATTAAAAAAATCTAACAGAATATTTAAAAAAAATTATATTATTAAACCAAAATAAATTACATTATATTATTAAGTTTAAATTAAACAAATTTATATATTATCACTCTCTTACAGTCATCCAAAATCGTAATGTAAATCGACAAAAAACAGAAAATAAAATGAAACATTAAAATCGTGATGGATCTAGCTGCATTGCGCGGGTACACTTCTAGTATTACTAAACACGGATAAAAAACTCTTAAATACAAATTATTAGGCACAAGGTACCATTATTTTATGCAAGATTTTTAAATTTTCTTAATTTACAAGTATCAAAGCACATGATACATATTACTACTGCAGACTTCTAGCACCCACCAATTTGATATGTGCAGGGTCTTCCTTTTATGCAGACATTTCCATATATCACTATTAATTAATATATTATATTACTGTAAATTTGTTTTAATTATATTATTAAATATGTAATTAGTAATCTATATCTATATTATATTATAAAGCACGGATAAAAAAAACTCTTAACTACAAATTATTAGGCACAATTTACCATCATTTTATGCAGGATTTTAAAAATATCTTAATTTACAAGTATCAAAGCACAAAATACATATTACTACTGCAGGCTTCTAACACCCACCAATTTGGTATGTGCAGGACTTTCCTTTTATGCAGACATTTCCATGTATCACTATTAATTAATATATTATGTTACTATAAAATTGTTTTAATTATATTATTAAATATGTAATTGTTGTTTTTTCTAGATGTCATTAAAATATATAAGATAATCATTGAATTCTAACAAAATACTTAATTTTTTTATATAAAAAACATTATATTATTAAGCCTAAATTAAATAAATTTATAAAAAAAAACATTATCACTTTCTTAAAATCATCCAAAATCGTACTGTAAATCGACAAAAAAAATAAAATAAAACATTAAAATCGTGATTTATCTCGCTGCATTGAGCGATATTTACTTTAACAATTTAAAAACTTGAGTAAACTACGATTTTCATCCCTGTGGTTTAATGTTTGTAACGATTTTGGTCTTTTAAAACTGCTTTTTTTATCCCTATAGTTTTTATTTTGCTCTCATTTTTGTTCCTTCATCCGACTTTGTTAAAATTAACTGTTAATTCATCTAAAAAGTGGATGAGAAAATTACATATTTGGTCATTGTGGTATATCAATTTTTATATTTTAATCCTTAAATACATAGTTTACAGGTTTTACATTTTCTTTATTTATTATATTTCATCAAGACGTTTATTTTTCTATTAATTATATTGTATATTTTCAAAGTTATTATAACTTTAATTATAAAAATAATCAAATAGATTGATTAAAATTATTGATAAATACATGATTTTTTCAAAGTTTTAGGTTTAAATATCCTAAAATTAATATTTTTTATCTATTGATTTATTAAAGCTTATTATTTATTTTAAATTATCATTGGAATATGTTTAATAAAATTCGAGAAAAAAAATAGTCTTATTTTATAACAAATGATTGTTGTTTTTGTTAAAGGCACTTTATCCCCGCTATTTCATATGTTCATTTAAACTTTATTTTTTAGTAATTAATCAAATTTGTTTAATATTTAAATTAATCAAATTTGTGTGTGTATGTGTGTCTGACGTCACGTTAAGCCTGTGACATGTCATGACCCAATTCGTGATTTTTGTAACATCATATTGAAATTTTCTTATCATTTTATTGTTTTATTTTTTTGTTTTTAATATATAACCCTAACCGCATCTAGGCATGCTCGTAAATAAAAAAATATATAAAGGTCATGGTAAGATATATACATATATGGGGGAGTGATCAATTAAAAATCAATATTACATTGGAAACTTTGAAAACCGAAATTAACCAATCATTGAATTTCTTTTTTTTATTTTTATTTTTAATTGATAAGGTTATTTTAGTATTTTACATAATTTCATAATATATATGGTAAGTGTTATTATTACTATAATATTAATTATTTAATTTTAATGTATTTTATATATGGTAATATTGATCATTTATTAATTTAAACATGAAAATTTTAATTTAGGTAAACACAAATTGATTCATACGCAAGTTACAAATCAAATTATTTTTTTTAATTCTTATGAATCAGTGATTGATTCATCCAATGAACGAAAATTTATATTCATATGAAATCTTCAATATTACCTCCAGGCACAAAATATTAATATAGTGAAACATAATGGATTTGATATAGTGAAACAAAATATTAATATAGTGAAACCTGATAAAACATAAAATGTTAATATTGTGAAACCTGATAAAACAGATTTGATATAGTGAAACATAATGGAAAGGTAATGAAACAAAATATTAATATAGTAAAACCTGATTAAACATGTTTGCTATAGTGAAACATAAAGGAAAGGTAATGAAACAATAATGATAATGAAACTTAATTGGATTTTTATATACTGCATATTGATGAACAAGTAATAAAAAGGTAGTTTTGATATATTATTGTTATCTTTTATTAATAAATTAATTAATTTATTACCATATATAATTATTATCTTTTATTAATAAATTAATTAATTTATTACCATATTTCATCTTTGTTGCCAAATTTGAAACACAAAAGAAAAAAACACATTTACCCTTTTGACATATTATTATTATCTTTTATTAATAAATTAATTAATTTATTACCATATATAATTCAAATGAATCTTGACTATTGATTAAAAAGATCAATGGTTGAAATTTGGTTTCCAAAGTTTTCAATGAAATTTGGTTTTCTTAGTCGTAATTTCTTTATTTCTTGTCATAAACAAAGTTCTCCCTTTATTTGTCAGTTATCAAACAGCAAACGATTGCCATTTTCTGATTCCACATCTATTACTTTTGCACCATTTGATATTATTAGCTGTGATCTTTGGACATCTCCTATAACCAGTAATTTGGGGTAGAAATATTATATGGTACTTATTGATCACTTTACCCAATATGTATGGATATACCCGTTGAAATTTAAATCTGAAACGTTTCCCAACTTTGTCAAATTTCACACCCTCATTCATACTCAATTTAATCGAAAAATCAAAACTTTCCAGTGTGATCTCGGGGGTGAATTTGACAATAACGAGTTCAAAACCTTTGCTACAACACACGGACTCGTCTTTCGTTTTGCTTGTCCACAAACATCCTCTCAAAATGGCAAGGCAGAAAGAATGATACGCCGCCTAAACGACATTGTTCGGGCCCTCTTGATCCATGCACGACTTCCTAACACCTTCTGGGTTCAAGCCTTACACACGGCCACTTATCTACATAACATCCTTCCTTCCAAAAGATTAAAATTTCAAACCCTTTTGCCCTTTACCAAAACATGGAAATAACTCTTCCTTTAAAACCATTGACATACGTGGAGGTGATCCAATGTCTAGGTTAAAATCTCATAGCTACTTGCCCAACACCCAAATGACCTCAAAACATGAATATTACAATATCCGAAAATAGCGTTAAACACGAGACGTGAATAAGGAGAATTTTTATAACCCTTTGCAATCATGTACAACAAAACAATTTTATGCATGCTTAAGCTCACAGTTTAAAATCTGATGAGTGGTAAATGTTTTGCCAAAACTTTACAATGTAAATCACTTTATGCTTGGCGAACATGAGAAACAATTTATGAAAACTTATTTTAGAAATAAATTTAGTGCATAGATTTGGTCGGCACTTACACCTTAGGATCACGCTTTTCAATAACCTGACATACTATAGTCATCCAGATGCATCAAGCATCTTAGAGCCACAAACCCATAGATTTGGTTAACTTACAATTTCTCCTTGAAATAGGATGATCTACGAACTTATAGTTCTAATCCAACCAATACATTTGATTCACGAAAATCAACTTAATGCGTCCATCGTACTTAACTATCATTCCAAAGTGACATTGCTATAGGCGTCACTCCTCCTTTAGCTCACTCGCTTAAAACTTTCTCACTACCCCAACGGTCATCATACCAAGGTAGTCCAAGTATACATATGTAGCATGTAGGTTCATCATAACACTGGCCAGATGCCATTATGAACGTACCGTACACAATCATCCTTGCAACCCTCGACAAGTTTCCCGTTTTCTAACGACTTGGTCAACCTCAAAATATCTTATCTTAAGATACTCAATGTGCAACTTCACTTACAAACACTTACGAACGCTAGTTTGAGTCTAGGCATCCAAAATCAATACCTAATTCTCTCAAACTTAAGCTCTGATACCAACTTGTAACACCCTCAAATCTGTAAATAGCAACTAATTTAAAATTTTCTAAATACATCAATAAATGAATTATCTACAACCACAAATTGAGATTCGACTACAAAACACATATACAATCTATACATACGGACTATAAAGGACGGGTGCTACTAATACCCATGCATAATCACTTTCTCCAACTTGCGAAAGACTTCACCGGATACTTACTTTTGAAACTAGCTAAGGCTCTACTCTCCATAGGACTGCTAGAACCAAACTCCCAACTGGAACCTGATGCACATGCCGACAAATAAAAAATGTTAGGCTTAACGCCTAATTAGTTCAAGAGTTTATATCATGATTATAAAGAAAACGTATAATGGAAATATTGTAACTTATAATCATGGTCCTTTAAAATGACTTACTTTAAAATAATGGAACAACTCATTTATCAATAATATGCATTTCGTAGATGGTCTCCTAAACGTCAAAACATTCTTTCATGAAATGATCGCAAACCAACACTCAATTGAAACGGGAATAATGGTAGTGCTCAATTAATGAAATTTGAGCAAGCTTTATAAAACAAACGACCAAAATATGAGTAAACTCAAGTCTCTAAGATTATAGCATGAGGAAGATAACCCAAACTCAAAACGTGGATATAAAATGACTCCCAATTTATGATAATGTAAATAATACTTCATATCCCAAAACATCCCAAAACACGGATAGGGATTAATACTCGACCCATAAAACATGGAATAAATTCATGTACGAACAATGTCATCGAAAACAAATAATAAACGACTCAGCCCAAAGATAACACCTTTCGGCGACGGGGGAAACCCGATTCCGCATAATGTGACGTGCACAAAGTAAGCCACACATTACGTTAAAGTGGTATAAGTATCGGGATCAACATCTTTCATAATACACCCATAGATACTAGCACGGAGGACTTACACCATACCAAAGAAGCCAAACCGCGCCTCAATGGGGAAAACTAATCGTTCCACCATCGGACAAAGCAATAAATGTATCGAGCTCAACATCTTTCAACATACACCCATTGATACGAGCACGAAGGACTTACATCTCATCCTATGCCTAACGTGCCTCGATGTGGAAAACTAGTCGTCCCAACACCGGATAAAATACAAAAGTGCTCATGGATCCATACCAGACGGGGCTGAAACATTACATGACTCAAAACGAATGAACTAACGCATTCAAAACATGTAATTCCCAAATAAGATGCAATAAATGCAAGTCGTAACCAAACGCTCTACATTGAGCTATCAAAACTGGACAAGCGTTCTCAAAACCCGACAAAATCCAAACGAGCCATAAGCTCAACAAACCCAAAGACCCAACATTGAAAATCATAGAATGAAATCAAACGTAAACGACCCGAAATAATGCAACCCATGCTTCAACACACACAAATAACTTTAACATGATTTAGGTCGGGACGAAACATTTTCCAAGTGAGTTTATACATTTTTATCCTTTCAAATCCTCCCATGACACCCAATAAAATGCATTTGTACTGAAAAATATACTCCATGAAATAAATTATTTAAATACCTAAAATATATGAGTTATTTATCAAAATGCACAAAATCCCAAAATGGGTGTCTCAACATGTTTATAAAACTATACATTTCAAAATAACTAAAACTTATAAGTAGTTAACAATTTGAGGTAAAACCCAAACATTTTAAAATAAACATTTTGGCATGTACACCGTTTTCACAAATCAACTTGAACTCACCTTGCTAGATTTAGGCCAAATCTAGATTTCACCCAACTTGTGCTCCTTGAAGGGCGCTCGAATCCTCAAGCCGAAAACTTCCAAAACCTAGATTCATACAAATCCAAACCATAAATACCCATACATAACCATTTAGAAACATTTCCACAACCCTCCCTAGCCCATTTTTGAGGATTTTTCCCTTGAACCATATGATTCCTCACCATCTAGCTAGTGGAACCTTGAACCACAAAACCTCCAGCTTCATCTTCCTCCTCAAGTGCATCGTTTGGGTGCTCGGGTTGAAAAGTTGGATTGGGTGTCCTCGGAAGGTCCCATCATCTAGAATGGTAAGTTTTCTTGAAGTAATTGTTATAAATGCTCCTAGTATTTGGTTTCTCAATCTCTGATCTATTAGATTTTTGGAGAAGCTAGGGTTTTGATAAGGGAGAGGTCGAGAGGTAGAGAACTTAGATGAAATGGGTGAGTTAGAAATGAGAAAGGGGCTAAAATCCGAATTTTAACCAAACAGACCCCGACGACGACCTTGCCACGCGCTAGTGACATTGTCACTATCGCGAGGGCACTCTCGCGGAGATTGTACCGCGGGTGGTACTCCTCCGGCGATTGTGTCACGCGATAGTGACACATGTCACTATCGCGAGTCACTCTTGCGCCGCATGTACCTGATATGCATTGAGAATTCAATGCATTAGAACACCTTTTCTTTCTTTTTAGATAGATCATTTTGTTTAATCCCAACTTTGAGTCCATTTTTTTTTATCTTATTTTCTCCTTTTTATTTCATGGAGCTAATTTTATGATTTTCCTGTCTTTTACTACTTATGGAAGCTAACTTAGGTTTTATGCTGATTTCATTATTGTCAGTCAATGCTACAACATCCAATTCTGCTTGTTGGAGAAACCATGGAGGATTTTTGATGAATATTGCTAACTAGATTACTTTACACCAAATCTTTTGTTGAAATGGAACTAGAGTTGTTGGCTAGAGGAAGGAAGATGATGACATACTTGGAGTGTAACTTTGGTTATAACTTTAGTTGTTGTGTCCTTTATATTATTTTAAGTTTCCTTTTTATTACTAGTTTGCCATTGTTGGTTTAGTATAAATAGGAGTAGTATTCTCTTGTTTTGATTCATCTTTTTTGGTATTCCATCACGTGGAAGAACTGATTTCGTGATCCTCTCTACAAAACTTTAATATTAAGTCCTTAAATTCCTTATTTACTTATTGTCTTTACTTATTTGAATTTTACATTTCCGTCATTTATTTTCCGTTATTTATTTTCCGTCATTTACTTTATGTCATTTACATTTCTTGCAATTTATTTTACGCAATGAGTAGATAATTTTATAGTTTGGGTGTAAGACAAAAAGGGAGGTTGTAAACCAAAAACTACTGGACTTTGTTCTTCAATAACATTGTTCCACTATGTCATTTTAAGTTTTATAAATCCAAAAGCACTTCTTGACAAATTGTTCACTTCTTAAAGTGTGAAAGTGCCATGGACTTAGGAATAAGCCATGAAAAAGCACGTCAGTTTGAATGATACGGGAAGTATACTTGGAAGAGTTATTAGCAAGAGAACTTGCTATCTTTGTTTTTCAAACCGATTGATTCTTGACGGGTTGATCACTAGTCAAAGTGTTAAAGTGTAGTGGACTCAGGAATGAGCCACTAAGAACACGTCAACTTGAATGATATGGAAATCGACTCGGAAGGGTGATTTTTAAAACAAAGACATTTGTTTTTCCATATACTTTAAAGAAACCATTTGACACTCACACGGGTCTGGACATTTGCATAGGCATATGTTGATGGAAGGCTAAACAAAAGTGCAATGGTAGATATCTGGAAGGATACTCTTTAAAGTACATGGTGGAACTTGTTGTTGCTGAACTAATGTTATAGCATTCCTATAGCATTGGCCTCCACAATTTGTGATTACTCCTCACTTTAAGTCTTGTACCCATTCTATCTTTATATATCTTGTTAATCATATCACTGTTAACCAACTCAAACAAAGTCTTCAAACTCGCCATCTGAAGTTAGTTTTTCATCTCGAGATCTTGCAACATAAGATACCTATCCCTGTGGAATAGGATACTTGGTTCTTACCATTTTATTACTTGAAAAGACGATATTGGATCCCATTGTATACTTGCTTTGAGATTCAATTATCACATGTCTAGAGGTGTGCAAACATTCGTATCAAGTTTTTGGCGTCGTTGTCGAGGATAGGCGTAAATCTTTTGTTGTTTAGAGATTGAGTTTTGTTAAGCTAACTTTTCTACCATTTTTATTGCTTGTCATACGTTTCCATGTGTGTGCAAGTAACAACCTTTTGAGTTTATCTTTCTGTGAATATGGATTCAATGGGACATTCGTTTGGGCCATATGAAACTGTTTTCTGTGACTATTGTGGCGGAAATCATTTCTCGTATAATTGTCCTTCTAACCCCGAATCCCATTATTTCATGGAAGATAGTAATTGGGATACCTCACACTTCAATGGTTACAATCAATCATGGGAGGATCATCCTAATTTGTTTTTAAATGGTCATGATCATGGCACTTTCAAATCACCAATACCTCCCTACCAAGATTGGAGTAACACTTACTCGAATACTTTTGACCAATCTTGGGAGGAACAAGTTGATTTTTCTGGGAGTTTTCAAGGGGATGATTTTAGCAACTCATTTTTACCCCCTACACCCTATTCAGAACAAACTGGAAACTTCGAATCTCTTGAAGCTTTGATGAATGATTTCTTACAGAACATAAATGGAGTTGTTATTAACATAACGACCTGTGTTGGAGATATCATTAGTGAGCGTAATAGACAAATCCAAAATCCTATACCAAGTGAGATTGAAAAATTTGAGAGTATTGGTAAGGATAAGGATGAGGTCAATACTTTGGAAAATAGTCAAGAGATAGAGAGTTCTGAGGAAGAATCTGAGCATTTGAGCAACCCCTCTTCACTTCAAAATAGTGAAAAGGTGCAACAAAATGCCAAGATTGTCATTAACCCATGCTTTGAATCTGTGCAGAACAACCATATTATTGCAGATGTTGCAGCATCCTTGCAGCAAAGTTGTGCAAAAGGTCTTCAAGTTGTTTTGAAAAAGGGACGTGACGATCAATCCAAAGGGCCCGGGAAGCTTCAGAAAATCAAGTTCTAGTGTTGGTGAGGTGGTGTGGAAAAATCATGATGGGATGAAATATTCCCCCATATGTGCCATCGAATTCTTGTGTCATGATCAAGGAGTGAAGGAAGTGATAAGGGAAGTATATAAGCATAAGTGGAAAGAGAAACACCAAAATGAGTTGGTGAGGATCGTTCAGGCTGAGGAGCATACTGATGTGCTCCAACAAATTCCACCATTCCTCAAGAAGTTGTCAACAAGTTATCCATCAGCTGAAGAAGGAGAGCACCTTACTAAAAAAATGCAGAGCTTGGTACCGTAACATGCAACATCAGCAACAAAGGCTTCACAACCTACTCCTAAGGAGTAGGACATGTTCAAATCACTTCACTTAGTCTCCATTTTTATTTATTTCTTTTGTTTTGTGTCTGGGATTAATTTGCTGATTTATAGGTTTATTTTCATGTTAAGGTCATCACATGTTACTTGCATATCTTTTGAATTCATAGCCTAAATAATTTTTTGGAACACATCATTGCACCTAGTCTATGTATGCATTAGAGCTAGCTTTCACTTTCTTGGGACACATTGGAAATGAACAATCTATTTGGGACATGATCTAGGCCATCTTTCACTCACCATAAACCACTTGTAGCCATTATGCACCAAAGCACATTGTTTCCTCACAATGAGGATACTGTGAATTTCAAAGTTTGAGGTTGTAAAGTTTGGGGATACGAAAGTTGCACAATGGCAAAACAAGGCATGCACATCAATACAAAAGAGCATAGCTCTAACTTGACGCCTTGACAAACACCAAAAAATGTCCCATAGGGACAAGGTGCACAAAACAGAAACAAAGAGCACAAAAGTGCCAAAATTGAAAAAAAAATGTTGGGAAGTTGTGTGGAAAAAGGCTAGGTGAGACAAAAATTGCCAAAATGAGTGACCCTACCAAAGCCCTTTTGATCCTAAATTTGATTGTGATAAGTTGAGAAAGAAGAAAGTGGATACTAGCTTATAAATCATGCACATACCTAGGCTAGTAATGGATGACTAGGAATTTATGAAAGGCTATGGATTTTATGTGGTATCTTTTAGCATTGTGTGTGCACTTAATGCCTTGATCTTGCATATTTGTTAATTGAGTCATTTTATTTCTTTTATTTTATTTGCTTGGGGACAAGCAAAATTTCAAGTTTGAGGTTGTGATATGCATTGAGAATTCAATGCATTAGAACACCTTTTCTTTCTTTTTAGATAGATCATTTTGTTTAATCCCAACTTTGAGTCCATTTTTTTAAACTTATTTTCTCCTTTTTATTTCATGGAGCTAAGTTTATGATTTTCCTGTCTTTTACTACTTATGGAAGCTAACTTAGGTTTTATGCTGATTTCATTACTGTCAGTCAATGCTACAGCATCCAATTCTGCTTGTTGGAGAAACCATGGAGGATTTTTGATGAATATTGCTAACTAGATTACTTTACACCAAATCTTTTGTTGAAATGGAACTAGAGTTGTTGGCTAGAGGAAGGAAGATGATGACATACTTGGAGTGTAACTTTGGTTATAACTTTAGTTGTTGTGTCCTTTATATTATTTTAAGTTTCCTTTTTATTACTAGTTTGCCATTGTTGGTTTAGTATAAATAAGAGTAGTATTCTATTGTTTTGATTCATCTTTTTTGGTATTCCATCATGTGGAAGAACTGATTTCGTGATCCTCTCTACAAAACTTTAATATTAAGTCCTTAAATTCCTTATTTACTTATTGTCTTTACTTATTTGCATTTTACATTTTCGTCATTTATTTTCCGTTATTTATTTTCCGTCATTTACATTCCGTCATTTACTTTATGTCATTTACATTTCTTGCAATTTATTTTACGCAATGAGTAGATAATTTTATAGTTTGGGTGTAAGACAAAAAGGGAGGTTGTAAACCAAAAACTACTGGACTTTGTTCTTCAATAACATTGTTCCACTATGTCATTTTAAGTTTTATAAATCCAAAAGCACTTCTTGACAAATTGTTCACTTCTTAAAGTGTGAAAGTGCCATGGACTTAGGAATAAGCCATGAAAAAGCACGTCAGTTTGAATGATACGGGAAGTATACTTGGAAGAGTTATTAGCAAGAGAACTTGCTATCTTTGTTTTTCAAACCGATTGATTCTTGACGGGTTGATCACTAGTCAAAGTGTTAAAGTGTAGTGGACTCAGGAATGAGCCACTAAGAACACGTCAACTTGAATGATATGGAAATCGACTCGGAAGGGTGATTTTTAAAACAAAGGCATTTGTTTTTCCATATACTTTAAAGAAACCATTTGACACTCACACTGGTCTGGACATTTGCATAGGCATATGTTGATGGAAGGCTAAACAAAAGTGCAATGGTAGATATCCGGAAGGATAATCTTTAAAGTACATGGTGGAACTTGTTGTTGCTGAACTAATGCTATAGCATTCCTATAGCATTGGCCTCCACAATTTGTGATTACTCCTCACTTTAAGTCTTGTACCCATTCTATCTTTATATATCTTGTTAATCATATCACTGTTAACCAACTCAAACAAAGTCTTCAAACTCGCCATCTGAAGTTAGTTTTTCATCTCGATATCTTGCAACATAAGATACCTATCCCTGTGGAATATGATACTTGGTTCTTACCATTTTATTACTTGAAAAGACGATATTGGATCCCATTGTATATTTGCTTTGAGATTCAATTATCACATGTCTAGAGGTGTGCAAACATCCGTATCAGTACCGAAGCCCAAAAATGTCCAAAACTCGAGATTTTCGCATGGGTTGATTTAAGGTTCGAAAGTACAACTCATTTCACCCCAAAAGACAGACGAAAGGTGAGGAGATGGTCGGGGCTGAACGGAAACTTACTAGGCGAAAATCCGGGTGTTACAATCCTTCCAACCTTAGAATGATTTCGTCCCCAAAATCTAGATCTCTTTCAATGCATTCATTTACCACCCTTAACACTAATAAGGTTTTCTCGGTCCCTGAAGACAGCAATATGGTATAACTCTCAATGCTGGTGTTTCCTCAAAACGACTGACTCCTTTCCTAGGGGATTGTCTTTAACCCTTTTCGTCCTTAGGCTAACATCGGGTGACTTCAAGTCGCAACTGCCACACTGAATTCTGTGAAGACATTCATACCCCATATTTACCTTGATACGACACACTCACACTAGAATGAACATCAAACCTTAATGGAGCGATTCTCAATCATGCGATCTCGGTCGCCTCCCAACCTTAAGCGACACGTACCACCGCAAGGGTAGGTTTGTGATCCCAACTCCTCATCGACCAGAGCACCTCAGATCCACGTGATTCTGAATTCCTAAACCAACGATCGTCATCGATCCCAAAAATTTCTCAAAATTCTTAATGATCCAATCCTGATATGATAAGGTCGTCCTTCCATGAAGTACCAATACGTCTTCCGGGTAGTTGGCTAATGTAGATCCGGCTATCGCAAAATTTCGATCTATTCTAAAACCTCAAACATTCCCTCAAAAGATCTTTACCACGCCAGGAACATATACACATCAAACCTAGTTACCCACATTAAATCTCCTTTTAAGTTCTTACCACTAACAGGCTAACATTTCTCCAGATCCATTGATTTCACGAAACAAGTCGACGCCTAATACTAAAATGGTAATATCGAAAACGTGGGCATCCTTCCAATACTTCATTTCAGAAGTTTTGTCGCATTAAGGTTGACACTTAACAAAGGACTAAGATTCCCAATCCTACATTCCAACCAACGAACGATAATAATTCCCTTGCTCATGCAAGCCCGTCAAGACGACATCATAGCAACGTATAACATGACGACTAATGGTCCGTCCACTCGACCAATCTAATCCAACCATACCCAGAATCGTACAAGACCTTATCCCACAGGTTTACCGAAGCATAGAGACCACCCCTAAGATAACGGGGAAGATATGAATCATTTACCTCAACTATTCAAACGTGAACCGTCTCAAAATTGAAACCCAAATTCTAGATTGACTACAAGTCGGATCATCCGACGCTTCAAATTCCAAGGACTCCTCTAGTCCCTCAATTGTAACTCCTTTCGCGATAGGGGTTTTAAATATGTAGGCCTAATGAGTTCAAGGTTTTCAATTACTATACCAATTTAAATTTTATAAAACTTTCAAATACATAAGTTTTATAACGATTACTCGCGCGGTAAATTACACTACCGCTCAATCGATAGGTTTCAAAATTGATTATCAACACGGCACATATGAAACCATTTCCAAACTTCATTTGTTTGGTAATTACGTAAATCAAGACAATAATAAAACAAGCGCAACGATTTACACTATAAACGTGAAAATAAGCTCTTGCACCTCAATACGTGGAATGAATGTTTGTACCACTTTAAAAGAGAAATTCACAATTTTTAACTTTAAAAATTCTTCCCCTTTGACCAAAAGACGTTGCGGCGTAAAATTATCAACAACCCCATATGCATCAATTTATTCCCCAAAGCTTGATAAAATAATGGGAATGCAAATAAAGTTTCAAATCGAGTTTAAAGCTTTAGATCGCAAAGATAAACACACTTGACCAAAATAGTAAATACAACGACATGAATACCGCTATCTCGTTAAATGCATTGCGGATAATTTCTAACTGTAAAATCAATAACCGAAATATGTTCAGAACTAAACTCTATTCGAAATAACTTAAATCTTTTATATACTCACTCGCCCCACAGTAAGATTTAATCCAAACGCAAAAGTATGCAACGATTAACATTTGTAGAAAGCCTAAAAAGAATTCACACAAATATGAAACTTTCCCAAAACAGCACGTGAGAGGACATCAATTAACAAAAATCATAAAACAACGCACACTATAACGCATATTCATACGTTCTCAAATTTTATTTACGCGACGCAAAAGTCGTAAGATGAGACACCATAAAACCCAACTGGACTTTCATAAAACTCAATAACGCTAAAATCAACGGTGTCAAAATTGTATTTCCCAATATAACTAAAAACGTAATATGACAATAAATCCAAAGCGTCAAATTCTAAATCACAACGAAAAATAGACTGACCCTTTCAACAAAACTTTAGTGAGACTCGACGCCCAAAGGGTTCATAAATTTACACGTAATAAAATTGAAACCCACGCAACTCAAAGTACACTCACGCGCCCAAACATCGTAAAACAATAATCCATAAAATTCAACGCGATTCGTACAGACTAAAATTCCCAAGAAAATTTCGACTCAAAACATGGAAATAACTCTTCCTTTAAAATCATTGACATACGTGGAGGTGATCCAATGTCTAGGTTAAAATCTCATAGCTACTTGCCCAACACCCAAATGACCTCAAAACATGAATATTACAATATCCGAAAATAGCGTTAAACACGAGACGTGAATAAGGAGATTTTTTATAACCCTTTGCAATCATGTACAACAAAACAATTTTATGCATGCTTAAGCTCACAGTTTAAAATCTGATGAGTGCTAAATGTTTTGCCAAAACTTTACAATGTAAATCACTTTATGCTTGGCGAACATGAGAAACAATTTATGCAAACTTATTTTAGAAATAAATTTAGTGCATAGATTTGGTCGACACTTAAACCTTAGGATCACGCTTTTCAATAACCTGACATACTATAGTCATCCGGATGCATCAAGCATCTTAAAGCCACAAACCCATAGATTTGGTTAACTTACAATTTATCCTTGAAATAGGATGATCTACGAACTTATAGTTCTAATCCAACCAATACATTTGATTCACGAAAATCAACTTAATGCGTCCATCGTACTTAACTATCATTCCAAAGTGACATTGCTATAGGCGTCACTCCTCCTTTAGCTCACTCGCTTAAAACTTTCTCACTACCCCAACGGTCATCATACCAAGGTAGTCCAAGTACACATATGTAGCATGTAGGTTCATCATAACACTGGCCAGATGCCATTATGAACGTACCGTACACAATCATCCTTGCGACCCTCGACAAGTTTCCCGTTTTCTAACGACTTGGTCAACCTCAAAATATCTTATCTTAAGATACTTAATGTGCAACTTCACTTACAAACACTTATACGAACGCTAGTTTGAGTCTAGGCATCCAAAATCAATACCTAATTCTCTCAAACTTAAGCTCTGATACCAACTTGTAACACCCTCAAATATGTAAATAGCAACTAATTTAAAATTTTCTAAATACATCAATAAATGAATTATCTACAACCACAAATTGAGATTCGACTACAAAACACATATACAATCTATACATACGGACTATAAAGGACGGGTGCTACTAATACCCATGCATAATCACTATCTCCAACTTGCGAAAGACTTCATCGGATACTTACTTTTGAAACTAGCTAAGGCTCTACTCTCCATAGGACTGTTAGAACCAAACTCCCAACTGGAACTTGATGCACATGCCGACAAATAAAAAAGGTTCGGCTTAACGCCTAGTGAGTTCAAGAGTTTATATCATGATTATAAAGAAAACGTAGAATGGAAATATTGTAACTTATAATCATGTTCCTTTAAAATGATTTACTTTAAAATAATGGAACAACTCATTTATCAATAATATGCATTTCGTAGATGGTCTCCTAAACGTCAAAACATTCTTTCATGAAATGATCGCAAACCAACACTCAATTGAAACGGGAATAATGGTAATGCTCAGTTAATGAAATTTGAGCAAGCTTTATAAAACAAACGACCAAAATATGAGTAAACTCAAGTATCTAAGATTATAGCATGAGAGAGATAACCCAAACTCAAAACGTGGATATAAAATGACTCCCAATTTATGATAATGTAAATAATACTTCATATCCCAAAACATCCCAAAACACGGATAGGGATTAATACTCGACCCATAAAACATGGAATAAATTCATGTACGAACAATGTCATCGAAAACAAATAATAAACGACTCAGCCCAAAGATAACACCTTTCGGTGACGGGGGAAACCCGATTCCGCATAATGTGACGTACACAGAGTAAGCCACACATTACGTTAAAGTGGTATAAGTATCGGGATCAAAATCTTTCAAAATACACACATAGATACTAGCACGGAGGACTTACACCATACCAAAGAAGCCAAACCGCGCCTCAATGGGGAAAACTAATCGTTCCACCATCGGACAAAGCAATAAATGTATCGAGCTCAACATCTTTCAACATACACCCATTGATACGAGCACGAAGGACTTACATCTCATCCTATGCCTAACGTGCCTCGATGTGGAAAACTAGTCGTCCCAACACCGGATAAAATACAAAAGTGCTCATGGATCCATACCAGGCGGGGCTGAAACATTACATGACTCAAAACGAATGAACTAACGCATTCAAAACATGTAATTCCCAAATAAGATGCCATAAATGCAAGTCATAACCAAACGCTCTACATTGAGCTATCAAAACCGGACAAGCGTCCTCAAAACCCGACAAAATCCAAACGAGCCATAAGCTCAACAAACCCAAAGACCCAACATTGAAAATCATAGAATGAAATCAAACGTAAACGACCCGAAATAATGCAACCCATGCTTCAACACACACAAATAACTTTAACATGATTTAGGTCGGGACGAAACATTTTCCAAGTGAGTTTATACATTTTTATCCTTTCAAATCCTCCCATGACACCCAATAAAATGCATTTGTACTGAAAAATATACTCCATGAAATAAATTATTTAAATACCTAAAATATATGAGTTATTTATCAAAATGCACAAAATCCCAAAATGGGTGTCTCAACATGTTTATAAAACTATACATTTCAAAATAACTAAAACTTATAAGTAGTTAACAATTTGAGGTAAAACCCAAACATTTTAAAATAAACATTTTGGCATGTACACCGTTTTCACAAATCAACTTGAACTCACCTTGCTAGATTTAGGCCAAATCTAGATTTCACCCAACTTGTGCTCCTTGAAGGGCGCTCGAATCCTCAAGCCGAAAACTTCCAAAACCTAGATTCATACAAATCCAAACCATAAATACCCATACATAACCATTTAGAAACATTTCCCCAAAAATGGGCTAGGGTTCGGTTCTTGGAAGGGAGAAGTCGAGAGGGAGAGAACTTAGATGAAATGGGTGAGTTAGAAATGAGAAAGGGGCTAAAATCCGAATTTTAACCAAACAGACTCCGGCGGCGACCTTGCCACGCGATAGTGACATTGTCACCATCGCGAGGGCACTCTCGCGGAGATTGTACCGCGGGTGGTACGCCTCCGGCGATTGTGCCACGCGAAAGTGACACATGTCACTATCGCGAGTCACTCTCGCGCCGCATGTACCGAAGCCCAAAAATGTCCAAAACTCGAGATTTTCGCATGGGTTGATTTAAGGTTCGAAAGTACAACTCATTTCACCCCAAAAGACAAACGAAAGGTGAGGAGATGGCCAGGGATGAACGGAAACTTACTAGGCGAAAATCCGGATGTTATAGACGCCGACTGGGGCGGGTGCCCCGATAGTCACTGATGCACTTCTGGTTATTGCGTGTTTATGGGGAACAACCTGATTTATTGGTCGTCAAAACGACAACACACCATCTCTCGGTCTAGCGCTGAGGCAGAATACCGAGGGGTTGCTAATACGGTGGCGGAAGTAAGTTGGCTACGGAACCTCCTTCTTGAATTACATGTTCCCATTACAAAAGCCACTATTGTTTATTGTGATAACGTTTCAGCGGTTTATTTGTCTGAGAACCCGGTTCAACATTAAAGAACCAAACACGTGCAAATGGATATACATTTTGTTTGTGAGAAAGATCAAATTGGGCATATTCGGGTTCTCCACATTCCGTCATCATTGTACTTGGGTTAAGTTTCTACGGTCTAAAGATGAGACTCCCGAAGTTCTCATTACATTTTTGAAGACGACCCAAGTCAATCTGCAAAAACAAGTCAAGATTCTCAGGATTGAGAACGGCAAAGAGTTCAAGAACAAGATAGTTGAAGAATATCTCGAGTCGGTCGGGATATCCCATCAATACTCTGCTGCTCGCACGCCTCAACAGAACGGAGTCATCGAAAGGCGAAATCGTACACTTGTCGAGGCCGCTCGGACAATGCTCAGCCAATCTGACTTACCTTTATTTTTGTGGGCTGAAGCTGTATCGACTGCGTGTCACACTCATAATCGCTCTATGATACACCGCCGATTTCAGAAGACTCCGTATGCGTTGATCAACAACCGAACACCAACCATTAAATATTTTCATGTTTTTGGTTGTAAGTGTTTTGTTCTAAACGACAGAGAGAATCTGAACAAGTTCAGTGCTAAGGCGGATAAAGGCATCTTCGTTGGTTATTCCTCTACATCTACTGCATATCGTGTTTATTTGAAGAAGTCGAAGACTGTGATTGAGAGCGTCAATGTTACATTTGATGAGGACATGGCTTCTGAGCACATCAGTTCATAACCCGTAATTACCGGAGTATTAACTTCTGGACCAACCAGTCCAGGACCTGCACCTCATGAGAACAAATCAGATGACTCTTCTTCGTCTACTTCTAAATTATCTGATTTGGATTTATTATTTGAACTGTTCTATGATGAATTTCTTGGATCTAAGTTGCCTAACTCTGTTGTGGTTGACAGGATAGAAGACTCGATGACTACTCATCCGACCACTTCCGATATCTCTACTGAATCCAATTCCCCGATTCAGCAAGAAGTTCCAGTTCAAAGGCCTACTCCGACAGTTGAAGTTGTGACCAACACTGATGAGACAGAAGTAGCTGACTCTGTAGGATGTACTGTAAGGACTGATCAACAGACTGCCCAAGTTGTACCTACTGCCACGTCTGCAACGACTACTTCAACTGAAACCCCCGTTAATTCTGAACCATCTGAAGGCGATAACAGTGGATTCCTAGATGTTGACAATGATCAACATACATCTAATCCACTCCCTCATGAACATAAGTGGACCAAAGAGCACCCGGTACATCAAATTATTGGAGATCCTTCTGCACCGGTGCAAACTAGGTCTGCATCTTCAAATCTATGTATGTATGAATCCTTTCTGAGCAAGATCGAGCGTACTCGCGTATCTGAGGCTCTTGCCGATTCAGATTGGGTAACTGCGATGCAAGATGAGCTGAATCAGTTTGAAGCACTGAAAGTCTGGAGAATCGTACCCAAACCGCAAGGTAAAACTATCATTGGTACGAAATGGGTGTTCAAAAACAAGAAAGATGAAGATGGTACCGTTATCCGAAACAAAGCACGACTTGTCGCCAAGGGATATAGGCAAGAGGAAGGGATAGACTACGATGAGACTTATGCTCCAGTGGCACGTATAGAGGCAATTCGGATGTTCTTAGCCTACGCAGCCCATAAGAACTTCACCGTCTATCAAATGGATGTGAAGACAACTTTTCTAAATGGAGTACTCAAGGAAGAAGTCTACGTATCACAGCCAAAAGGGTTTGTAAATCCAGATAAGCCGAATCACGTCTACATCTTGGATAAAGCTCTTTATGGACTGAAACAAGCTCCTCGCGCCTGGTATGATATTATATCTCAGTTCTTGGTCAAGTCAGGTTTTACAAAAGGTACGGTTGATACCACTCTTTTTATTAAAAAGGATAAAGGTGATATCATTCTTATTCAAATATATGTGGATGATATTATTTTTGGTTCTACAAATCCTAAGTACTGTAAGAACTTTGCAAACCTCATGGTGTCACGTTTTCAGATGAGCATGATGGGCGAGATGAACTTCTTTCTCGGATTGCAAGTCAAACAATTTTCAACGGGGATTTTTATCAATCAATCTAAATACATTATGGATATTCTTCGGAAATTCAAAATGGAAAATTGTAAACCGATTGGTACCCCAATGGCACCTGGTACTAAGATTGGCACCGATCTTTCGGGAAAGGCTGTTGATGTTAGGACTTATAGAGGGATGATAGGTTCTTTAATGTATCTTACTTCTAGTAGGCCAGATATAATGTTTTCTACATGCTTATGTGCTAGATATCAGGCCAATCCTAAAGAATCCCATTTGTCTCATGTAAAGCGGATCTTCAGGTATCTGAAGGGGACTGCAGATCTTGGTCTGTGGTATCCTAAGGATACAAGATTTGAACTAACATCTTATTCAGACGCAGATCATGTTGGTTGCATGTTAGACCAGAAGAGCACCTCGGGTCATATACAATTCCTCGGAGATAAACTCGTCAGTTGGGCGTCGAACAAACAATTATGTGTCTCCACCTCAACGGCCGAAGCGGAATATGTAGCTGCTGCTAGCTGCTGTTCTCAGGTCTTATGGATGAGAACACAACTGCGAGACTATGGATTTCATTTGAATAGAATCCCGATCTATTGTGATTCGAAGAGCGCTATTGCGATTACCGCTAACCCTGTTCAGCCTACTAAGACCAAACACATAGATGTCCGGTATCATTTTATAAAAGATAATGTAGAAAAGGAGACAATTGAACTTTACTTTGTAAAAACCGATTATCAGCTTGCAGATTTGTTTACCAAACCTTTAGACGAAAAGAGAGTTAATTTTCTTGTCTCAAGACTTGGTATGCTAAATCTTAAGACCTAATCGGTGGTTACCTATTAAAGTTTCTTATTGTGTCTCTATATCATATCTTTATTATTATTTCCGCATGATACCTGCTCTTTAATAGTTTGTTCATGATCTCAGGGGGAGTGTGAGAAGTATCTTATAGATGGTCAATGTTATTTTGAGGGGGAGCAAAACTGAATGCATTGTACTTCTGATAATTTGTTAGTAATGCATGATTTTAGGGGGAGCATACAAGTAAAGAGTATGGCGATGACTTCTGATTATTTCTGATCGGAACTCGTACTTTAATTGTTTTACCGCTTTATGTCATTTTAATTTCAGTGAATAAAGTTTCTTTGACTAGACTTTTAGACTTTTGTAGGTTGAGAGATGCTTCAAAGATCATATCTTTATGACTTTAAGCTTGACTTCGTGAGATGTAAGACTGCATTCAAAAGGTATAATTTCTTATCTTCATCTCATCCATGGTTGAAAGAAGGACAACTTTCAATCATAAGAAAACATGTTCTTAAATGTTCAAACCACTTCCCGATTCTCAAATAGATTTCTTGAATTGGAAGTGTGATTTTAAATGTTTTCTGCTTCATCTATGCACTTTAACTGATCAAGTTAAATCACCTGAGCATCATATGCTTCATAGGAAAACTTGGGATCAGTGTGCTAGGACTTATCTGAACTTCTATGGATTCACGTTAACCAGTGTTTTCTACCCAAGAAGTTAATCCTTTAGTGATTAAATGTGAGGAGTTCAAAAGAAATGAGTGTGGGATGTGTGATGAGAGAATATGTCAAAAGAGAGTTCGGTTAGCTGTGAGCTTAAAGATTAAAAGAAAAAGGGTGAGAGATCAGAGTAAAAGAATATCAAACTCTGCACCAACTACTTTCTGAGTCGGGCGGCCACATTTCTAATGCTTCACATTTCTTTGGTGAACATTATTGAAACAGGCAACTAGCCCATGCCAACTCTTGACATTACCCCACCAGCTACTCATTTTCTTCTTAACAAGAAAATGTTTCATTTTCAAAGGGGACGCAACACATATGCTATCTGATTTTCATTTGGAAAATCTGGATATTGAAAAGAAGGAAGTCTGCCCCACCTTCACACGTCACTAATGCACATTGAGTTTGTGTTTAACTACTTGTCTCAGTGGTTTACACTTTTTGAGCCTTATAAGCAATCATCTTATGCTTAATTTATTCTATCACTTGCACGAACACACAAAGAATTTGTTTCTTTGTCATAACGTTCATAGAAATTGCCTTTGTGGTGTTTCGATGATTGAATGGAAGCCCTGGGGGAGTGAACATCATATAAGCTCCTTTATATTGTGTATTCGTTACACACAGTGACTTTGTGTTACTGACAAGCAATTTTAACTGATTCATGTGTTGATTCAGGTGTTACACTTCATTTCATATATTGTCTAGATTTGCAAAGATCTGGATGAACATCTTAATGAATTGGCGGATAATCAGTGGTTCTCTTTGCAAGCTCAATGGTGGAAGATATTTCTTGAAGAAACGTTTTGATGAACTCTTTATTCCTTTCATCAAAAAAAGGGGAGAAACGTTAATCAAGAAATTGAAGATATTCTGAAGATATGCTGAAATGAAGAAATTTTCTTTGAAGATGATTTGCTAAAGCATTCCGAGCTGAATCTGGAGATAATTTCTTTCCAAAAGATATTCTCATATCGATTGGGGAGATTGCTACATTCTGAAGACAAAAAGGAAGATTACATTTTCTGAGCTTAAAGAATGATCTTGATCCAAAGGGGGAGATTGTTAAAGCACATATTTATTGGATTCAAGATCATAATTATCTGAAGATGGAAATCTAAAGTCAAAGCTGGAAAAGTCATCTCAACAAATAGTCTAGGGTCCTTTTGTAATAAATAGTCAAAGTTTGTTTACGTATTTTATTTATTAGTTTTATATTTATTTAATAAGTTTAGTTTTAGTTGTTGGGCCTAAACCTTGTCAAGCCCATTAGGCTTATTAGTCTAAGTTTAAATAGATTTTGTTTAGTGTTAATTAGGTTAAGGTGCTTAATTGTGAAATTAATTTTTGAGAGAGAGCATAGTCCAAGATTTGGGCCTTTCTTCCTTGTTGAACTCCCCATCGCAGCAGCATACGAGCAAAAAAAGAACTCAGGTCGATCGAAGGAGGAAGCGGGCGACTTCCAGGCGACCAAAGTCACCGGAGACCTGCGTTCCACACTGCCTCTTTGCATTCCAGAGATTTGTGCGACCTCTAGGCACCTATACCCACCCAAAACCCACTAGAGGCACTATGGTTTGAAGGAATTTGATGCGGGCGGCCATCTCACGCGGAATTTATGGGTGTTACAATCCTCCCCACCTAATTAGGATTTCGTCCCCGAAATCTCACTCTAAGCAAACAAGTGAGGGTAACACTTCTTCATATCATCTTCGGACTCCCAAGTAATGTTAGCACCCCGATGATGCTTCCATTGAACTTTTACCATGATTACGTCTTTATGTCTTAACTTCTTCACCTTCGATTCCAAAATCGACTCCGGTTCTTCCACACAACGATTCCCATTGTCCACCCGAATTTCTGACAAAGGAATAACGCTTTCTTCTTCGGCTAGACACTTCCGTAAGTAACAAACGTGAAAGGTGGGATGTATCCCATCCATTTCCGGTGGTAAGTCCAACCGGTATGCTTGAAGTCCAACCTTTTCTAAAATAACAAAGGGCCCAAGGAAACGAGGACTGGGCTTCCCACGCTTCCCAAACCGGATGATTCCCTTCCATGGAGATACTTTCAGCATGACCCGATCGCCCACCTGAAACTCGACCGGTCTTCGTTTCTTGTCCGCATAGCTTTTCTGTCGGTCCTGCGCCGCCTTTAGCCTTTCCCGGATTTCTTTCACCTTGTTCGCCGTCTCTTGAACTATTTCCGGCCCGGCGAATTGCTTTTCGCCCGCTTCTAACCAACAAACTGGGGTTCTACACTTCCGTCCATACAAAGCCTCGAACGGTGCCATGCCAATGCTAGAATGGTAATTGTTGTTGTACGCGAACTCTACCAACGGTAGATGTGAATCCCAACTTCCCCCGAAGTCTATCACACACGACCTCAGCATATCTTCGAGTGTTTGAATCGTCCTTTCACTTTGTCCATCCGTTTGAGGATGATACACTGTGCTCAAATTTAATCTGGTACCCAATTCCTTTTGCAAGCTTGCCCAAAAGTTCGACGTGAAACGGCTATCTCGATCCAATACGATAGATTGTGGAACTCCGTGCCTTGACACCACCTCGTCGATATAAAGTTTGTCCAATTTCTCCATTGGCAAGGTCTCCCGCATTGCAAGAAAATGCGCACTCTTGGTTAGCCGATCCACAATTACCCAAATAGTGTCGTGACCGCACAAGGTCTTCGGTAGTTTTGTCACAAAATCCATGGTGATGTTGTCCCACTTCCATTCGGGAATGGACAACGGTTGCAAACTTCCATACGGCCTTTGATGTTCCGCCTTGACTTGGAGACAAGTGACACATTTCTCCACATAGTTAGCCACATCTAACTTCATCACCGGCCACCAATAATTTAATTTTAAGTCTCTATACATCTTGGTACTACCGGGATGTATAGAATACTTCGACTTGTGCGCGTCTTCTAGAAGTAATTCCCGATTTCCACCCAACTTCGGCACCCAAATTCGACCTTAAAAGAGTTTAAGTCGGCGGCTATCTTCCGTCAAAAGTCCACTTTGCTTTACCATGATCTCGGATTTGAGATTTTGCTCCTTGAGTGCTTCCCCTTGCCACGTCTTGATGCTTTCTACCAAACTTGATACCACGTCGATTCTTGTAAGGGACAATTTTACGCCACCCTCATGGCTCCTCCGACTCAATGCATCCGCCACCACATTGGCCTTACCGGGATGATAGAGTAGATCACAATCATAATCCTTTAGGAGTTCAAGCCATCTTCTTTGCCGCATGTTGAGTTCCTTTTGATCGAAGATGTACTTGAGACTCTTGTGATCCGTGAAAAGAGTACACTTGGTCCCATACAAGTAGTGTCGCCACAACTGTAACGCGAAAACTACCGCCGCCAACTCCAAATCATGAGTCGGATAGTTCTTCTCATGATCCTTTAATTGCCGCGACGCGTAAGCTATTACTTTCCCCCTTTGCATTAGGACACACCCAAGCCCCATCTTGGAAGCGTCATTAAACACCACAAAGTCTTCCGATCCTTCGGGTAGGGATAAGATTGGAGCTTCGCACAACTTCCTCTTGAGCAACTGGAAGGCTTGTTCTTGCGCATCGGTCCAAAGAAACTTGACGTTCTTCCTTGTAAGAGAAGTGAGCAGTGTAGCTATCTTGGAAAAGTCTTGGATGAAACGCCGGTAGTAACCCGCCAAGCCTAAGAAGCTTCGAATCTCCGTCGGACTTGTCGGAGGCTCCCAACTCATCATTGCATCGATCTTTTCCGGATCCACTTTTACCCTGTCTTTTGATACCACATGCCCCAAGAATTGCACCTCTTGGAGCCAGAATTCGCATTTCGAGAATTTCACGAACAATTTCTCCCTCCTCAAAACTTCTAATACTTCCCGTAAGTGTTTTCCATGCTCGGACTCATCCTTTGAGTATATTAAAATATCCTCGATGAAAACGATCACGGATTTATCCAAGAATGGGCGACACACACGGTTCATCAGATCCATGAATACGGCCGGAGCGTTGGTTAGACCGAAAGGCATCACCAAAAACTCGTAATGGCCGTATCGTGTTCGGAAAGCCGTTTTCGGAATGTCTTCTTTCTTCACTCTGACTTGATGATATCCGGACCGAAGGTCAATCTTCGAGAAACATTCCGCGCCTTGAAGTTGGTCAAAAAGATCGTCGATACGAGGTAAGGGATACTTGTTCTTCACCGTGACTTTATTCAACTCCCGATAATCTATGCACATCCTCATGGACCTGTCCTTTTTCTTCACGATCAACACCGGTGCTCCCCATGGTGACGAACTCGGTCTAATGAAGCCCTTCTCCAACAACCCCTGCAGTTGCGACATCATTTCCTTCATTTCTGTCGGAGCCAAACAATATGGAGCTCGAGCTATCGGAGCCGCTCCCGGAGAGAGATCGATCTGAAATTCTACTTGTCGTTCCGGTGGTAATCCGGGTAAGTCTTCCGGAAAGACGTCCGGAAAATCCCGCACGACCATCACGTTTTCCACCGTCTTCTTTTCCTTCTTCGCGTCCACCACGAATGCTAGATACGAAGGGTAACCCTTCGCTAAGAACTTCCGAGCCTTGAGAGAGGAGATTATAGGGTTGCAACCTTTTCCCTTTTCTCCATAGATGATGACCACCTTGCTTCCCTCCAAAGGCACTTGAATCATCTTCTTAGAGCAAAAGATGTCGGCCTTGTGCCTTACTAAACAGTCCATGCCTATGACCACGTCAAAACCCCCTATGGCCATAGGTAGCAAATCTACCCCAAAAGGATTCTCATCGATTTCTATAGTGCAATTACAAAAACAGTCTCGGATGATTACTTGATCTCCATTCGCTATTTCTACTACTAACGCATCGGGAAGGACACTAATAGGAGTAGTGAATTGCTTACAGAAGATTTCCGACACAAAAGAACACGTAGCACCCGAATCAAACAAAACACGAGCTGGCAAGGATTTTACTAGGAACGTACCCGAAATGACATCTGCGACCTCCTTTACCTCTTCGGTAGACATCCGGAAAGCTCGACTCGGTGCCCTTGGTGGTTGCTCGACTCTGGCCGTCGATCCCACAGAATTTCCCCCATTTTCCCCAATTAGCTTTGGGTAGAATCTTTTCATATGCCCCGGTTCTCCGCACTCAAAACATACCGATCCCTGGATGGAACATTCTCGAGTCGTATGGTTCTTCTTACCACACTTGGCGCACCTGGTTGAACTGGAGTAAGTTTTTGTAGCACATGGCCCCGAGTGCTTTGACCTGCACTTGGAACACCACCGTTCCTCACGACGTTGATCACCCGCTTTCCCGCTAACAAAGGGCCTCGACTGACGAACGGGCCCAGATGACCCTTCCCACTTCCGTTTCTCACCAACTAACCTCTTCTCATCCCTTTCGGCATTAATGTCGTCCTCAACGAGCAAGGACTCTTCGATAACCTCTTGTAACGTCGAACACTTAGCATTCCTTACCGCCGATCGCATCCCGGCCGGTAACCCTTGATGATAGGCTTTAATCTTTGACCTTTCATCGGGGACTAGATGTCCCACCAAGTTTAGTTTCTCCAAAAATAATTTGGAATAGCCAACCACAAACAAGTTTCCTTTCTTCAGATCTCGGAACTCCCGCTCCAACTTGTCCATCGAACGCTCGCTACAATACTTGTCCATAATCTTCTCTTTGAACACTGGCCAAGTTAACTTAGCCAGAACTTCAGGAGTGAGGACTGATCGAGTGAGGTTCCACCAAATCAAAGCCTCTCCCCGAAGTAGTTGAGAAGCAAACTTGACCCGTTGAGAGGGATCACACTCACTTGACTCAAAGTCCATCTCTACCTCCTTGAGCCAATACATAAAAGCAACCGGGTTATCACAAACTCCTTAGGGTGGCACCCCTGAAACGTCTTGTAAGTGCACCCCTTAGTCTTCGTCCGAATCCCTTCAGCGGATGGTTCCTCAACCGCTACCACATTTGGTCCACCCGACCCCACAATAATGTTTTCAACCATCGTCTCAGGTTGTCGGTGGCTAGCGTCTCGATCCTCTAGGAGTTTCATGAAAAACTCTTGCTGTTGGGTCATGGCCGAAGTCATGGCCAACTGTTGTTGAGCCAGGGCCGCATTCATAGCCAACATCATGCTATCCCGAAGTCGGGTCTCCATGGTAACTTCCTCCAGGATGGCGGTACCTGTGTTGAGGTTCCGGCGCAGAATATGCTCAGGCCCTCCTCCCAAGATTCTGGGTAAAGGAATGTCATCGGAGGTTGCCCCCACCGAGGGTCGTACTGCTGCAGATTCCACTTCTGGTTGCTCCTCTGGCATATCCGGTAATCTACTTCGAGTGTTTACCATTGATCACTGCCACACAAGCACGAGAAGGAGATTGAGAAAAGACTAAGCGAGTTTAACTCATTGTACGTACTAATACCTTCATCAATTATTATAATAATAGTAGACCAAGTATGCTCACGTAACAATGCATTCATAATAGCAGTAGCTAAGTGAAATTATGAACGAACCATACACAAGAATTCTTGTCACCATCATCACAACTTTCAATTAAAGTAATTCCGTAATCCTAACGCTCTCCCCACCTAGGATTTCTACCCCAAGTGGACAGTGAAGTCATAAAGTCTAAATCTTAAGTCTAGATATGCTAAACAATATCTAGTTCACTTAAACTAAAGCTCTGATACCAACTTGTAACACCCTAAAAATAGGGATAACAAAAACTTTCCATAATGGAGAAGTGGTATAAAGTTTGCCATAGCAAGAGCCTCCCAAAAAGGGGAAAGATACAAATAACCGGTTTAATCACAAATCTGTAATTTATAAATAACCAACTAATCTAATTTCTACATCTAGAAAAGAGATTACAAAAGGGGTGTCATCTATTAACCCAAAACTTCCAAAAATAGTTCAAGCGCCAAAATCCTCAAGCTCTTGCCCAAAGTATCTAAACTTGCCTAGGAGCCGCGCCGCTAACACTTGAGATACACATCGACACCAAACAAGTGTTAGGCCAAAAAGCCTAGTGAGTTGGACAATAATAAGCATGCATGAACAGTCACAATTTCTTATCAGCAGTTAACCAATGTTCAGTTATATGTGGAGTCATTAGGGGAGACCCAAAGCACCAATCAATTCCACTCCAAAGAGTCTATGTACCTTGATGCCCTTAACAAGGAACACCCCAAAGGCCCGGCACACCCGGAGATCAAACCGTAAAGGAAACTTTCCGAGTGGCGGAGGTCTAGGCACATACCATCCCGGTGGTGCCCTAAGACTACATCCTCCTAGTGAACTTGCCTTGATTCGTCCAACATAAAGCATATAGGAGGTCCTTAGGTATATTTCAACCTAACATATTTCCATACCGACTACGGGTACAATGTTACCATCCTATTCTCGTGAAGTCCAACAAAAGTCCCAAATGACAATTATATTCATCATGTATATAAATATCTCACCAAAGTGGTATCCCAACTAAACCATCACAACACACACATATGCATACATTTAACATATCAAGGTACCCATCATATATATCCATGAGAAAAGCCCCAAATAATGGTACGCATAACCTAAACCATAGCATATCACCAACATTCATATTTCCAATCATTTTCATCAATTAATCCCAAATACTTGAACACCTAAAGAATGAAATAACAAATAGAAGGTTATGATGTGTATCTAGTTTTAACAAAGATTTAGTAAACTCACAATCTAGATTTTGAACCAAAATCTAGAAAATATGGAACCCTAGAAGTTGGATAATGAAGATGGAGACTTGTAGGTGAAGCTTGAAGACTTGAGGAGAGTAAATGCAAGGTTCCAATAATCCAACCACCAATGTAGGTTGTATTTATGAGAGGTAGGGTTTGGTGAGGAAATGGGCTGATTTAGTGAGCTCTAAAATCGCCAATGGAGAGGGAATGTAAGAACCAAATGAGAGAAAATCGGCCAAAGAAGGGTTTAAGGGGCTGCAGGTCGATCGCGACTTGTGCCGCGACTTGGACCCGCGCCATAAATCGCCCGCTATCCCGGCCAATTCGAACACAGTGAATCACGCGGCTAGTGCCGCGACTATAACTCACGCCTAAGTCGCGAGACTCCTCAAACCCGAAACACCCCAGTGGACTACGCGGCTTGTGCCGCGACTTCCACTCGCGACTAAGTCGCGAAACTCCCTGTTTACCAAACACAAGACTGAAACTCCCAATTCGATATCGAGTAATTAATCACAGACTAAAATGGAAATTAAACACATACGTTCTACTTTGATAGATACATAAACGTAAGATTAACAAAACCTCAACTTACCTGAATTTACGGGTGTTACATTACCTTCCTTTGTTGATTACACCACACTGTAAACCTAAAGCCAAACACTTCCTTTACCGGACTTTGGAAATGTAATGATGCAATTTTAATTGGACTATTTGGGAGCAAATTTAACAGAGACCTACAAGGTTCCTAAAGGTTATATTATGGGTGTAGAGATTCCAAAATTCAAAGAGAAGAGATATCATCGGGAAAAAAAAATATTACATACATATATATATATATATATATATATATATATATATATATATATATATATATATATATATAGATGGAGGTTGAAATCAATCCCTCCATAGTTCTTAGAATAATAAGAGATCAAAGTGAAGTGTTATTGATGTGGTCGATGTGCAAGACAAAAGAAAGGAACTTTAGTTCATGGTTTTGTTTTTAAAGTCCAAAATTTAGCCACTTATCCCATATCTATCCTAACTTGGACCCTTAGCCAAATCACAACCCTTATTAAATGTCCTTTTTCAGACATGATTGGTATTATTCATAAGCAGTGGATAATTGATGATTTGATGCAAGCATATGGTAGTCCATTTTCATGAGAATTGATGTCTCGAGTGAATACACTTACACCTTTTGTGTGAATTGAGTGACTCCACCATATATGTCCATGTATTGTGAGGTGTTTGTGGAATTGGCATGTGTTCATGATTTTTAGTCTCGTGTCTTGATTATGACTATGTCGGTTAAATAACTATTCCATGAATTGCTATGTTGGTTTATGTAAGGTATCGATTCAACTCTTGAGTTTACTTTGTGCTAAACTTTCAATGTTTGTCGAGGACGGTCAAGATTCTATGTGTGGGGACTTACAACCACTCCTATAACGGGTCTAGTGTCTTACACAGATGCAGATTAGGGTGGATGCCCTGACACCCGACGATCAACTTCAGGATACTGTGTTTTTCTTGGCGACAATCTAGTGTCTTGGTCCTCTAAGAAACAAGCCACCCTATCCCGTTCTAGTGTAGAGGAGGAATACCAAGGGGTTGCAAATGACATATTTTTAGTCCTTTCATTCCCTCTCAAGAACATGAAATTTTATTTTCTTCCTTTCTCTTCCATTCCAATAACACAAATAGAAATAGTTATGCCCATCCCTTTCTTTTCTTTTCTTCTCAAATTTGATTCTAATATTAATTATATTATTAAAATATTCAATTTATTTAATAAAATATAATTTCAATGTCTCTTACACCTTATTAGGCATGGGAATCAGACGAGATGGCCCCACAAATAAGAATAAATAGGGGTGTATTCCCTGCTTACACCCGACCTCATTCCATCTCTATCCGTTATCACCCACCTCATCTCCATCTATAATAAGGTTCAAATAGCACAAGGTATATATACCGTGGGAGCAAAAATCCAAGCAAATGGAGGCACAAGAACTAAAACTTTTAACCATTTCAAGTTCTGGCATAATGGTTAAGACTTGGAGGATAAAGTGAAAATCTAATCTCCCTTGGATTAAAATACAACATTGTCAAAACCGAAGGTTAACTTACAATGACTCCGGTTCATTCATGTTCGCGTGAAGATTAAACTGGCTCGATACCCACTATTAAGATAAATTAAAAAAAACAATTAAAACTTTTCTTTGGTAAATGTAACACCCCGAAATTTACGTTATAAGAATCTAACGGTTATCATTAGTCTTATGTTATGATCTAGTTTGAGTACTTGGATTTTGGTGGTTATTGGCACAAACAGGGGATTTCGCGAGTTATTCGCGGGTTGCAAGTCGCGCATAACCCGCGTAACTCACTGTTGGATTTTGGGTTCAGGCACACGGGCGACTTGTGTCGCGACTTGGAGTCGCGGCATAACCCGTGGAAGCCCCCTGGTCTCTTGAATACGACTTTCTTCCCCATTTCACCTCATTACTCCTCTCATCTACCTATTTTCTTCTCTCTCAACCCTCATAACTTCTCCCATACGATATTAGGGTTTCAACCACCACCACTCTTCTCATTTATTGCTAAGAGATTTGGGATTAGCATTTAAGGATTCAAGTTGGGTTTGAAGTCATCACTTCCATTGTCATCTTCCCCAAAGTTCTAACCTAGGGTTTGGGTTTCCCAAAAACCCACTTGGTGAGTATTCCTTCTTAAATGCTCTAGTATTTGATTATTTCCATGGCTTTATCTCACACTACTTCTATGTGCTACTTGGTTGAGTTTTATAACCTAATAGTTGGTATTCTTGACTTTATGAACCCAATGGGGGCAAGTATGTTTAGTAGACCTTGATAATCTCTTTAGTAGTAACTATGTGGATTATATGTTCTAGATTCCATGCTTATATGTTGAGTTCATGAGGAAACTACTAATGTCATGATTTAATCTAACTGCTGATAACTTTATGAAGGAATGAGGTAATGATAATGAGTGGATGTATTTACATGTATGAAATTATGAGGACCATGATTTATGAGGAATATGGAAGTAAATATTTTATATGTGGAAGAGAGGTGTATATAATGTGTTATTTATTTAACAAATGTGGATCACCTGATAAGTATGTGGCACTACTCCTTGTGCACGAGGAGGTAGTAGCTTAATGTATGAATTTTGCATTAACCACGGTGTGTTACTAGCGAGTAGGCAATAAGGGATCTCGTATCCTTGAGGTGTAACTCGTCTAGAATATGGATAGGAAATAATCTCCGTAAGACCTTGAGGTGTAACTCGACGGAGAAGGTAATAAGGGCAGTAAATACGGTCTGAGGTTGTGATGTCGTTATGGCATGGGAACTAAGATCGGGGCATGAGGTGTAATCCATTACCATCGCGGGCGATCCCACTGAGTAAATATCGCCCCAATGGAAGCGGGCCTCTGTAACACCCTAAATTTAGCAGAAATAAAAATTCGAAAATTTTGCAATATGACGGCTATAAATTGGTAAACCTGGGTATATAAAAACCTGTTGTAAACAACCCCAAAGTATCATCCCGATAGAACGGGGAAACAAACTATAACCATTACAATTAACCAAATGAAGAATATACTAACAACCTAATAATCTAACTTAAAAAAGAAATATTAATATCGGGTGTTGCTATTCTTCCAAAAGTATGTCCGCTATCCAAAATATCGATCTACACATCTCCCAAAAAAACCGCTCTTGGCCTCAAAGCCATCCACTCAGTCCCGACGAACCCCTTCGGAAACCTGACCTGTTATACATGTCATTTTGAGAAAAAGTGTTAGGCTAAAGCCTAGTGAGATCAAACATTTGCAGTTTAAGTAATCAAACGTAAAAATGAGTAAAAGAGTTTATTTTTATACAACAACAATAATGGTAATAATAACAATAATGCTCTTTGAAATATAGCAAACACCTTTTAGGTTAACGGGGGAGACCCGCTTACTAACACAAATGACGGAACACAAAAGTAAGTCATTCGATGAGTCAGTAAAGCCAATAAACAAATAAAGTATACGCAAGGGATGTCAGGCTCAGTGGCTTTAAACGTACACCCACGGAAACTCAAGTTCAACCCCGAAGGGTTCCTACGTCGAGCTCCTCATCCAATATCGGAATACTTGAGCACGAAGGACTTATAACCCAATCCGATGCCAAACGTGCATCAACGTGGAAAACTAGTCGTCCCAATGTCGGAACAATAATAAACCAAATACGGGGTCATGACTCCCAATGCATCAAATAAGCCAATTAATGCGCAAAAGGCCCAACAAGTAATCCCAATAATGGTTAATATGCATAAGTGATATGAAGGGTGATTTCCACCAAAACCATTTCCATCGTTTACCAATAGATCTCTAATCAAAATATATTTGATCTATCTTTCATTTCCAAATCCCAAAACATGGTGCAAGTTGTTTTACAAACTTATCAGCAGTTAACCATAATTTCCATATTCTTAAAATCGTAGATTTCACACAGTAAATACCATTCCCTTAAAAGTATAACCCAAGTAAAAACAAGTTAAAGAACATTATTAAAGTTCATAATTCGTCATTTCCCCAAAAATCATCATAAACATTAATATCCCCAAAAGTTAGGTTTAGCACAAATTTATACAAATCAAGTATATGAAAGATGAGATATTAGATATCCAAAATCGACCTTTTGACATGTATAATGTTTAGTAAAAAGTGTAAGAAATCACCTTGGTAGTTTCCTTAAGAAAGAAACCAAACCCTAGAAATGGAGGAGATGAAAAACCACTTGAGAGTTCACCACAACACTTCCTAAATGTGTTAAGGACCACCATTAATGACTATGAATCACCATTAATGAGGAGAGAAGTCTAGAGGAAGAATACTTACCGAAATCAGTAGAGAGAGTCGCCTCCAAACCCTAGATAGCAGATAAAATGACTGAAATCGCGACCTATGCTTTTTATACCCAATCACCCGCCGGCGAGAGTGACATTTGTCACTCTCGCGGGCATAATCGCGCCAACACCCCCCCCCCACACACCCACGGTACAATCTGGGCGATAGTGCCCAGCGATTGTGACCACGTCACTCTCGCATGGCACTATCGCGAGGGACGTACCGAGAGCTCTTGACCCCCGGCGATTGTGCCTTCGCGATTGTGACATCCTGTCACTCTCGTGAGCACTGTCGCGAGCCATCCCGAACTTCACAATTTTGACACTTTTTAGCCCACGATGCTTAAATCCAAAAGGTTCAATATAAAACTGATAAATCCTTAAAATTAGAAGGTTTCCAAAACGAGAACGATAATACATAGGCTTTCAGAATTCGGGTTGTTATAGTCTCCCCCGTAAATCAAGAGGTATTTCTTGTATGTTTATATTCAGGTTTGAGAAACTGATGGTGGGGAATTGTTCCGCGTGAGCCAGAGGAGTTCGGTAACGCGGTTATCGTTTTATAAATACCATGTTTATTATCTGCATATTTATGGGATTTCACTAGGTTTCGTCCTAACACTTGTTGTGGTTGTTGTTTCCTCACAGATCCTAACCGTGGAGGAATTTAGGATGTCGGCTTGGCTACCGGGCACGTAGGAGATCTTGAAGTGTCAGTCTTTTGGGGGATTTTTGTGAAGAGCGTTAATAGTAATTTTGGCGACGCCCATTTTAATCTAGATTGGAATTGATCTTAGATTAAGTAGGTCGTTGTATTATTAGCATCCCATTTCTTATGACAACCCTTTTTACACAAACTAACCCGACTTCTCGAGGTTGTGGTTGTTTTGAATATTGGGTTGATATTCTTTTGGAATATTATTTACAGGATATTTGGATCTTTGATTTTAATGTCATGTTGCCAAATTTATGAAATTTTTATAAGTTGAATTTTTAGAGTGTTACAAGTTGGTATCAAAGCTCTACTTTAAGCGAACTAGGTATAGAATCTAGATACCTAGACTTAAACTGAGACTTTTTAGACGATTAAGTGTGAGGTTGGGGTAGAAATTCTAAGACGGGATACTCCTAGAGTCAACGGAAACTACTTTGTTGAGAGTTATAAATGTGGTAACAAGACTTTTTATGTATTATATGTTCATAATTTCAATTAGCTACTGCTATTATGAATGTATGTCTACGTGAACATGCTTGCATTACTATGATTATAACGATTGATAAGTTGTAGTAGTACGTTTCGTGTGTATAATCTTGCGTAGCCCCTCTCACCCTTTTCGAATTGATGACAGACGAAAATGATAAATACTCGGAGTCATCTCCAATCATCGCCAGAAGGTCAAGCGGTAAACGAATCCACGGCCGACAGACCCAATACAACCGTAACGGATGGACCCCCGATTCCACCTATGCTCGTCGGAAGGGTGGAACAAATTTCGAGGACCGTCATTGCCACTGCCGATCCGATTCTGACTGAGGTAACTCCTCAGACTCAAATGATGGACATGATGAGAGCCATGAGCGAGACTATGGCAAAGCAGCAAGAGTTGTTCGTAAAGCTTCTAGAGGACCGTGAAGGAAATCAACGTCTAATAAACACGTATTTTAACTCATTTTTATATCAGATCCCTCATATTCCATCATGTTTTAATAGCCAATACACACCCGTTAATCTTAATTATTGGTTGGGAAATGATAGGTGTCAAAAAGATGGATTTAAATACAAATATGGCATATATTTCAGAGATTTAATAGGTTGGGCATATTTCTCAAATGTTTATTTAAGCAATGTATATGTTAGAATGTGATGTGGGCATATTTCTTTAATATATTATGGGGTGAGAATAGAAGTCAAATAATAACTAAAATATCCCACGACACCTTTTCATATTTTAACATTAGTTTTTTTATACATGTTTCTTTTGGTCTTCATTTGGCAACATGTGGAATCAAGTAGAGAAGCATCAAACAGCGGCCCACATAAGAAAGAGAAGAAAAAGAGTGGAGGCCCAGATAAAGGTCCAGTACTGCATCAGCCCACATGGAGGAAAAAAAAAAAGGAGAAGTCGTCCAACAAAGAGGAGCGCCTCATTCGACTTGGGGGAATTTTATTTCAGAACGGTTTTTTTAAGAGGGAGATCGATGAGGAATTGAAGAAAAGGAGAAGGAGACGATTTTTGGGGAAACTTTTGTTGGTTCAATCCATTAGGTAATTTTAGGTTTAATCTTTACACTTTAGCAATGAGTTTATAAACATTTGATTTGGATTGTGTTGAGACTTGTTGAACCTTTTCATATCGTTTGATTTCCATTTATGCAATCCTTGAATTAATCGTTTATCATAGTTGGGTCGATTAATTTGAGTAGGTACCCTCAAATTGTTTAACCTAATTGTGTATCGCTATATTTAACTTTGAATACGTAATCGTTCTTAGTTTTATATTGGTAGCAAACAATACTTCAATTGATTGGGCGTCTAATTAATTTTAGTGTTGTGGGTTTGCTTAATCTAGTCTAAATGGTCGACGTCTGATCATTGGCTAGGAATGGTGTTTGTCTAATCTTAAAGCGACCGGTGATTGAACTCTATGTTCGTAACTAGATTAGATTAACTGGTTAGAAAATTAGTCATTGAGCTTCTCGTGCTAATCGACATTCGACAAACGGTGTATCGATGCGTATCGATACTCACCCATTCTGGAATTAAATGAGAAAAATATTTTTAAGAACAAGTCTATGATACACGATCCGGTCAATGATTTAAACTCGTTGCTAATTTTTAATCATTCATTTTTTTCGCTTTAATTTTATATGCTTAGTTTAATTATCAACCATCCACCCCCCCCCCTTTTAAAAGTGTAGAAATTGACACCGTTCACATCCAATCCTTGTGGAATCGACCCTACTTGCCATTATTGCAATTTAGGTTGTAATACGAGGTAATAGGAAATTATTATTTGTCGGGCTCGACACCCGTAAATCCGCCGGAAATATTTTAAATTCGTAACTTAAATATTTTATTTTGTTAAAATCTAAACGGTTTGTTCTGAGTTTTTGATTGAAAAACAATATAAAAATTGGAACCTCTAATTTTAAGATGATAAAATTAGAGTTCATTTCTCAATGGTTTTCAATGATTTTGGTGTCAAAATATCGATAATAAGTTTGTTTGTTGCAATAATAGTAAAAAATAATAAAATTGTATCGCCTTTAACATAATTAAAGTTTTAATTTAATAAATCAAATCATAAAAACATATCTTATTTTATTCGCTCTAAATAAAATAAGATGTAATTTTATGATCTAGTTTGTTTAAATTAAAATTTTAATTACATTAAAACAATAAAACCATAACTTTTTTCACCATTACGATAAAATAATAAAATTAAATCATATTTAATATAATTAATTTTTTTTTAAATTTAAAGAATCAAGTCATACAATAACATTCTATTTTATTTATTTTGATATCTATATATGTGTGTGTGTTAAAAATATATTTTTTATTTTTTTTATCATAAAAAGACACAAATTAGGTAAAATGACAAAAATGGTCTTTGGTTTATTGGAGTTAACGGATGTGTTAGTCAAAGGTACCATGACCAAGATAAATTGAATATCACAAGAACCAAATCCACAATAAACATACTATAGGGACCGTAGTAAAAAAAAAGTAACAAAACACGGGACCAAATCCACGATTCACTCTTAATTTCTATTACTTATTTTGGTCTGCTGTAGCTTTCATTATTAATAGGGCAATTATGGATGGGCGATCTTGGTGGGGGTATGTCAGAACAGAGGAAAATTCGTCGAAATTTCTTTGTTATCCAAAAAACTGTCAAAATCGGAAAGTCTTATTCCAGCTACATTTGCCATAAACCCTAGAGTTTGTAGTAGTATCCAATAATAACCCTTATCCCTTTTTCAATCCGCTATCTCCAACCCATACACCAAAAGCAACACAAAAAACACTAAAAGTGGTGGAACCCTTGACACTAAAAAAAATTCCAACTCCAACTATACTTAAAAAAAACACCAAATCTTTTTAAACTCAAATAAAAAAACATTTTTCATTATTATTAAACATTTTTAAATACAATATCTATTATTTATAAATAATTATCATAGTAAATAAATAATTAATTAATGAGGTCTCGGTCAAAATAAAACAATAATTTCTTAATTAATAAATTTTACATTACTAGAAAAAAAATACATTAATTCAAAATTTTATGATATATAAAAACGTATTTTTAATATATATGATATAATAAAATAATTAAATCCAAAAATATTCAATATTGGACTCATTTCGAAGGTATCGAAGAGGCGATTATAATGGTATAACTTGTTAAAATTAAAACGTATTTTTTAACGTATTTTAGTTAATATACGATTATATGTGTTAATATGATAAAAGTATAAAATGAATAATAGAAAAGTAAAAGGTATAAAGTAAATTAACTAAATAATTATAGGGGTATAAACTATAAATATATAATAAAAATCAACAATTCAATGAATTGAATTGTTTTACCCGTGTGAAATCAACCAAACGCGGACTAACCCCGCGTCATTGAATTGTTTTACCCGCGTGAAATCAACCAAACGCGGACCAACCCCGCGTTTCTACCAACACAGAAACTCAAATAGTGAACCCCGCGTTTTTTTCAAAAACGATGCCCAAAAACGCGGACATATGGGGTATTTTGGCAAAAATGACAAGATTTAGGGCATATTGGGTACTGATTTTTCATGTTAGGGCATTTTAATTAAATTCCCTAAAATAACATTTATTACAATTAAAATTACAAATAATAACAATTATATTATTAAAGAAAAGAAAAAAATGACATTGAAGTGGCCCTATTAAATTTGGAGTGTGAATAGTTCTCCATCAAATTGGTGTGTTTTCCATGGAAATTTTTTTGGCCGGCATTTCTTTTTGCTGTTTGGAGGATGGTTGGAGTCAACCATACTGCAAATCACCATATTTGCAGTATGGTTGGAGATGCTCTAAAGTGACCAAACGAACACCTGTAAACCAAATCCAATACCTTGGAAGGTTGTACTGGTAACTGAAACCACCATCTTTTTCCTACCTAAATATAATTATTATATGAAGGCCTTTTTTAGCTCAGAGAAATTTTAAAATGACAAAAGGAGTATTATTTTGTAGTCAAATAGCAGATTATTTTCGAGCAGTCGAACTCGAATAACTTTTTCAAAGTAAGTCTAATATTTGTTTAAAATTTTGAGTTGTACATTATATATCTAAAATTGAGGTTTATAAGCTTCTTTACGGGCTTGAACTCAGTTAACTCGCTTACTGGGACGATTTAGCCGAGTCGAAGTTTGTGTTATGAATATCGACTCGTTAATTCAAACGTGTTTTGTTTTATGTTCGAGATCGACTCGAGCATGAGAATTATTAAGCTCGAGCTCAAGTAGATCCTTAAAAGCTTAAATTCATTAAGCCACTATCAAACAATCATGTATAGAGTTGGTCGAATAAACTGTGAGTACTATTAAACTCTTTAAGATGCTACCAAACAAGTTCTAAATTAAAGATCCTCTAGTATATTGATCAAGCTCGCAAGGTCTATCGTGCCATTCAGGGACGTTCCGGTCTTTTTAGAGGCTCTGTTACACCTAAACCTTTCGATTACAATACAAAGTAAGATAACAAATATACATGTATACAAATTAAAGACGATGTACGACATATTATTTTTGTTTTCTGATAGAATTTAGTGAGGTATTAAGGTGGGCAGTAGTTTTACATGTGTTAATTAAAAACTCTAAACAACGTAAAATTGGTTCCCAAAAATTTAGAAATCGTATTCAAAATCACACATTTAACATGCTAAAGAATGACCTTGATGCGATTGACGACTTCCACCAACTTAACTTTATATTATTTATATTATTGTTTATAAAAATAAATACATTAAGGGGCTGTTTGTTTGCCTCTTAATGGTTCCATTAAGAAGTAATCTCTGAACCGCTAAGAGGTGAATCGTGTTTGGCAAAAAAATTTTGTCTCTTAATGGTTCCAAAACCCTCTGAATTATTTATATCCTGGAACTCCTTTAATCATTAAGCGCCCTAATTTCATTATGAACAAGTACAAAACAACCATATTTCACTTTGAACTATATCATAAGTGTCTCTTAATCATTTTGCACCAAAACATTCAGCAACTGTCAAACAACCCCTAAAATTCATACAAATACATATTTATTTATATCGAGAAATAATATTATTGCTTTAATTATATATTTGTTTTACATAATTTTTTTAATATTTTAATACAATATTTATACATAGTCGGGTTCAAACGAGAATAATACATGTTTAAAAGAATAAGAGAATAGTTCTGGATCAATCATTTCACTAAATAACACCTTAAATAAAACTTTCTTAAAAATCGTTCAAAAGGGCATATATGTCATTTGATGTATACATATTACATATAGGAACTTATTTATCTATACATATAATAAATAAGTAACGAGAATGACACGTGTCGTCTTCTGGTGAGCCCATTTTTTCATTTTTCCGCCAAAACATGTATCTGAACGTATTTTACATTATAAGTTTATTTAGCACATCCACATTCATTCCTCCTTAAATCTTTCATTAATTCAATTTTTTTAATTTATACCTTACATTTACTATCCTTATAATTAGGTATGTAGTTTACTTTTAATCCCTTAATTTTTTATTTTTCATTTTATACTTTTATCATATAAACATAAATAATATATATGAACTAAAATGCATTAAAAAAACATTTTTATTTTTTTACAAATTTTACCATTGTAATCGTTTCGTCAATATCTTCGAAATGAGTCCAATATTGAATATTTTTAAATTTAATTATATTATTAAATATCATAAATATATACAAATTAATGTGTCATGATTAGTATGGAGTTTGATACAAATAATCGCTAAATTGTCTTAATTTTTTTTTTTGCTATTTCATATCAATTTTTACTTTAAGAGTTTTTTTTAAACCTCATCCTCTTTAAATTTTGAGTAAACTTCACTGTTGGTCCCTGAGGTTTCGTATTTTCTTTGAAAGGAGGACCTAGACTTCAATATCTCAAATAGTGGTCCCTGAGGTTTGATTTTTGCTCTGAAAGGAGGACCTCCTCACTAACCCCGTTAAAAAACTCAGTTAAATCTAGGGGCATTTTCGTCCAATCCCGTTTTTGTCCTTTTTTGTTTATTCTTGTGTTAACAAAAACAATAAAAACGCATGGACCAACCACGTAATTAACTCATACATATATATATATATATATATATATATACATATATGTATACAGGGACCGTCGTCCCCCATGACCACTATATGCCACGCCACAAAAACGAAACCTCAGGGGTTTATGTCTTGGACATTATCACAGGGGAGTTTTCGGAGGAACATCGATAGGGATGACGAGTTTCTAGCAACCTAAAAATGGTTTTAAGTTTTTGGTAGAGAGAGAGAGAGAGAGAGAGTGTGTGTGTGTGTGTGAAAGAGAGAGAGAGAGATAGACCATCGTCCCTGTAAAACCATTGAAATATAGAAACCAACCACGTAATTAAACATGTAAAACCTTCTCCGGGAGCCTCCGGTCATCTTCTCCGGCGAAGGTTTTTGGTCATCACGTTTATGTTGCAGGGACGAAGAACGGTGGTGATGGTTGTCTGTTTCTAAGTTCATTAAATCTAGAAGATTTATATTTTTGGAAATGCTTGGTTGATGACCCAATTGTTGGGAATATATTCAGGTATGGATGTTGATACTGTTTCAATCCTGCTAGCATGCATGAATCCTGAACTACTAATGAGGGGTTGAGTTTTTTAGTACTTGTAGAGATCTAGTGTATGAAGGCATATATGGCTTGATTACTGAGATTTTGCACAGTGAACTTTGTTGAGAACCAATCATGGTTAACCACTGATCAATTTTACACCATGGGTCAAGTAAATGGGTATATACATATATACATATACACACACACATGGACCTAAAAACCTTCATTGTGATGACATAAAAACCTTCACTGTGGTCGTTGTCATTTGGTTCCTTTTACAATCGTTGGAGAGAGGAGAGGAGAGGAGAGGGAGGAGAGGAGAGGGAAAGATCATCACACATGGAAGATTTCAATTTTACAAGTTTTCATAGGGGGAAAAATGGTGAAGTTGGTTTAGGGGGAGAAATGATGAAGATGGTAAAGATTTCAATTTTACAAGTTCCTTTTGTATGTATATATATATACATGTTTGTTTGTGTGAATATATATATATATATATATATATATATATTTACAAGGGGAAAATGGTGAAGATGGTTTAGAAAATGGTGAGGGTTCTCTGTATTTTGTTTGTGTGTGTATATATATATATATATTACAAAACAGGTCCCTATAATTTTTTGGCTTTAACAAAAAAAGAAAATGCAAAAGGAGGGATAAAATGTGATTGGACAAAAATGCCCCTAGATCTAACTGAGTTTTTTAACGGGGTTAGTGAGGAGGTCCGCCTTTCAGAGCAAATATCAAACCTCAGGGACCACTATTTGAGATACTGAAGTATAGGTCCCACTTTCAAAGAAAGTACGAAACCTCAGGACCAACAGTGAAGTTTACTCTTAAATTTTTATACAAGAATTTTGATTTTTATCATGAAGTTTTATAAAATAACATTTTTAATTTTATTTTCTTGACATTATGATATTTTAATTTTAAAAATATTAATTATAGATGATAAAAGTATAATTAGCAATAGAACAAAGAATGTTGTATATAAAGAAGTATTTACTAATTTATGATACGTGATTCTTATTTCATTAATATTTTAACTATGTACTTTTCCATAATTTCATTTATGTTATATTATAAATTTTGTTTTATAAATTATTCATATTTATTCATATTTTTTATTAACTTTTTACAAAACATTCTTTGTGAAAATTGCATAAAACAAGAACATTTTGTAACCAGCTGCAAAAAAATCTAAAGGGAAAAAAACTCGGAAAAATAACATCGTACTTTCGATGATCATTTATATCTGTAAGATACGTTTTTTGACATGATTTAATTTTTTTAAATTACCCCTGTAATACACGGGGGCGAATCTAGTTTCTATATAAATCATGTAATAAATTTAACTAAGGTATTTATTCATAATTTTCTAATAGTGATTTAGTTTTTCATTTTAAATATTTATCTTTATTGAATTAATTTATTTAAGAAATTTTATAATTTTCGTCAAAAATTACATGTGATATCCATAATTAATCGACATGTTTTTTTCATAAAAAATCGTTATTTTCGTCAATGTATCATATGTGATGTTTTTTTTGGAAGGGTGTCATAGACTATGTCTAGACTAATCCCTTGACAAATTATGGTTGTATAACATCAGCCCTGATTAAACCTTAGTGACCAAAATTGTTGTGTACACCTAGATTCGAACCCTGGACAGATAGGATATTCCACCACATCCCCCATGGTCTTACCCAGTACGCCACAACCCTTGTGGTTATAATATGTGATGTTGATCATGGTAGAAAATGAATGTAAATTATTTAAAACAATACAAGTGATATGTGTAAATTATGAATTACGTTTTGAAATACATGTGATCTTATACATTTAAATGTGGTTTGCTATAGATCACATATGATTATGTTTTCATTATTTTCTTTTTCAATTTTTAATTTGAATCATTGTTTTTCAAATTTTAAATCACGTATGATTAAGAACACATTTTGAAAAAAGTTAATTCATTGTGGATCACATGTGATTTTGATGAAAAATTATGAATTACGTTTTGAATACATGTAATCTTATACATTTAAATGTATTTTGCTATACATCACATATGATTCTGACTTACATGCATATATGGATCCAATGCAGCACAGTCTAACATTACATGATTACACAAGAATGACCAACGCACTCGAGCATGTAATTAACATCAATATGCAACACGATGCATTAGTATGTAAACCATAATCGGGCTCTACATTGAACCATTAAAACCAGACAAGTGTCCCCAAGACTCTTTTAAGATAACACCGAGCTAAAATGCTCAAAACCCTTTTTGACCAACGATTAACAATCCTAAAATAATAAACGCAACTGACTCACGTCATGCAAGCACACTCCAAAATACATGTGTAAACTCCAATACAGTTTAGATTGGGACAAATGGTTTTCCAAATGCATTTATTACTTTTATTCCTTTCAAAACGCTCCATAACACAAAACCAAACACTTCTCCCATATAAACACTAAAAATGTCTCTTAACAAATAATTTCCATTTATACAATAAATCCTCAAAACACTTTAAAATGACTTATTTACCAAGATGTCAAAAAATCCCAATTTAGGGGCTTTCACAAGGGTTACAAAACCAAACATTTCAAATGATCAAAACCCACCAAATAACTCAACAAGTGATAATTTCACGTAAAACACATAAACACGTTAAAATGAACATTTTGGCATGTATAACGTTTTCACAAATCAACTTGAACCCATCTTGCTATATTTAGGCTAAATCTAGATTTTCCCCCAACTTGAGCTCATTTGAAGAAGATTGGATCTTCAAGCCAAACACTTCCAAAAACCTAGATCTATAAACTTCCCACCATAAATAATCATATTCAACCACAAAGAATCGTTCCCCAAACTTTATACATGAAGATCTCAACTTATGTCAAAACCCTAATTTCCATAGATGAAGAAAAGAGAATGTTACCTTACCCACAACTTGAATCAATCAACAATGCACTTCTAGGTCACCAAAATGAGCCACAAACTTTCCATCTTCAAAATAGATAAAAAAGTTGGGTGAAATCCTAAGAAGCTTGGTGGAGAAGATGAAGATTGAGGGATGATGGTTCTAGCTCCCAACTTGTTAGATGGAGAAGAAACACTTAGTTTTAAGAGGAAATCCTCCAAACATGAGTTAAGGTTCGAATTTGGGGTTTGGGGGTTGGTTTGGGAGAGGAAATGAGGAGAAGTGTTGAGGTTTTCGTGAAAAATGAGGTTTGGGGCCAGATTTTCCCATTTTATTGCACACAGTAGCTCCGTGCGGATGCTGGTGCTGATCGATCTGCGCGGAACACTGTCCACCCGATTTTCTTCATTTTCTTGCCCGATGGTCATAAATTATTCGTTTTAGCTCCGACTTTGCTCTGAAAAGAACAATTGGACTCGTAATTGAACCATTCATCCAACAAGACTATAAAATCTAGGATTCAAGTCCGGAATACTATTTCTTAATTTTTTTTCTCTAAAACACCCATTTATGTATTAACTTGAAGTTATACCTTCCTAAAAACCGGGATGTTACATATATAGTTTTTTTATTATAAAACAATTAACCACTTGAACAAAACTAAATTAAACAATACGTTATGTTACAATACTTGAAATTGCATAATCAATAAATCCATAGAAATTGTGGAAATATATATACAATAAAAACTATAAAAAAAGCTAATTAAAAATATGTATGATAAAAGATAAAAATTAGGTTATCAAGAAATATGTAAAAACTGTATAAACTTAAAATTAAAATTAAAATTAAAAAATGTTAAATTAAAAAGTATGTACAATCAAAAATAAAAATTGAGTCATTAAGATATCTATAAAATTTGTATAAAAACATATCCATTAAAAATAAAATAATTTAAAAGTATGTATACTAAAAAATAAAAATTGGGTTATTATGAAATATGTTAAAATTGTATAAAATATGTCAAATTTGTGAAATTAATTTAAATATTAAAAAAACTACTTGAATGATGTATTTATTTTATGTTATTTGTTTAAAATTTTATTTAATTATGATTGCTTTAAATATATTAATAAATAAAACTGATTGAAAACGAAACTTTTATAAAATTTTATAAAGTTGAAACTAATTAAATACAAAAAACCTCTGAAAAAGTAGGTAATGAAGTTACGACCTATGACAAAAATCACACCAAAAACCTTAAGTGAAACACCTCTCCACTATGTGAACAACCTCAAAAAAAAAATTGCTTTTTAAAAAACCTCCAAAAAATCACACTGTGGATGCTCTAATGTTGATGTGTAAAATAGTTAATAAATTGGATTGGATCTCGACAAAACTTGATCAGGTAAGAGGGTAAGATTAGATATGTAACAATCCAAACTCACAATAAATAAAACATAACGACATAATATGAATTCTTGCCAAAACGACCCCAAATGTAACAATTTAAATATTCAAGGTTTGCAGAAAACAACCTATTACACAACTGAGAATTTATGAAAGAAACAACTAAGGCAGACATCTAGGTAGCATCCTTCACGATCGAGCCCTCAACTTAAAGCTTTTCCTTTCCCTTACCCGATCCGCCAACTTCACGCGTCCCTGAAAACTGAAAAGGTTTTAGTTTTGAAAGATCGAGGGTTAGACCGAAAGGTCTAGTGAGTTCCCTCTAATAATGGTTTCATGCCAAAGCAACAAATAAATGATTTATAAACGATATAAACCAGTTCAGTTTTCAGCAAAACATCATACTCACAAATCATGTTCTGGCGCACACTGAAGTCACACTAGGTTACAACGTGTTTGGCTCATATTGCCTCGTTATGGGACACATACCCCAATGGCATACACGGGACCCCCCCCCGACTTAGGCCAAACTCGCCAACAACAATGTATGCATACATTCAACACACCCAACACAATTCAACACACCCAACACAATTAAACATTACGCTTGTTCAATAAATCTCGCAGGCATAAAATAGCATAAATAGCGGTAGTGATTTTGGTTAGAAAAACTCACCTGATGCTTCTGGTTTACTTCACTTCTAACGCTTCGGTCCCTATCCATAACCTAGATCCACGGAGTTAAAAGAAAGGTAAGTTACACAACAATCCTACATATCGGTCAGGGTTTCTTAAAATAACGGTTCCACCCCGACCACCAAGCCTTCCCCCACTCCTGGGCCTCCCCTAAACCCGACTCCCGGGTATCGACGAGGTTCCCCCTCCCCCGGGGTCACACCCGATTCCCTTTCCCTAGGGTACGCCCATCTCCCGGGCCTAGGCATGGAATTTTCCCCGACCCCGGTTCACCTGACCCGGACGAGGCCAGGGAATACTCGCAAAACCGGGTCCGGGGATACCCGGTATGCTCAAACCAGGGTCGGGGCCTGGTAGCCTACCCCCGACTAGACCTGGCAAACGTGTCGGGTCGGGTCGGGTTCGTGTCGGGTTCAAAGTTGAACGGGTTGAAAATGTATAACCCTGAATTAAACGGGTCAGAAAATCTCAACCCTAACCCGACCCGCCTAACCCGCCACGACCCGCCTAACCCGTTTAACATTTATAAAATTAAAATTGAAAATTCACAAAAAAATACAAATACAAAATTCAAATGAAAGCATTAGAAATCCAAAATTTATAGTTCAAAATTATAATCAAATCTAAAACACTAAAAATCCAAAGCATTAAAAGGAAAACTTATATATATATACACACACACACACACATATATATATAAACCGGTTATTTGGGTCATTTTCGAGTTGAAATTTTTGACCCTGACCTTACCCGTTTAATTTTCGTGTCGTGTCGTGTCAACCCGTTTACTTAAACGAGTTGAAATGTATTACCCAAACCTGTTTATTTCGTGTCGAGTTCGTGTTGGGTTAGCGTGTCGTGTCAGTTTTTTCCAGGTCTACCCCCGACCTGCCCGGTACCCGGAATATATAACATAAGTATTATTTTAATATATATATATATATATATATAACATATTAATATATGTTATATAAAGGATGACCTTTATAAATATTTCAAGATCTTATGATGAAATAGGAATCGTCAAAAATGGGACTTTTGTCATTACATAATCCTTGACGGGTCTAAACGGGTCGGGTAAGCGGGTACCGGGGGCGGGGTTGACCGGGTTTTGACCAGGGTCGGGTATTCGATCCCCGTACCCGCCGGGTCCGGGGCCATGTTTTCAAAACCGGGGTCGGGGTCAGGTAAAGGATACCCGCCCCAAACCCGCCCCGTTACCATCCCTACCCGGGCCCCCTTCCTCTCGAGCCGCCTCCCGACTCCAACCCACCCGGGTCGACTCCCGGATCCATTCCCCCCGGCTTCTCCCACCCGGGACCCTGTTTCCCGGGGCTCCCCCTTCCTAGGTGTTCATCCGGTCTCCCTGGGTTGGGCGCTCCTGGGACCCCGTCTGTGGGTTTTGGTCGAGTCGAGAAAAACCCCAGGGCGTCTGGGATCGGTTATCGAACTTGGGGATTGCAACAACTAAAAGGAATCCTTACAAAGAAGGAGTAATTCACACAAAACATTCCAATCAAGGGTCTAATAAATAAAACCCCATTGATTTACATCCTTACATCAAAAGATGAATAAACTAGGAAGAGTCCAGATAACGGTTTCCACAATCAATCTAGAACTCCTTAATGAAATTCCCATCAAAATAAGATTAGAAGATTGAATGAGGATTACCTTGAAGAACTAGTGACAATAATATCTTTTAAGCACATCTCCTTCTTCAATTTCTCCAAGCCGATTTCTTTCCCAATTCTCCTTACTTCTCTTAGCCGCCTCCAACAAAATGAATTAGGACATAGGGTATTAGGGTTTAACCCCCTTTTACTCACTTTTACAACTATCCCCCCTCACACTTTAGGATTTAGGCAAACACTCACTCATACTCCCATTTCATTAGATTGGTCACGGTTATTACAAGATAGCACAAAACTGAACATGATACGAATCAAATAATATTCAAATAACTTAATTTATAAGGAGGTGGAGGTGCTCGACGGAGGTTGTGGAGGTGATGGAGGAGGATGTTGTAGAGGAAGTCGTCGATGGTGGTTGTCGATTGGTGTTGGTGGCAGCGATACGTTGTGGTGACCATTAAAACAAATATCATATAAGGGTTATATCAAATAAGAGTATATTAGGAACAAAAAAAAATTTGTCCCTACTGACAAGCCCTTTTTATGTACCTTAGGGTACGACTAATAGAACCAAAAAACAAGTATAAAATTTGGAACTATGTCGCCTTTCAAGTAATAAAGTGGTAAAATACCATATATCGTCCCACATAGATTGGATTAAAAAGTGTAATAAAAGTATAATGAAAGATGTGGTTTTCGATGACGATTTTGAAGCAATATTTTGGTTGGTTGGTGAACACATATTTAATTAAGCAAGATTAAAAGAGAAGCAAGGGTGTAAGACTTGTGGTGGTATATTAACCCAAATTCCAGCAGACCAATGCTACATAAATGCTACAACATGATGCTATAGAAATGTTGCAGCATGATTGTGACAATAACTAGTTTTATTATATATTTTAAGACATGTTCCTCTCGGACTCTCACCATCCCATTATTCCGGTAGCTACAAACAGTCTCATCTCTAAGCAAAGTTCAAGATAAGGGAATGATGGGATTGGAGTTCTCAAAATATACGGCAAAACAAATTCTCTTTGTTAAAAGTCACTCTTTCGAAATAACCCCTGTACCTCCCAAGTGAATGTAATTCAAATAGCTTATCTCTAAGTCTATTCCATTTTAATCCTTTGAAAAAGTGATATTTTATCAAGAATGAATCATTTTGGAAAACACAAGTAACAACTCTCGTTGCAAGTAACTCTTTCGATATTACCTCCCATGTCATCCAAATTGGCGTGTTATTCAATGGCCTATGTCTAGGTCCATGACATTTTAACACTATCAAAGTGATCAATTTGTCAAGGAGTTTTATTATCTTGATAAAACTTGAGTTGGAACAATAAAACTTTTTTAAAGTCACAAAAAACTCACTTTCTTTTAGATTAACATGACCACCATTTGCCTCACACCCAAGCTAAGATGTTTAGATACTCATTACAATAAATAAATAAAGATAAATACTAAGAACAACAAAAGTAAACATAATGTAATGTGCTATTGAAAGGTAAATGACTTGAATATATATATATATATATATATATTTATTTATTTATATATGTGACTTGAAATGTAAAGACACGGAAATGTAAATGACAAGAAAGTAAAATGAAAGTAAAGACAAGGAATTTAAATACTAAAAATTAAAGACATGAAGGTAAAGGAAAGTCTAGAGATGAAAGATGAATAAAGAAAATACAAGAAAGTAAAAGTGCATGTGGGTGTTATTTCAGTTCTGCAAGCATGCGATGCATAGGATGAAGATCATATGAAGATTAAGAAGAACATTAAGAGATAGATGAAGAACATAAGAAGATTAACATTAACTACTGGAAATTAAAGATGAAATAAGACTGATTTAAGATCAGATACTAAGTAGATGATGATGATGATGGTGTTTCTAATTGATGTAGAACATAAATAACAAGATGAAGAACATAAACATTAACTACTACAATTTAAAGAGAATTTTGGACTGATTTAAGATCATATCCTAGGTTAACTAATGATAAGTAGATGAAGTAGAGAGATGTAACACCCCAAAATCGACGTAGTGAGTAATTGTTTCCATGTAGTCTTTGCTTTTAATTTTCCAATCATGTGTTAAGAACCTTACCTGATTTCCCGAATTGATGTGGTTTCAAGACTTCTAGAGAAAATCAAGTCATCGCAAGTCGAAGCCTTGTTGGAAGTGAACCTCAAAGATGAAGACATGACGAAGTATCACCTTCTCTTGGTGGAAGACAATTGAGGACTCAAATTGTTCCAAGGACGAGTGTGAGTACCCAAGATAGGGGGTGCCAAGAATTACTCCTAACCGACGCTCACAAATCAAGGTACTCCATTCATCCGGGGAGCACGAAGATGTACCGGTATTTGAAGTTAAATTATTAGTGGCCGATAATGAAGCTCAACGTGGCAAAATACGTGGAGAGGTGTGTGACTTGCTTGCAAGTCAAGCCCGAGCATCAACGCCCCTATGGTAGTTTGCAATCTCTCGATATTCCGGAATGGAAGTGGGAGCATATCACCATTGATTTCGTGACTAAGTTGCCCAAAACTTTGCGAGGTTACGACACCATTTAGGTTGTTGTGAACAGGTTGACCAAAAGCGCGCATTTCTTGGCAATGCGAGAAACGTTACCGTTGGATAAGTTGGCAAGAATTTACATTGATGAGATCGTCTCGAGGAATGGCGTGCCGCTTTCCATAGTGTCAGATCGCGACAACCGTTTTACGTCAAACTTTTGGGACGATTTGCAAAAAGAGTTGGGCACTAGAATTAATCTGAGCACCGCTTATCACCCGTAGACAGATGGTCAAAGCGAAAGAACCATCCAGACTTTGGAGGATATGTTAAGGTCGTACGTCATCGACTTTGGGGGAAATTGGGATTCACACCTTCCATTGGTGGAATTTGCCTACAACAACAGTTATCACTCCAGCATTAGCATGACACCTTTTGAAGCGTTATATGGTCGAAAGTGTAGGACACCCGTGTGTTGGCTAGAGGCGGGGGAGAAACAGTTTGTCGGACCGGAAATATTACAAGAAATGGCGGATAAGGTGAAGTACATTAGAGAACGGTTAAAGGCAGCCCAAGACCGTCAGAAAAGCTACGCAGATAAGAAGAGGAAGCCGATAGAATTTCAACTGGGGGACAAAGTGATGTTGAAGGTGTCACCATGGAAGGGGATCATCAGATTTCGTGTAACACCCGGATTTTTGCAAAGTAAGTTTCCGCCCTTCGTTGGTAATCCCTCCTCCTCCCGTCTATCTTTTTGGGTGAAAAATGTTGTGCTTTCGAGCCTTAAATCGACCCATGCGAGAATCGTAAGTTTTTGGACATTTTGGGCTTCGGTACCTATGGCGCGATTGTGCCACGCGATAGTGATAGTGTCACTATCGCCAGAGCACTATCGCGAGGAGAATTCTACTCGCAGTACAATCCGCGCGATTGTGCCACGCGATAGTGACAATGTCACTATCGCCAGGCACTGTCGCGAGCGGGGTCTGGCGAGTTAAAATCTGATTTTTGGCTTCATTTCTCATTCAAAACTCAATCTCTCTTTTGTTATTCTCTCCCAACTTCTCCCTTTCATAGAAACCGAACCTAGGGTTCCATTTACCCTCCTCTACCCCATTTATTTCTAATTGTTGGGTACTTCATCAAAGGGGTTCGAATTGAGCATTTATTCACCATCTCCATCTTCATCTTCATCTTCCACACCAAGCTCTTGTGGGTTTCATCTAACCTTTTCATCATTTGAAGATTTGGGAGCTTATGGTTCGTTTTGGTGACCTACATGTGTTTTGATTGGTAGATTCAAGCTAGTAGTTGATGTAATCTTCTCCTTCTTCAAGTATGGAAAATTAGGGTTTTTGGGGTATAAGATGAAATGTTCATGTAAATACTTGGGGAACATTTCTAAGGGTTGAATATGATTATTTATGGTCGGAAGTGTGTGGATCTAGGTTTTGGAAGCTTGAGTTGTAGAGTTGGAATGAATGTCTTCGGAAAGCTTTGGGTGAGATCTATGCTTTTAGAGGCCAATGGTTGGGGATTGAAACCTAGGTTTAACTTAACCTATCAAGGTGAGTTCAAGTTGACTTGCGAAAATGTTGTACATGCCAAAATGTTATTTTAAAGTGTTTGCATATTACATGAAATTGTTAACTGCTGATAAGTTTGGTTATTTTGAAAGTGTTTAACTTTATAAACTTATATGGCACATATCTTTGGGATATTTAGGCCTTTTGTTCAATGTATCATAAATGAATGGGTTTTAATGAATTATTGCATAATTAGGCATTTGGTCAAAAATGCACTTTTAAGTGTTTATCGGGTTTTATGCATCATTTATGAAATGGTTTTGAAAAGTTCGAAGGTGTGAATCCTTTGGTTCTAGTCATTACAGACCTCGTGAATATTTAGGACGTGGTACATCTTTTGTTTTTGGGGAAAAGACGCTTTCCAAGTATTTTGATGGGCAAACCTTAAGCACCGACAATTTCAATGAGTTATTTTATGGGTATAAGTCTTTTGGTGTAAATACTCTTTTAGTGTGTTTTGGGAGAAATGTTTAACCTTTTGTTATGGGACGTTTTGAAAGGGGTTAATGGTGCAAGATTGTTTTTGGGAAAACGATCCATTTCAACTTAAGTTGTGTTGGAGTCCGGTCGTGTGCGTTTTATCGCATTGTATTTCTTTTGACGATGAGTCATTTGGTTATTTGAGCCTGTGGGCTGGTATTTTACTTTGATTGGGTTTTAGGACATTTGTCCAGTTTTGATAGCTCGACTTAGAGCCCTGGTTGCGATATTGGATGAGGGACTCAACGTAAGGGCCATTTATGGTTGAAGTTGAAATCCCGTGGGTGTACGTTTAAAGCCACTGAGCCTGACATCCCTTGCGCTTGGAATCTTTATATCTAGTGATGGAACACTAGTTTTCCACATTGAGGCACGTTTAGGCATCAGATTGGGTTGTAAGTCCTACGTGCTAAGTATTACGATATTGGATGAGGGACTCAACGTAAGGACCGTTCGCGGTTGAAGGTGATATCCCGTGGGTGTATGTTTAAAGCCACAGAGCCTGACATCCCTTGTGTGTACTTCTGTTTATATGACTAGTCATAACAACATAAAATGGGCTTACTTTGTGTACCGTCACATTTTATGGAATCGGGTCTCCTCCGTCACTGAAAAGTGTTACTTTGGGTATTGAGTTTTATTATCCTAGTTTTCGGTGACGTTTTGTATAAATGGATTTTATCCATGATTTCTGGGTTGAGTATTACGCCCCACTCGTGTTTTGGGTGTTTTGGGATATAAAGTTTTATCCGCTTTTCTCCAGTTGGGAGTTTGGTTTCTATTCTCATTTAAAGTAAGTTTTGGGTTTAATTTAATTTATGAAGGAACGTTATATGTTGGAATCTTATCCCCGAAGTAGTTTGGATTTGAAAACGTTTACATTGGTGTTTCCTTGCCCAAATTGCATATTATTGGAAAAGAGTCGTTTTCATGTTCAAACATATCATCTTGAAAGATTATAATTTAAACTGCATTACCTCTTCCCAAAGATATTTTATTCATGTTGAAAACTCTTGAGCTCACTAGGCGTTAAGCCTAACATTTTTATTTGTCGGCATGTGCATCAGGTTCCAGTTGGGGTTCGGTTCTAGCAGCTATGAAGAGTGGAACCTTAGTTTTGTGCAAGTGTAAGTAGTTGGAGAAGTCTTCCACAGTTTGGAGATAGCGACCATTGTCAGAGTTTAGTAACATCCGCCCTTAATTTAGAATGCATGTAAGGTCCGAATTATTTATTGTTGATGATAAATCTTAGATTGCCATTGTATGTAATCAAGTCTTGACTTTTAGAAGGAATTATTCCTTATTTGATGCATTATCGAAAATTTAAAATTTGTCGCTATTTTCATATTTGAGGGTGTTACATTTGGGAAGCGAGGAAAGCTTAGCTCCCGATTTCTCGGCCCCTTTTCCATCATTGAGCAAGTAGGACTTCAAGCCTATAAACTAGAGTTGCCACCGGAGATGGACGGAATTTACCCCACCTTTCATGTTTGCTATTTGCGTAAATGCTTAGCGGAAGAAAAAATCACTATTCTGTTGTCGGAAATTCGAGTAGACAACAATCGTTGTGTAGAGGAACCCAAATCCATACTTGAGAGGAAATCGAAGAAATTGCGACATAAAGAATTAACCATGGTGAAAGTTCAATGGAAACATCATAGAGGTACAAACGTGACGTGGGAAGCGGAGGAGGATATGAAGAGGCGGTATTCTTACTTGTTTGAGTAGTGCGGGATTTCGAGGGCGAAATCTATTTCTAGTGGGGGAGGATTGTAACACCCCAAAATCGATGTAGTGAGTAATTGTTTCCGTGTAGTCTTTGATTTTAATTTCCAATCATGTGTTAAGAACCTTACCTAATTTAACATCTCCCGTAACACTTGGACCATCAAGACATTCTTATAACTCGATTTAGGAAGCCTATAACTTGATTCGGGGAGTTTTTCAATGCACAATACCTACCCGATGACTATGACCGGCGAGATTGTCATGGTCATAGTCGCAGGGGGCAATGTCGCTCCTGGACTCATATTTGGTCGAATCGGTCAGTGGGGTGGTATCGAGCGGCGACTATGCCACGGCGACAATGCCACGACATATTTGTGGTGGCAATGTCGCGAGCGGGGAGAGAGGTCCCAGACCATTAAACACGATGTTGGGGTTGTTTGTTCTCATTTACTCCACACAAAACTCTGAACGATCTCTCCCTCTACTGTGACGATTTTCACCCTTCCTCTCTCTTCATTTAACTCTCAACCTAAACCCTTCAAGTTGCATTTAACAGGATCCAACCACCATCCTTCTTCATTCAAGTGATCATTCTTGGACCATTAAAGCTTATAGTAAAAGCTTACTTTCTAGGGTTTCTCTATTTTAGGGTTTTCACTTACAAACCCTATAGGTGAGTTTCTACTAAACTTTCTATGTGAATAATAACTTACCTTTATACATTTTGCTAACAAATTGCTTGACATGTGATTTTGACCTAACTGCTGATAAGAATATGTTAGACATATTGTTATGATGAATGTTTAGAATATTAAACCTTAATAAATCATATGAGAATGTGAAGTATGTTATTCATATATTGGTTTTTGGGAATATGTGTTATGTGGTATTGCTAATTTTGGCACCCAATTCTCGTGCACAAGGATTGGGTGAGTGTTGGTGGATATTATAACTCTTAACCAGATTAGAGAGTAGACACTAAAGAAACGACTCCTTGAGGTGGAAATTTTCTAATGTGAGGATAGGCACTAAGGTTCAATGAGCCTTGAGGTGAAACTCTACGGAGTGGACACTAAAGGTAATCGAGACGTTTGAGGTGACGTCGGATACGGTGTGCACTAAAGTAAGGGCCTGATGTGTAAGTTCCTCGTTAATAAACTCAAGTGGCTCCATTCATGGATCCAGTCGCTTGAGAGGACACGGGTCTCCCCCGAAAAGAACTTGTGTTGTTTTGTGAAGGACTACGTACAGGTTGGCTTACATTTCATATGACATAATGCATTTGGAATATCATCATAGTGGTGGTAACTTGGAAGTTTTCCCACATTTCAATTTTTAGCTTATGTATACATTTGTGTAGAATCTCACTAGGCTCCTAGCCTAACACTTGATGTCGTGTTTTGTCTTCAGGTCTTCCTAGTGGCGTGAAAAGAGCACCTTGATTTCCGGACATGTACCTAGGATTGTTGGTGGACCGGGCTTTTGGGATGTTATTGTGAAGAGCGTTTTGGAGACATAGAAACACCTACCTTAATCTAGTTATGTCATTTAATCTAGATTAAATATGTTGTTTTAATTCATGTCACATTTGGTCGCTACTAAATTTGTTGCAAACTACCCTAAATGTTTGGGTTTTAGTTGTTTAAGTTACAGGAATGGAAATCTCGGTATTTTTAAACATTATATTGCAGAAATTTCAATTTTTGAAACGGCCTTATTTTTAGGGTATTATAAGTTGGTATCAGAGCAGTAGTTTAAGTGAACTAGGTACGACCGTAAGATGCCTAGACTTAAGCGGAGACTGTTAAGTTGTTAACTGTGAGATGGGGTAGCTCTGGAATAAGTGAATTGGTAGAGTCGACGGAATCTACACCATTGAAAGTTATGAAACTGGTGTTGAGAATTCTTATGTGTAGTATATTCATAATTTCAATCAGTTACTGCTATTATGAATGTATCATTACGTAAACATGTTTAACTTACTATTATTATGATGATCAATGCTTGTATTGGTATGTCCCCTAGTAATCGCATAAGCTTGTCTCTCACCATATTCTTGTATGCATGGTATGGCAGACTAAATGGTTAATACTCGGAATAGAGTAAGGACTCCACCGGAAGGCAATGAGGCCTCCGCATCGACAGCTGACCAACCAGAAAATGTGGTTGCAAGGGATGTTCAACCCCAAACGAATCTGTTGGGAGGGGGACCGGAACCCATTCCAAGGGTGAATCTGGCATCCTCACACCCAGGCTTAACTGAAGCCACTCCCGAATCAAGAATTATGGATAACGTAATGCGGACCATGAGCGAGGCTATGGCCAAGCAACAGGAGTTCTTTATGAAACTTTTGGAGGACAGGGATATCAATCACCGTAGAAATGAGGCGGTGGAGGAGAACATAGTTGTTGTCGGATCCGGGGGGACGGGGAATGGGATCCCGACTATTGAACTGGCGGCAAATGACGCAAGGAAAAAGGAGAAGACTTGTTCCTTTAAAGCATTCATTGGTTGTAACCCCAAGGAGTTCTCAGGTGCTGCGAACCCTATTGTCTGTGTAAATTGGCTTCGAGAGTTAGAAATGGATTTCGAATCTTGTGAATGCGGGGAGGCACAAAAAGTCCGTTTCACCTTCCAAATGTTCAGAGGAGACGCTCTTACTTGGTGGAATGTTGTCCGATCCACCGTTGACCCTGAAATCATGTCTCGGATCTCGTGGGGAGATTTCAAGAAGAAAGTTATGGATAAGTACTGCAATGATAGGACGTTGGACAAGATTGAAGATGAGTTCAGAAATTTGACCAAAGGAGATCGAACGGTAGAGGAGTACTCCAAGCTATTTGTGGTGAAACTGAACTTTGTGGGGCATCTGGCCCCAGATGAGAAGACTCAAATCAAGGCATATCAAAAGGGATTGCCGACGGAAATGAGAACCGCCATGAGGAATGCTAAAGTAACTACACTTCAAGATGTTATCGAAGAAGCGTAGTTGGTGGAAGACGACATCATCCAGGATCGAAAAGATAAAGCTCGAGCGGGTAAGAAGAGGAAATGGGAAAACCGTTCGGGACATCCCCAACGCCCACGACCGTTTGCGGGAAACGCTAGAGTGGAACCACGTCGGGAACCGAGTTGGTGCCCAAAATGTAAGAGCAAACATTTTGGAGCTTGCCATCCTACTCCTCTTACGTGCTTCAAGTGTGGCAAGGTGGGTTACACTAGCCAAGTGTGCCCCATTCGGGGAACGGTATGCTACGAGTGTAAGGAGGCGGGTCATGTGCGTCTCAATTGCCCCAAGTTGAAACGAAATTTGAAGGGATCTAATTCCGGAACATCAATCAAGAAGGAAGTCACCCTGAGGCCTCAAGTGAGAGCATTCCAGATGACAACGGAGGAAGCAAAGGAGACCCCGAATGTGGTGTCGGGTACATTTCTACTCAACTCTCTACCCGCTAGAATACTTTTCGACTCGGGTGCGAATCGTTCTTTTCTAGCAACATCTTTTCGTAAATCCTTGAATGCACCTTCCACTAATCTTAGTGATGCATTAGTCGTGGAATTAGCGAATGGGGACCAAGTTATATTGCGTGAAATTGTGAAGGACTGTCAATTGGAAGTCGATGGCAAACACTTTTCAGTGGACCTATTTCCTATGCCCATCGGGGGATTCGATGTAGTGATAGGAATAGATTGGTTAGCGTCAAACCAAGACAAAATCCTTTGCTCCAAGAAACTCATCCGCGTTCCTATCGTGGATGGGGACTTTTTTCTTATCTATAGAGAGAAACGGAAAGGGGAGGTGGTGGTCATCTCTTCTCTCAAAGCACGAAAATGCTTATCGAAGGGGTGCCCATCATTCTTGGCGTACGTATTGGACGCCAAGGTCGAGAAGAGAAAAGTAGAGGACGTGAGGATCGCTAGGGACTTTCCCGATGTACCAGTGTTGCAGCATGCCCTGTTTCCAAATTGGATTCCAAAAGACAACCAAATTAGCCTACTTTCTTTATAGAACAAGTAAACCACACAAATTGTAATACCCTCAAATTTGGTAAGAGCAACTAATGAAATTTTTGATATAACATCAAATAAAAGACAAACTCCTTCCTACAAATCAAAACTCAACATGCCTCAGATATAAAATTCTATAATTAACCTCAACAATTATAAACTCCAGTCTTATATACAAGGAATAAACCGAAATCGAGTGTTACTTAACCTAAATACAAGTTGATCTTCCTAAAACAATGTGGAAGACTTCACCAAGCTAATCATTTCTCGAGCTCACACTAAGCACTCATCTCTTCATAGTGTCGCTAGAACTATTCCCAACCGGAACCTGTTGCATATGCCAAAAAATAAAAAGGTTAGGCCGACGCCTAGTGAGTTCAAGAGTTTTCATCATGATTATAAAAATCGTTAAACGAAAATTATGCAACTTAAATCACGATCCTTCAAAATGAATTACTTTAAATATGAAAACGACCCGTTTTTCAATGATACACATTTTATAGATGAACGCCTCAGCGCCAAAACATTCTTTCATGAAAAAATGTAACCCAAAATTTACTCAAACGTGAATAATGGTAAATGCTTAAATATTGAAATTTGAATAAAACTTTATAAACCAAACGACCGATATATGAGTAAACTCGAGCCTCCAAAATTATAACATAGGGATAATACCCCAAACTCAAAACGTCACCGAAAACATGGATAAGACTAAATACCCAAAACAACACATTTCGGTGACGGGGGAGACCCGAATTCCATGGCTAGTGGCGGAACACAATTCCAAGTTATTGAGCTCACCTAGGATCAAGGCCACGAACTCGCCGGCCCGTACTCAGATGTGTGGGAGGGCACCCAATGATTCCTAGTCATACTCATTCACTAGGATTACATTTACGACTCAGGGCTAATATCCGGTCCCACATAATCGTACCAAGTTGCCATCCTAGTGTGTCTCAACTAGCTATAAATGGGAAATAATTATCCCATAAAAACAGACTTAGAAATTACATCACAGGGCCAATGGCAGATGTTTGACTCCACGATCCCGCACCATAAGGCCTTCGATGACCCCATAACTAATCCTGGTCCCATCTGAAAATAATTGCCCCTTTTCTTTTAACAAATAAAGACTGACTCGTATGCCTATGGATCCACTGCATTACAGCATATAACATTACATGACTTTAATTGAAAGACCAAAGCACTCAAAACATGCAATTATCAAATGATACGAATAAACTTAATCATACTCAAAATTCCAATAAATGGGCTATTAAGACCGGACAAACGTCCCCAAGACTCATTTTAGTCAAACCGAGCCAAAGCTCAATGATTTACTTTCTCGTACCATAAAAGTCAATGTAAACCATAAAACACAATTAACCAACGATTATGCAATTACAACGACCAAAAGTGTGATTAGCCCAAAACTCATCATTGGTTGAGACGAACCATTTTTCAAACGAACTCATACCCTTACATTTCCAAAATGTCTCGTGACCCAATAATATGCATTTTCCAAATGGTTTATAAAATCAACTTTACTAGAAAGACCTATGCGTCAAATAACCCCCTTTCATATATTAAATCATTAAGGAAACATTAACATGATTTATTTATCAAAGTGTCCAAAAATCCTAAATGCGGGTGTCTTACGAAGTTTATAAAGTCGAACACCTCAAATGATCAAAACCCATCAAATGACTCAATAATTGATAATTTCATGTAAAATACATAAACACTTTAAAATGGACATTTTGGCATGTACAACATTTTCACAAATCAACTTGAACTCACCTTGCTAGATTTAGGCTAAATCTAGATTTTACACCAACTTGAGCTTCCTTGAAGGAACTGGACTCCACAAGCAAATCCTTCCAAAAACCTAGATCCACAAGTTTCCAACCATAAATATCCATATTCAACCATTTAGAATCGTTCCCCAGACATTTTATATCAAAAATCCCCATTTTGGCCAAAACCCTAATTTTGACCTAAATTCCCTAAAATCATCAAATACGAAATTTGAAAAACATAACCACTAGGAAATCATCCATGGAGAATTTATAACTTATAATGAAGTTTAGAAACTATGAGGATGAACTCACCACTTAGGTTTTGGTGAAAACCTAGAAAACCCCAAATTTCTTGAAGATGGAGGTGATGATGATGATGATGACCTTTGCTTCCAATCCCGCCACCAAATACTCTTGAATCTTCCCATAACTAACAACCTATCCTTGAAAAGCTCTCAAATACGAAACCATAGCAAAAATAATCGTCTCAAACGGAGTTATGGTGAAGGAGATACGAGGAAATGAAGAAAAACCAAAAAAATCGGATTTTTAACCTCCAGACCCGCTCCGCGATATGTGTCTGGCTAAAGTGACATATGTCACTTTCGCTAGGCACTCTCGTGTAACACCTCTATTTCTGAATAAGCAATTATTTCCTTAATTTTTTTATGCTTCGCTTACTGTTAAGTGTTTGTGCTTAAGCTTGCCTTAAAAATCGGTCTTATTTGAGGGTTATTCGTTTGAGCCGCATAAATGGGAAGAAAGGGAACCACAGTGTTCCGCGCGACTCACCGCGCGGGTTGACCCGCGCCACTATCCGCGTGGGACACTGCCATCCCACGACTCCAGACTTTGGCGCGACTATCCGCGCGGGTCAAGTCGCGCAGGAACCCGCGCGCGACCTCTGACTGATTAAATTGGGGGAATTCGGCCACAAGTCTTATTAACTCCAAACAGTTTTCTTCTAAGCACTCTTTTCTCCTCCCTCTTCATTTATTTCGACCTAAAACCATTTACTACTCACTTCCCTCTCATTTCTCCAAGTTTGAGGCTACCATTTAAAGCTTGGAAGGTTAGGGTTTAAGGACCTACCATCTTCCCTTCTTCATCTTCAACCTCAATACTCCATCTCCATTTTTAGGGTTTTCTCTTCACAAACCCTAGTTGGTGAGTCCATACTTCTTAAATGCTCTTTTACTTTATCAATACTTGTAAATAACTTCTACATCATCTATAGATACCACTTATTTGGGTTTTGACTTGATTTATAGGGTTCACCTTGAAAACTCTAGATGGGGAGTTTTCCTTCATAAACCCTAACCATATTCCTGTATGATTGTTAAATGTTCATGAATCTTATATTTCATACTTGTAGGAGTGACACATAAAGAAACCCTTGTTGTTATGAGTTTGGTCTAATTATTCATTTGTAGGAGTGGAAATATAATGAATGTATTACCTTGAAAAGTAACGATGAGTTTATATTACAGAGAAATATGTTATGTTCATATTACAAGGTCTTATGTGGTGATTTTAATGTATGCATGTATAAATGGGATTGAATATGTGGTCATAAACGTTTAGTCAGATTTTGATCACCTGATAAGAATGTGGGTACTACTCCTTGTGCACGAGGAGGTAGTCGTATGTTTATTTGGACCTTTTGTATTGGTCTTTATGGTTTACTAACGAGTAGGAAACAGGGGGACGTGGGCCCTTGAGGTGTAACTCGTATAGTCTTGGATAGGCAATAATGTCTCGTAAGACCTTGAGGTGTAACTCGACGGAGTAGGCAATAAAGGCAGTGAATATGGTTAGAGGTTCTGATCTCTTGATGGCATGAGAACTAGGACCGGGACATGAGGTGTAATCCAGTAACATCGTGGGTGGCTCCACTCCCATGTACATGTCACCCTGATGGAAACGGGTATCCCCCGTATTATCAAGGGTTATCTCTTGTATGTCTGTGTTCAGGTTTTGAGGACGTGGCTGCGGTGGAAACCATATTTGTGAGACAAAGGAGTTCGGTAACACAAGATTCGTTTTGTTGTATTATGACATTATTATTTTGTGAAATATATGACTTATGAAATATCACTAGGCTTTGTTCTAACACTTGTTGTGGTTGTTGTTTTTCCCACAGATACCACTAGCGGTGGAATCTAGGTTGTCGGGCATGTAGGAGATCTCGAAGTGCCGGTCTTTTGGGGATTTTGCGAAGAGAGATTATAGCGGTTTAACAACACCCATCTTAATCTAGTTTTTGAATTATTTCTAGATTAGTTAGGTTGTTGTAGTTCTCTTTATGTCCCATTCTTTTGTAAACCTTTTTGGTGCGAATTATCCTAAACGTATGCAGGTCTCTAGTTATTCCCTTTGGGAATTATTTATACTTCGAGGTTCTATCTACAGGTTCATTTAGATGTCCGCATTTTTAGACGTCATATTGTCAAAATTTCAATTTTTATTTGACTATATTTGTAGGGTGTTACAAGTTGGTATCAGAGCCCTAGTTTAAGTGAACTAAGTATGAAATCTCGATGCCTAGACTTAAGCTGAGACTATTAGGCAATAAAGTGTGATAATTGGGTAGAGCTTCTAAGATGGGACGGTCGTAGAGTCAACGGAAACTACTTTGTTGAGAATTATGAATGTGGTAACAAGAATCTTTATGTAGTGTACGTTCATAATTTCAATTAACTACTGCTATAATGAATGTACTTCTATGTGAGCATGCTTGAATTACTATGATTATGATAATCGATGAACTGTATTAGTACGTTTCTTATGTGTAATCTTGTGTAGCCTATCTCTCACCCTCTTTTGAATTGATGACAGAAGAAAATGGTAAATACTCGGAGTCATCTTCAATCATCGCTAGAGGGTCAATCTGTGAACGAATCCACGACCGATAGGTGTAACACCCTAAAATCTGGAAATAGCAACTTATTTAAATTTTTCTAAATACATCGATCATTCAATCATCGACAACCACAATTTAGATTCAACTTCAATACACAAACATTCAATCTTTACATACAAACTATAAAAGGATGGGTGCTACTAAAACCCAAAGATAGTCACTATCTCCAACTTGCGGAAGACTTCACCAATTACTTACTTTAGTGTCTAGCTAAGGCTCTACGCTTCATAGAACTGCTAGAACCCAACTCCCAACTGGAACCTGATGCACATGCCGACAAATAAAAAGGTTAGGCTTAACGCCTAGTGAGCTCAAGAGTTTTCAACATAAATAAAGATGTCTGTGAAATAGATAATGCAGTTTTAATTCATAATTTTTCAAAAAGTATGCTTTGAATATGCAAACGACTCGTTCTCCATTAATATGCATTTTAGACGGAAAACAACAATTTGGACTTTCCAAATCAAACTACTACAAAATAATGATACCAATGTAAACCGCCCTTTCATAAATTAGCTTTAACCCAAAACTCACTCAAAGCACAAATATAAATTGAACTCTCCATTTAATAAGGTACGGTTAAACTTTATATTTCAAAACACCCAAAACACGGGTGGGGCATAATACTCAACCCATAAATCAAGGGTAAAACCCCAATATACAAAACGTCACCGAAAACTTGGATAATAAAACTCAATACCCAAAAACAACACCTTTCGGTGACGGGGGATTCCCGATTCCATAAAATGTGACGGTCCACAAAGTAAGCTCATTTTATGTTGTTATGACTAGTCATATAAACAAAAGTACACACAAGAGATGTCAGGCTCGGTAGCTTTAAACGTACACCCACGGAAACTCGAGTTCAACCCCGTCGGGTTCCTATGTCGAGCCCCTCATCTAATATCGTAATACTTGAGCACGAATGACTTATACCCACATCCGGTACCTTAACGTGCAGCACGAAGGACTTACACCCACATCCGGTGCCTAACGTGCCTCGACGTGGAAAACTAATCGTCCCAACGCCGGACAATAATAAACCAAATACGGGGTCATGACTCCCAATGCATCAAATAAGCCAAAAAATACCCATAAGGCCCAACAAGGCTCGAAGTCTAGCTACCAAAACTGGACTATTGTCCAAAAACCCCATCAAAATAATAATGCCAAGCCGCAGACTTAGCAACCCATTGACTCATTAATAAATGGAATAAAAACACGATAAAACGCACTCACCCAACGGATATACAAACATCACGACCAAAAGTGAGATTAGTTCAAAACTCAACATTAGTTGAGACAATCCCTTTTCCAAATGAACTCATAACACAAAATATGCATTTTCCAAATTTAACTGCTGATAAGAATGAAAATCATAAAATGAGACTATAAACATTCTTTCAAGTTACCTCACATAAATGTGCAAGTGATACTTTATAAAACACTTCATTTCATGACGATACATAAGACTCGACAAACATTTAAAAGTGTATTTCTTTTACCAAAGATCCCTTCATGTAAAAAGACTTCAAAACACATTCGTTTGTAACACCTTTATCAAAATGCCCAAACATCCCAAATGGGGGTATTATACAAAGTTATAAAGTTAAATCATTCCAATAATCAAAGATTAGCAAATAACCCAACATTTGATAATTTCATGTAGAACACGTAAACACTTTTAAAATAAACATTTTGGCATGTACAACGTTTTCACAAATCAACTTGAACTCACCTTGCTAGATTTAGGCTAAATCTAGATTTCACCCAACGAGATCTTTTGAAGGCCGCTTGAATCCTCAAGCCGAAATCTTCTAAAACCTAGATCCGAACATTTCATCCCATAAATACCCATAAATCAATCATAAGGAAACGTTCTCCAAACATAAAAATACCAAGATCTCAAACAAGATCAAAACCCTAATTTCTCCAAAACCATCAAATCCGAGATTTGAGATATCGAACCTTAAGAAACCACCAATGGAGCATTTATAACCTTATTAAAAGAAAACTTACCCTTGAAGACAAAGAGACTTCCTAGAACACCCAATCCAACACTTCAACCCAAGCTCCCAGCCGAATGAACTTGATGAGGAAGGTGAAGATGAAGGTTTTGTGGGTTATCATCCCAACTAGCTAGATGATTAAGAATCACGTGGTATGAAGAAGAAAAGCCTCCAAAATGGGTTAGGGTTCGGTTTTAGGGTTTGGGAGAGAAAAGGGAAGAAGATAGAAATGAGAAATGAGAAGAAATGGTGAGAATTCGGACATTTTAATGCCCTGGCCCCCGCTCGCGATAGTGCCCCGCGACCTTGACATGGTCACTGTCGCAGGGGCACAATCGCCCCACTTGTACCGCAAGGGGTGGAGTCCCCGCGACTATGCCACGCGATTGTGCCCTTTGGTACAATCGCCGGGCACCGTCGCCCCACTCCCCCGAACTTCGAAAATCCGACTTTTTGAACGCCAAAACTCCCGATACTCCGAGGGACTTTAAACAATGCATTCCCCAACAAAACCCCAATGTTTACAAGTAACAGAAACGTCCGGGTGACATTTACTTACCAAAATTTACGGGTGTTACAATAGGCCAAATGCAACAGTAGCGGTGGAACCTCCAATTCCACCTATGCTTGTCAGAAGAGTGGAACAAATTCCAAGGACCAACATTGTCACTACCGATCCGATCATGACTGAGGTAACCCCTCAAACACAAATGATGGACATGATGAGAGCCATGAATGAGACCATGGCAAAGTAGTAGGAGTTGTTCATGAAGCTACTAGAGGATCGAGAGGTGAATCATCGTCGACACGAGACAATTGAAGAGAATATTGTCATAGCTGGTTTCGGGGGCACCGGAGATGAGAACCGCACTGTGGGGTTAGCAACCTTGGAAACGAGACAACAGGGAAGAGGATGTTCATACAAGTCCTTCATTTGCTGTAAACCACCGGAGTTCACAGGGTTCGACGAGCCCGCGAAGTGTATGCGTTGGCTCAAGGAAATTGAACAAGCCTTCAGTTCTAGTGACTGTGAAGAGCGTCAAAAAGGTGAAATACAGGTCTCAATTGCTTCGAGGCACAACTTTGACATGGTGGAATGTCTTCACCTCAACCCTTAAGAGTCTGTGTTGGCCAATTTGTCTTGGGCCGAGTTCAAGAAGAAGATCTTAGAAGAGTATTGTAATGAGGAGAAACTAGATTTAATAGAAGAAGAGTTTCGGTCGATCAAGAAGGGGGACTTGTCTATGAAAGAGTACACCCGTCTATTTATGGATAAACTCGACTTAGTGGGGCATGTGGATCCAACCGAAAATGAGAAGGTGAAGGCGTATTTGAAGGGTTTGCCCGCGGACATGCTAGCGATGGTCCGCAACTCCAAAGCCACCAACCTCCGTGAGACCATCGAAGAGGCCAAGGTTATAGACAGACTGTATGCTCGAGACAAAGAGGAGAAGATAAAGGTTAGGGAGAAGAGGAGGTGGGAAAGCCCACCAAGTTCGTACAAGAAGTTGAGGTTTCAACCGACAAGTAAGAGTTTCGACAACCGTGGTGAGGTAAAGTGGTGCTCCAAATGCAAGAGCAAGCACTTCGGGTTTTGCAGGATCAACTCCAACCCCAACCCCAACCCGATCTCATGCTTCAAGTGCAGCCAACCGGGTCACATCAGTTCCGTGTGTCCCATTCGGGGGACAATTTGTTCTGAATGCAAGGAAATTGGTCATGTTCGAAGGGAGTGCCCCAAGCTAAGGGGTGTGGTGAGAGGAGGAAGTTCGGGAAGCCAACCAAAGAGAGAGGCCATTCCCAAGGCTCAGGGGAGGGTTTTTCAGATGACGAAGGAGGAGGCGAAGGAAACCACCGACGTGGTGTCGGGTATGTTCTTACTCAACTCCACACCTGCTAAAGTATTGTTTGATTCCGGTGCAAATTTCTCCTTTGTGTCTACTTTATTTAGCAAGTCTTTGAGCGTATCTGTGAGTACTCTTTGTGATGCGTTAGTCATAGAGTTAGCTAATGGGGAACAAGTGGTCCTAAGGAATATATTAAGGGGTTGTCGTCTAGAAACCAGTGGTGAATCTTTTATAGTGGACTTGCTTCCTATGACCATCGGGTGTTTTGACGTGGTGATCGGAATGGATTGGTTGGCAAAGCATCAAATGGAAATCTTATGTTCCAAGAAACTCATACGTATTCCCATTCGGGATGGCGACTTTATCTTCGTGTATGGTGAGAAGCGAAAAGGCGAAGTGGCCATTATTTCATCCATCAAAGCCGGAAAGTACTTGACGAAGAAGTATCCTTTGTACCTAGCCTTCGTGGTGGATGACAAGGCAGAGAAAAAGAAAATAGAAGACATGAAGATTGCCAACGAGTTTCCAGACGTATTTCCCCTCACTAATTCTTCCCACCTTAGGTGACACGTACTACCTCAAGGGTGGCTTGTGACATCAACTTTCCACTCACTAATTCGTCCCACCTTAACACAGTTTTGAATCTGTAATCCAATGATCGACACCAAACCCGAAAAATTCCCAAAATTCCTTAATGATTCACCCTTAATATTGGTAGAGCTTGCCTTCCAGGGACGTGCCAATACGTTCTCTAGGGGGTCGACTTATCCACATCCGGCGATTGTACAACTCCAAACCATACTCAAACATTGATCATCCATTCGTTAAAAACCTTTACCTTAACAAAACAATCTCCAACTTTGATACTTATTTGTTAACATCTAATACCCTTGAAGTTGCCACATAATTTTGCAAACACACAGGATTCCCCGGAAGTGCACTGAAACACCCCAATGGTCATTGTTCTCAAAATCGAGTGTCGACACCTATCCTCAAAACGGCTATACCGCAAACATGGGTGTACCGTCAATTATTTCATCCCAGATTGGCATTTTCATATCAAAGTTGACGCCTAATGTGGCACTAAAATTCCAATCTTACATCTCTAATCAACGAACCACAATATTCCTTTTATTCGCGAAGGTTCTCTAAGATAGTACACCACCAACACATAACATGTCGTCGAACGAATAACCCATCAAACAAATCCAACCATACACAAGCAACCACCCTAGACTTTAACTCGAAAATTCACTGAAACAGAATGATCACCGCTTAATTAACTAGGAGAAAACCTAAATATAACACTTCAATTATTCGTATGTGAATCTACTCATAAGGCTGAAAATCCACATTTCAAAACTAGCCACAAGTCGGATCGCCCGACGCTTCAATTGTCAAGGACTCTTCTAATCCCTAATTACAACTCCTCTCACGATAGGGGTCTAAAATCTATAGCCCTAACGAGTTCAAGGTTTTCCAGAATAATGTGCTAACTTGAAACTTCATAAGACTTTCAAACGCAAAAACTTTATGACAATTAATCATACGTGTAACATCCACTACCGTTTACTCGGTAGTTGTGCAAAACGGCCACAAACGCCAGACACATAAAACCATTTCAAAAAGCATTTGATCACTACTAACGTTAATAATGACAATAACAAAAGATACGCGGCAAAATTTTCAAATGGACCACTACGGTCATAGCATACCTTAATTTATGTCGTGTACGTAAAATAGTTTTATGTACTAAAACAATGGGTAACAAATAATTGTACACATTTCCAAAGAGGGACTTCCCAAGTTCAAGCTCCAAAATTCTCTTTTAACCATAAAATGACATGGGATAAAATTTCCCAACAAGACCCGCATACATCAATTTATTTCCCAAGTCTACTAAAACGATAGGTGTGTACGATTTGGCCAAACATAAAATAATTTAATGCAACCCAAAACTTACTCATACGTGAATAATGGTAAATGCTTAAATATTGAAATTTGAATAAAACTTTATAAACCAAACGACCGATATATGAGTAAACTCGAGCCTCCAAAATTATAACATAGGGATAATACCCCAAACTCAAAACGTCATCGAAAACATGGATAAGACTAAATACCCAAAACAACACCTTTCGATGACGGGGGAGACCCAAATTCCATGGCTAGTGGCGGAACACAAAAGTAGGTCACATTCCAAGTTATTGAGCTCACCATACTATGATCAAGGCCACGAACTCGCTGGCTCATACTCAGATGTGGGGGAGGGCACCCAATGATTCCTAGTCATACTCATTCACTAGGATTACATTTACGACCCAGGGCTAGTATTTGGTCCCACATAACCATACCAAGTTGCCATCCTAGGGTCTAATGTCTCAACTAGTTACAAATGGGAAATGATTATCCCATAAAAACATACTCAGAAATTACATCACGGGGCCAATAACAGATGTTTGACTCCACGAGCCCGCACCATAAGGCCTTCGATGACCCCTTGACTAATCCTAGTTCCATCATGAAAATAACTGCCCCTTTTCTTTTAACAAATAAATACCGACTCATATGCCTATGAATCCACTGCATTACAACCTATAACATTACATGACTCCAATTGAATGACCAAAGCACTCAAACACATGCAATTATCAAATGATACGAATAAACGCAATTATACTCAAAATTCCACAAAAAAGGGCTATTAAGACCGGAATCACCAACCATTTTCTCGGTCGTTCCTCGACCATTTTCCCGGTCATTCATCAACCGTTTTCTCTAAATTTATTTTATACATAACATTGAAATTACGGGTGTTACACAAATTCAGCTCCAAAACCAAATAAATGGAAAACAAGGTAGAAAATGACTCAAAGTGGGATTTGAAAGTGAAAAATCCTATGATCTAAAGGCTAAAAAATGTGCTTAAGTACTCAAAATCGAGTACTTATCACCTACCCATGTCATGTCAAACATGAAACAATAAGTTTTTGTCCTGTTATATATCGTACCAAACGCGAGAGTGCTAATTTTATTTTGTTTTGTCATCTCCAGTCTCATGTACCAAACACATGATATATGTGTTGCAAAGTTAGGATAATATTTGTTGTATTTATGTAGTGGTCGGATGAGGGCTCAACAAATAGTTGGAACCAATGAGAAAGGTTATGAGTTATGGCTCGACCCAAAAACCTATCTAATATTGATGTGTAAACGAGTTAACATATTTAAATGAAGAAAAATGAGCGAACTACTTTATAATATTTTTAAAGACCAAATTACCCTCACTAAAGCTGATTACTTGCATGCGAAGAGCAGTGCTATTTTGACACGATATTGTTAAATAAAAAGTTCCACGCACAATTAAAAGCCTATTGTCAAGGAGTTGTTTTTCACAAACCCATGTGAGGTATTTGTTCTCGAATTAAGTCAATCAAACTACAAGAATTCAAAACGAAATGTGCAAATAAAAATGCAAATATGATTAGAAGAACTTTTTTTCCATATTACTTGACTTCTCTACAATTGAGTGGTTAAATACAAATAAAGAACTACCATCTATTTATATTACTTTATTGAAGAATTTATAAAACTCATCTAGATATTTACAACGAAGTTTCTAGCTAAACAAATATTAGAAGTGTATGGAGTCTTCTAAAATATGTTTATCCCTTTTTGATCCTTTATTGGCTCCTCTTGAATATTCTTCATGGTTCCTCTATTATCTTGATTGATCCGAAGTATTCTGAATTTCTAAAGAACTTACTAGCAAGACGTGTCACTATAATATTAAACCCCCAAAAGGTTTAGCAATCATCAATGGTTGCCCATGTGATCGGGTATATCAACTTATATTTGTTTGTTTGTTTTTTGTTGATTACTGTTTATTTGGATTAGAAAAATCAGTTCCTTTCGTTTGTGGTGGCTTAAGTCTGGACGACCGCAACAAATTGAATTTAACTAGCTAGTTAATTGCATTATTAATCTAAATTTAAATTTTGAGTTTTCAATTTTTGTTGATTTTACTTACGTCAGTGTTATTTTAATTCGTTCAAAGTATATTATAGTCATGTTTCTATTTTATAGGTATTAACTAAATTAGTTAATTTCATTTTGATATTGGATTCTTTAAATTAATTGGGTTAAATCTCTTTGGTCAGCATTCATTGTTATTTTTTTGGCTAAGTGTAGATTTAATAAAATTTGGATCTTGCCATTATATATTTGGGTGTAACACCCTAAAAATAGGGATAACAAAAAATTTTCAAAAGAGGAGAAGTGGTATATAATTTATCATAGCAAGAGCCTCCTAAAAAGGGGAATAGTACAAATAACCTGATTAATCACAATTTGTTATTTAATGGGTAAATAAATAACAACCAACTAATCTAATTTCTATTTCTAGAAAAGAGGTTACAAAAGGGGTGTCATCTATAAACCCAAATATTTCATAAATAGTTCAAGTGCCAAAATCCCCCAAGCTTTCGCCCAAAGCATCTAAACTTGCCTAGGAGCAGCGCCGCTAACACCTGAGATACACATCGACACCAAACAAGTGTTAGGCCAAAAAGCCTAGTGAGTTGCACAAGTAAAAACATGCCAGAAACAGTTACAATTCTTATCAGTATTTAATCATTTAATCACGTAGATGTGGAGTCAACGGGAGCGACCCATGTCTCTAATCAGGTTCACCCAAAGAGGCGATACACCTTGAAGCCCAATAACAAAGGCAACCCAAAGGCCCGACACGCATCGAGGACTACCGCTTAGGAAATTCCCCGACGTCGGAGGTTTAGGCACATAGGGATTACCACTTAGGAAATTCCCCAAATGTCACCCACCTACATCCCTATAGTGAATCACTGACTTGGTTCGTCCACATTATGCAAATAGGAGGTCTCAAGATGTGTTTTAACCCAACATATTCGAATATCAACCATGAACACAACATTACCATCCTAAGCATGTAAATCCATCATATGACATAATAATCATCCAAATACTTCATGAGAATATAAAGTCGCCAAAGGCATTCCAAGTAGGAATCATCAACATACCAAGATATACACATATAAACATGGTAACTTTCATATACATAAATCCATGGGAAAAACCCCCAAATACTTGAACAATAAACATGAACATTTGAGAAATGCATCAATATTAACAAGTAGAAGTTAATGATGTGTATCTAGTTTTAACAAAGGTTAGCAAACTCACAATCTAGGTTATGAACCAAAAACCCAGAAAATAGATGGAACCCTAGTTTTGAGAAGATGAGGCTTGGAGAAGATGAAGATCTTGAAGAATACTTCAATACAACCACTTGAATGGACCTTCAATGACGACTTAATTCTCACACCAACCCAAAAACCTAGAAAATATAAGGTAGGAGATGAAAACCCCAAAATCTAGCTTTTGACACTTGGGGAAGATGAAGATGGAGATGGTGGTGAAGCTCTCAAACCGAAACCTTGGATGATGATCTTAACTTTTAGCAATAAATAGTGAAGGTTTGGTGGTTGAAGAAACCCTAGATGAAGTAAATGAAGAGGGAGGGTTTGGGAGAGAATACTTGAAATGAAGAAGATGAGAAATGAGAAAACTTGGGGAAAATTGTATTTAGCCCGTGCTGGACCTTTTGTCCATGTGCACGGGTTGTGCGCTTTTTGTGAAGGATTGGCGCACGGGTCGTGCGCCCCACAGCAGTAACCAAATTCCTCCATTTTTCCTATGTAGCCAAATGCAAGACTTCGGGGTGTTACATTGAGCCTCGACCCAATGTAGTTTTTTTTTATTGCTTTGGGGTTAATTGGATATCTTGAGAATGTTAGTCCAAACATGATAACTAGCTTATTTAATTTAGACATTAGAGTGAATTATGTGTGTATATATGTGTGTGCATACAAACATACATGCATGCATGCATACATACGTACGTACGTACGTACATACATATGTCTCTATGCAACCCCCTCCCCCAAAACTCTGGTGAATCCCCAATGAACCCCTCATGTTCAACGTTCATCTCATATCCCACCTCAACCTCCCTTCTACTGGGACAATGAGAAAAATGATAAGAATCAACACCCAAACTCATTAGATGATACATTTTGCTTGAGAACACAAGTTTTAACCTTATCAACAACACTTCTAACGGTAATGAGAAAGAGGTCAACATTATTTCTACCTTGGTTAGAGATTGGTTCGAGATTTGATGAGAGGGTCATGTTTCAAATTGACATACATGGGGATCTTGAACTAATAAGAGCGAACTCATTTAATCCATAGAGTCAACCTCTATCTTCAATCAGCTTAGGGTTCGAGAGTTTATGGAGATGATGGTTGGCTTGGCCCCACCAGGCACCTTGATTTCGACAAACACCAAACTTTGGATATGGATTATGATGGAAGATGAAGTCGATTGTGGCTGGTGGTGGGAGGATGCCAAAGGTGGTGACTTGTACCGGTGTGGATGTTGGAGATCGTCACAGATAAGGTGAGGAGGCAGGTTAGGGATCAATCTAGTTGTGTATGTATATGCATGCAATGTATTTATATATAAACCTGGGATATTGTTACAATATGAGTTATGGTGAAAACAAAAAAAACAAAACATTCATCTACCTTCATTTATCTTCTATTTTTATCATTACACCTGAAGTTTTAACAAATCCGTGCATATGAAAAGGATTGAATGTATATAAAAGTTTTTGTGAAAATGGAAATAAAAATGAAAATTAAAGGTAATAAATGTTGTTGAGGGTTTATTTCTTTGTCAGCAATCAATCAAAGGTAATTGAAAGTACATTATTTTTTAGCCGTTAGATCAGAAAATAAGTTCATCCAACCGTTTCGAATTATTATCATTATTCTCACTATAATTCTTATTACCATTGGAACCCGACCAATTATATATGTATATATAATATTAATATGAAATGTACTTTTTAACGGGATCAAGATAAAAATGATATATATATATATATATAGCCTTAGGTTCATTTGAGAAATGGTAAATATATGAGAAATAGAGAAGTAATCCTAGTCATTCATACGGTCAAGATCGGATTTGACTGGTCAAATATTCCGGCTTTGACTGGTCAAAAGTTGCGACTTTGACTGGTCAAAAGTTGCGACTATTCCAAAAATAAAAGGACAATTTCGTAATTTTTACAAAATACACGAGCTGTGTTCATATATGAACTTGTATAATTCACATATGAACTATATGTTCATATCTGAACTATTTTAACTGATTCACATATGAACTAATTAACTGATTCACATATGAACTAATTAATATAGGTTCATATATGAATCAGTTGAACTAATTAATAGATTCATATATGAACTAATTAACCGATTCACATATGAACTCATTTAACGTATTTTATGAAACTACCCCTCTACCTTCTATAGACCACACAAGAAATTATCCAGTGCTTCGCGGTCAAAGTCGCAAATGTTGACCAGATTAATGACTAAGATTACTTCTCTATTTCTCATACATTTACCATTTCTCAAATGAACCTCTTCATATATATATATATATGTATGTATAGACTTAAGTTCGCGTGAGACCAAACAATTTTCGTGAGACCGGTGAGACCAAGCTTTAAAGTATGAAACTTCACACCAAAAAACTGTGAATGTAAAAAAAATCGAACTTTTCATAGGGAAAACACCGTAAATGTTACGTTCACGATGTTTTTCGCTGTAAATGTTCGTTTTTTTTTACCTTCACAGCGTCTTTACTGTGAAGGTTCAAATATACCTTCACAGTCTTTTATCTGTGAATGTTTGATTTTTTTAAACTTGGTTTAGGTTTTTTTTACCTTCATAGTATGATTACATTATGAAGGTTCGAATGTTTTTTACCTTCACAGTGTTTCGGTGTGAAGTTTCATGTTTTAATGTTTGGTCTCACACGGTCTCACGAAAACAATTTGGTCTCACGTGAACCTGACCCTATATATATATATATTAAATATCCTTGAATTAACGTAATCGTTTTGATTCCATTAAAATAAGAGATTGAAAAAGCGTAAAAATAGAAACCATGAGTCACAAATGTGTATTTATTTTCATTTTGGGTTATGGATGAATAAAAAGTGTGAATTCCTACCTTTTTCTTTTAAAATTATATAACATATATTTAAGAATAATACTTTTTTTGTTATATTAATTTGAGTTGATTGTCGCAACTTTTAAGTATACAATAATAAAAAAATTACAAAATTACTCGTTTTCAAAACATTTGTTATTTGGAACTTCGATCTTCGTCTCAATGATTTGATCTTTGATCTTTTTAAAGTAACATACATCTTAAATTTTTCGTTTTTTAAATATTTGATTCTTTATTTATTTGTTCTTACCTGTCTCATTTGTATATCATGTCTCCAAAAGTATAGCTTAACACATTTCTCACTAGTAGACGAAGGTGGCGTTTGTTTTTTAAGAGGTCTGAAGTCTTAAGTCTTATTTCACTTCTGATTAATAAGAGGTGGTGCTGAAGTCTGAAATCTAAATCAATAAGACTGTTTGTTTTTGTAATACCTGAAATCTGAAATCTGAATCACCCACCACCATTTATTAAAGAAAAAAAAATCATACGATCAAAAACTTCATTCAGGAGGAATCTACAAAACCAATAATTCATAAAAACTATAAAGGATTATAACCCACAAAATATAACATTAAAACACTGATAATTTGATCATGATTTATTGGTCTTTAAACACCCATTTATGAGATTTACCAAAAGCAACCATCCCATCAATCTGCATCTCAAAGCCTTATCAAACAAAATCAGGAAGGAAAAATAAAAAGAAAAAAACCCACCTAAATCATTGTGATTATGCAGGTTTTCAAGCCAAGTACCCACCTGCATCTATTTCTCTGCAAAACCCATCTTCCCACATCAACATCCTGCAAATTTAACCCTAAATTACCTGCATCCATTGTTTGATTTCGTGAAAAGACCATGGGGGAAAAGAAGAGGAACTCACAAACTATCATTCTCTCCAAGTTTTGCAGCCATTGCCACCTCAAAGTCGACTGCAAAAACAAAGGGGAAGTTGTATTAAGGTGGAGAAATTAGGGTTTGATTTGAGATTGGAGATGGAATTTAGAAGAGTATGGGCAAGGACGAATGGTCTAGAAGACGGAGTACTTTTGTTTTTTTTCAAAGAATTATTTGGGTTTTTATAAGCAGGTTCTGATCTTCAATGGTATCTCTGTTAATTGTTTTCCATGTTCTTCTTTCTTCTCTCTTTCAATTGAGAATTATTCCAGAAGTAACAAAAGCAACAAACATGAAATCTGGAGGCGAGACCGGGGAGAAAGAGAGTTTTTGTGAATTAAGGGGTTATGTTAGCACTTATGATTTCAGAGCACGGTCAGAGCTTTTCAGCTCTTATTTTGAAAAAAAATCAAACAATCTGAAATAAGAAACATCTGACCGATTCAGATATAAGTGGTATTAAGTGGTTTTTTATAAAAAACAAACAGCCCCGAAGTCTATTTTGAGGAGACCATTGTAAGAAGGATGAAAGACGTGGGTTTGCCGACAGTAAGACTCAAGTGGAGGAAGAAAGAGTTTAACATGGGTGGGAGGAAGGGATGTTAGATGTGTTGGGTGATGGTGGGGAGAGGTGTTGTCAGTGTAGAACGTCATTGGTGGTAGTAGCAGGGCCACATGGTAGCGAGTTGGACATGTGCTCATCCTAAAATGTTTAACAAAAACTGGAAATGATACATGCCCAAATTGCATTTATCATTTAGGGGCTGTTTGGCAGTTGCTGAATAGTTTTGTGCAGAATGATTAAGTGGTCAGAATGATTAAGAGGTTCTTATGATATAGTGCGAAATGTAATATGGTTGTTTGTTAATTGTTCAGAATGAAATCAGGGCTTTGAATGATTAAAGCAGGGTCAAGATACAAAATCATTCAGAGGGTTTTGGAACCATTAAGAGGCGGACCATTTTTTTTACCAAACAAGATTTATCTCTTAACGATTCAGAGGTTGCCTCTTAATGGAACCATTAAGAGGTAAACAAACAGCCCCTTAATTTCTCTCCATCGAGACCCCCCCCCTTCCCTTTCATCTTGTTAATTGCTCCTCTTTGACAACATTTCAATTTATATTCTTCTTGGATTGAACTTTAAACTTCGAACTAGATTGTTAAGTGTTTGATTTTGATTTCATAAGTTAAAGCAATGTTGAATTTGGTTTCATGATTTAAAACAATGTTGTTAAATACATCAATTGATAAATATTTAATAAACATGACAACGACCGAGATTGTCATATATGTTATAGCTACTTCCCCTTGAGCTAAATCTTGACTCAACCTCTTGTTGGTAGGGTATGTGAATCGAACAATACAACTTTTGATGCACGCTATCAAAAATTAAGATTCAAAATGACAATTATTTATTCATCTTAAACAAGTTAAAACCATAATTTTATATTATTTTTGCTTAAATAATTTTAAAACTTAAACTGAATTATATAGTTTACATCAAAATTTTAATAAATTAGATTGTAAGGGTGTATTTAGTACGCAAACAAGATTTGACTAGACTAAACAAAATTGGATAGGAGGACGAGAGTGAGGCAAACAAATGAAATAATTGTGTAAGGTTTAAGCGTTTTAATTTAACACGAGTATTTTAATAATTACCGATCTTGTATATCCTCCTAATTTTTATTCTACTTAAATTGATGGGGAAAATGCATTTTCGTTGAGTTCACACCCGTTTTATCTATACTATATTATAAAACACAAATAAAAAACTCTTAAATACAAATTATTAGGCACAAGGTATCATCGTTTTATGGAATATTTTAAAAATCTCTTAATTTACAAGTATCAAAACACAAGATACATATTACTACTGGGGGCTTCTAACACCCACCAATTTGGTATGTGCAGGACCTTCCTTTTATGCAGACATTTTTATGTATCACTATTAATTAATATATTATATTACTATAAATTTGTTTTAATTATATTATTAAATATGTAATTGATTGTTTTTTCTATATGTCATTAAAATATATAAGATAGTCACTGAATTATAACAAAATACTTAATTTTTTTATATAGAAAACATTATATTAATAAGCCTAAATTAAACAAATTTATAAAAAAAACATTATCATTTCCTCAAAACCATCCAAAATCGTACTGTAAATCGGCAACAAAATAAAATGAAACATTAAAATCGTGATATATCTCGCTGCATTGCGCAAGAACGCTTCTAGTCACATCTAATGATACACTAAATGTAATATCCGAGTCCGAAAATTTTATTAATTTTGTTAGTTGGGTGAAAAGTTAAGCAAGACCCAAAGTTCAAAGGGGTTATTTGAAAATTTGGTTATATATATAACCTTAACCCTTAAGAGTTGATTTTCATAACTCATATGTGAAATTTTGAGAACCGACTGAAGGAGAAGCGAGAACAGGGAGAAGGAAGAACGAAGGATAGGTCTTGAAGAATTGTACTGTTTCTTTGTGATTAAAGGTATGATTCTAGCCTTATACTTCCATCTAAGTGTTATAGTCGGTAAATAGCCTTGTTATTCAAGCTTTTAACCGTATATTTGATCGATTTAAAGATCTGAAGTTTTATGGTTTGAGTTGCCGACTCTATATGAAGGTCGACCGGTGTCGACCGGACCTAGGGCGACCGATGTGTTATGTTGGCGACCGGTCTCGTCGTCGACCGGTCTCAACCGGGGTGTATCGACCGGAGAGGTATCGACCGGAGAGGTTCCGACCGGAGAGGTCTTGACCGGAGGGGTCTTGACCGAAGTCGCACAGTGTGTTGAAATATTTAGATAGGGAAAGAATATTAACTGTTAGTTAGCTTACCCTTTTATTTCGGTACTATCGTAGGTGGTGTTAATTACTAGAAAGCAAACTTTAAGCAAGAAGAATCTGAGGTGAGTCTTTCAAACTAAATCCTTTACGATTTTGAAAGTTATTTGATAAATGTGAGTTTTCTAAACTGCACGTTTATATGTTTGAAAGTTGTGAAGGTTTATTAAAAATGTTGATTTAATTATGTTGGCATGTTTATGCTATGTTTATATAAACTTGTTTTATATATTGTTGAAGATTAAGTGTATGCATACATTTGATTCAGAAGTCTGACCTAAGTCGGGAAGTGTGACCCGCCTGATCGTACCGGGGAGTGTGGCCCGTTTATGCCATTAGGGTGTATCCCTAAAATAAGGCAGTACGAGACAGACATACCGTCTTTGACGACAATGTTGGCCAATAGCTTGAGTTACGCTTGCGAAGCGTAAAGAGTGGTCAGTGATGGCCAGTAGATTGAGTTACGCTTGCGAAACATAAAGTATGATTAATGTTTGATTAATAGAGCGAGTTACGTTTGTGAGATATAAAACTTTGTTTAAATGTTTTAAATAATATTTGAACTGTTACAATAGTGTTTGGAGGGGATTCACTAGACCATCGGTCTAACCCTCACTCTTTCAAAATTATAATTCTCTTTCAGGTTATCGCAAGATAGCAGGTACAGATAAGGGTAAGGAAAAGATGTGAGCTATTTCCAGGAGTTAGAAGACTCCCTACAATAGTTTACTTTTTGACTTAGTTGTGTAATAAGTTATAGTTGTAAACCTTATACTCTGAATTGTAAGCCTGGGGCTGTTTTGAGACAGAAATGTTATTTTGATGTAATTATAAATGTATGGGTTGTTACATTAAACATGAAACATCATTTTTTTTTAATTTTGTCATATTATATGTTGTCTCACGTTACAAACTAGGGGTGTTCATCTAAACCGCCAAACTGCCCACGTCGCACCGCAAAGTGCGGTTTAGAACTTTCGCGGTGCGGTTTGCATTTTTACCAAACCGCACTATTCGGTGCGGTTTGCGGTTTTAAGTTATCAATCGCGGTTCAAACTGCATTGCACATTATATATATGTATATATTTTTAATTTTTTATATTACACACACATATATGTATATATAGAGTAATTGCAATATTTATATAAATATGTATTTAGGAATCTTACATATTGAATATTTTTATTTTTTGGACTACGATCACATTATCGTTGATTTTAAAATGAACTTTTAATCTTATAATTATTAAATTGTAGGATTAAAGAACATAAGGTACAAACCGTATAAACCGCACCGCATTTCGCGGTGCGGTTTTGCCCCAAACCGCACCACGAAACCCACTATATTTAACCTTGTGGGGTTAGTTCAATCAATAATAAGATTTGGGCATTTGGGAATCCTCCTCAGGTTACCGGTTTAAGTCCTGCAAGACCATTGATGATTTTCCAGAGATTATTCGATGATCACCCATGGTTAAAAAAACATCGATTTAAAAATTGAATGACATATTTTAACAATTTTATAATTTAATATAGGAGTGTTTATACAAACCGCATTAATCGTCCACATCGTACCGTAAAATGCGGTTTAAAACTTTCGCGGTGCGCTTTGCAGTTTGCATTTTTATCAAACCATACTATGCGGTGCGGTTTGCAGTTTTGAGTTATCAAAATGCGGTTCAAACCGCATCGTACCACATATTTTTTAATTATATATATATATATATATATTATAATATTTTTGGATTTTTGAGTTTGATCAAATATGGAAATTGGCAATTGAAAACCATGAAAGTTATTACATATACAAATCACAACATGAAAATTAATGAAAATCACAATCTCAAGCTTACATACTTCAAATTTAGTTTGAAGTTTGTTTTTTTACTTGTTAGACTTAATTTTAGTTGTGTAATATATATTTAAGAATAAAATGTATTAAAACTCTTTACTTTTTTAGATTACGGTCACTTACCATTGATTTTATAATATATTTTTAAACTTATATTGGATTATAGAAATAAAGTGCGAAATGTAAAATCACAGCGGTTTATGGTTTGAGAAAATAATTAAATCACATATACAATACAGCAGGAATCCATGCCGCGAGTTTAATTTCATTTTACAAACTTGGATTTTGACTTGCACCTGCCAGTCCTAACTCGTAAATCCAACAGAGCCTCTTGGAAATAATAATATATCAAAAAAACGCACCTCTGCGGGCTCTTTTTCAAAAGTTAGGGCTCTTGCGTTTTTGAGCTCCAAAAACCCCAACGCAAAATTTCGTCTTCGTCTTCGGCGCATCAGTTCAGAGAACCTTTCTTCCCCAAAACATCCACCGTCCAACAGAGAAACAATGACGAGCGATGCAGATATGAGTAGCTGGACCGATCTTTTACATTCATCTTCGAAGCTCGTCGAACAAGCTGCTCCTTCTGCTCAGTTTCCGTCTCTTCAGGTTATTTTTGCACTTCCGGTTTTTTGCTCGCACCAGATGTATATCATATCTCAGAATGCAGAGTTTTTATTTGTATGTTTTTATTTTATTGATTTTTGGTATATTTAGAGAAACTTGGATCAATTAGAAGCGTTGTCAAAGAAGCTCAAGTCGAAAACGCTAAGAACTGAGGCTCCTTCTCAATCAATTGCAGCTACAAGGTAGATTTCGATAATTTCTTTTGATTATGTGTACGTTTTGTAAAATTAGAAGTGCTACATATCCGTTGCAATGGAGTTTGTTTTCTATAGAGTACAGTGCATGACTTTTTTATTCGTGGACTTAAAACTATAGTCGTGTCGATGAGTATGTTCGGCTTTGTAGGAAATTCTTAAATTTGGTGTTTGTGGATGTAAACTACAGTTTTATCATCGAGAGTATATTGTTCGATCGGGTAGTAAACTTTGAACTTTTTGGTGTATAGAAAAATCAACTGGAAAAAGAATGCAAGTTTTCACCAGAATTCAAATACTAGTACAATTGTAGTTGTTTTGGTGCATCGATTGTGCTGTTTAGGTTTGAAAATTCAGAATTTAGTTGTGATTTCTTTATGCAATAAGAAGACCGTGAAGCTAAAATGTGTATCTTAGTAACAAAGTATTATATGGTGGTCCTGTTTTCTAGGTTGCATCACATGTATTTTTACATAAAAAACAAATATGATGTGAAGGTACTAGGTGTAAAGGAGGTTATATATGGCTGTTGAATGTTGATCCTGCACTAACAGTGAAGTTTAGTATTGTTGCTTGATGCTGAGAATTAGCATCTGAGAAGCAGTGCCTGCTAAAATACGTAATTTGTTTACTAACATGCAGGCTGCTTGCACGTGAGGGGATAAATGCTGAGCAACTGGCACGGGATCTTAAATCTTTTGAATTGAAGGTATTAGTTGATTAATTTGATGCATTCCAGGTAAATTTAATTTGCTTGATCATGTATACCATCATATATGTAGTTGGTTTCACAAGATAAGTTACATATACGAATCTCTTTGCAAAAGTGCATGGGAAACGTTGTTATAAAAACTATCACCAACAACCATTGTAACGCTGGAGAAGCATCATGGTGGCTCCTTGCACTGTTGCACATGATAAGCAATGAACTTCGTTTTAGATGGTACAGGAGTTTTATGATATAGTACAATATCCACTAGTATTCTATTTCTTCATAGTCTATTCACTGCGTTGATGCATGATATTGAAGTTAAGGATGCTCTAGACCTCAAGGGTGGTGATTTGTCTTTTGCTTCAAAAATAAGATTCAACTTCAAGTTGTCTTATTTCATTGTCATTTTTTTTTTCACTTTCGGTATTGTATGAGATTTCTACATTCGTTAGTTTTTCAATGCTCGATTTTGTTGTTTTGAGAATTCTTTCAGGTAGTTTTATTCTTGTGCCATTGGTATATTCTTACCGAGTTAAATCTTGTAACTCTGTTTGTAGACAACTTTTGAGGATGTTTTCCCTGCTGAGGCTACAAGCGTTGAGGAATACTTGCAGCAGGTACTTAACCTTCTAGTGCTGCAACTTAAGTAACTAAATATGTATTTATGCTATTTTGTCGTTCATTCAACAGATGATGAGAGTTCCACAGTAAACTGGATGTGGTGGAATATTCCATCTACCCAGGGTTCGAATCCAGACACACACAACAATTGTGGCCACTGAGTTTTAATCAGGGCAGATGTCTTACAATCATAATTTGCGAAGGAATTAGTCTAGGCATAGCCTATGACACCCTTTAAAAAAAACTACGTTTTTTCATCCCTATAATCTTATCCAACTCTTAGATATGACCAGAACATTGTCCCTGACCTCTGTATAGTCCCAAAGTTCTTTGTTCTTTTTCCATTTATCTAATAAAGTATCCTTTTCTTCTTACGGTATGACAAACCTAGTATGGGCTGTTTTTGAGCTTACTCAGCTTCATTACTGTGACTATTTGCTATACAAAACTTCAGGTAGTGTCATTCTTGCCGCAATCTTGGTGGTTGGTAATTTTTGTTACCATCACACTTCATGTCCTTTTTCTATAATGTTCGTTTATTTGCACGAGGATCATTAGTTGCTGCATACGAGTGTCTATGTTTGAGGATTATTGATTGTGTGTATTTGTATATTAAAAGTTTTCTGTTGTATCTTCTTAGAGTTTTTCGTGCTGTATTTTCCTTTGTCTGTTATTTCTGTATAAATAAGTCAGAATGGTCTATATGAATCTTGCAATGATATCAGTAACTTATTCTTTGGTTTCTTCTCGCTACAAAGTAATTAGCATATGGCATGAATAATATATTCATGATCTTTATGTCACAATTTCATAATCTCAGGTTCATGAAATGGCAATGGTCTCAGCTGTTCAGGAAGCTCAGAAAGATAATCTCAGAAATTTTGGTGACTACATGATGACAGTTTTAGAGGTTAGTTGCTACAAGTAGTCTAAGTTACTTTTCAGCTCTGCCATTTGATATTTAATATGTTATTTCTTTATGCTGTTAATTTCAATCACTTGGCTTTTCCATTCTTCATAAAATGGATCGACATGACAATCTAGACCTGTGGGACTTGTTTGTTTAGCATTCTCTTTTCTCAATATGCCGTAGCAATGATGAGTGATCATTAAGACATGGAATAATTTTTGTCATGGTTTAGTTTACAAACATTATGATGGACCACACTAAAAACCATGACAATAATATGCTCAAATTTCTTACGTAAAGAAGAACATATTCAAGTTGCAATTGAAAAGTATGGGGCTGAAAATTGCATCGAGAGAATGAGAAGATGGAAGCTAATGATATTGCTTTGATTTATTTGCAGAAGCATAATGCAATACACCCTCTGTCTATCCATGAGGGAAGTTATTGCAGATGCATCTTTTCTTTTTATATTTAAGAGGGAAAAGATTACATATTTATAGAAAAATCATTAGCCTACAAAATTAGACACTTGGAAACTGCAAGGGTTTCCGAACATTTTCAAAAGAACCATGCTGGTCATAAATAAAATGAGTTATAATGGCAATAAAACATGGAAATAACTATCAAGAGCAGCTCTGTAGCTAAAATTAAGGCATGCCAAGCCTGAAAACTTCTTCAAAGGCTTGTAATCGAATTCTACTTTGCCTTGTAATGTATCCACTTTATCGTTGACTTCAATTTGGTTGAACATTCTTACCATCTTCCTCGACTTGCATATTAGAAACATCAAAAGCATTTTCTTCCGCATCTTGTTTACAACTCCATAGGACTACTTCCTTTAGAGATCATAGTTTAAAAAATTCAAACTAAGGGGGTGTTTGTTTTCAACTTAATGACCTTAATGGGTGGTGAGCTTAATTGGTTAAGTTATATTGAGGTGTTTGATTTTAACTTAATACTAAGAGATTTACTTAACATGTTAAGTTAGCCCATTCTATCTTAATGCATTAAGTTATAATTTTTCCAAAATTACCCTTGTCCTATGATTTTTCATCACACATCTCATTAAAAAATAAATAGTTCACCAACATGCATAAATTAAAAAACTTGTAATCAAACATTACTACTTTATTGTTTTAAATATATTTTAAGTTATTAAGTATTGTTTTGAACTAATTGAATTCATATTATTTATGTTAATTTAAATAATTCATATTATTTTAATTTTTTTGTCATTTTAAGTATTTATCAAACGATTTTTTTCATTCCAACACTTATGTAGACGTAAGATTAAAATGGTAATTTTTGGTGTTCAGACTATTATTCAAGACAAAAATCAAACAACAACTTATCTTAATTTATCCGGATAAATTAATGCTTATAGATAACTTAATAGATTCAGAGCTTAATAGATAAAAAATCAAACAACCCCTAAGTTTATAATATCTTCTCAAAAACTTATAACTTGTCTATTTTGCTTATCTACTTGCTGTCTCTGGTGAGTTGAAAGTCACCTCTCTGCTTAATGCCTTAATCTCTCAAATTTTCTTTTCAGTGACCCCCTTGCTACCTTTCCTTTCATAATACGCTGAAAGCCAGCTCATATAAAAATGCTTACCACAAAAGTGAATGACTTCATGCACTGTCTAGAACTATCATTCTGTGTAGTTCTTTGCATATCTTAGTCGCATTGATCCTTGGTGATGTTTCAATGACTTAACAGTTGGTACCCTAACCTTCTGCAAGGTGAGACTGCAACCCTTCTTGGAGCGCCCTGGTGGGTGATGTTGAATGGACCTGTAAAAATTATGTCCTACTCCTGATTTGAGAATATATCATGATACAAATAGAGTAATTTTATACAATCCATCCATTTTTAGCATTTAATAATTAATCAAAGAAGACCTTTTACAAAATTGATGAAATCAATGATCACTAGCAAGCCCCCTTTTGCATCCACCTGTGTTTGATTCTCTCCCACACACATGCACACAACTTAGGATTGCCAATGGGGGAATCTTCTGCAGTTGGCTGGAAAAGGAGAACTTTAGAAGCATGGCTGAATGACCAACTGAACGTGGTGATCATTGTGTCATGCAGTTCTGTAATCAGCAAGAGGCTGTATGTTTGTCTTTTTTTAATTGATATTGTTGCATGCACACCCTGTTTGTAATGGCTCTCTCAGCTTTGCATGTATTGGAGATGGAAGTCTTTGTATGTATCACTTCCTTTGCATTTTTCCAAAGAGGATGTTTTGTGAATTGAACCTGTGACCTACTGGTTGTGAAGTTGCAACTTTTGAGTGCATTCTCATATGTATTATGTATGCAATGTGGCAAAATGGAAGAAGGTTATGTCATATTGATTTTATCACTTTCACATCTCCTTTTAAAGTGTTTGTAGGATATCAAATTTTTATCACTACTCATTTCTTGTAATTTAAAAGCTACAATGAGTATTGCATTTGGCAAGTATATGATACATATATCTGTAGACGTATCACTCATTTGTGCAAACCTTAACTTTTGGATCCGATCCGAAGGGGAAAACAGAAAAGGAAAGAAGTGGTAACACCTGTGCACCACTTAATGTTTTGTTTTATGCCCGTTTCTTATTCGTTTGTGATACCTTTGGCCTTTGGGTGGTAGTCTCTCTTGGAGCATTGGTGAACCTTTTTTTAAGTTAAGAGCCGTCTAAGAGCATAAAGAAACGGTTATACTAATTAAAATGTTGTTCTTCTCGAAGTAAGCTGCATTTCAGGAACAAAGAACATATGTGCTAGTGTTGACTCGTTAAGGTAATCTGATATATGTTCTTGTGCCTTGCGTGTTTAAATTTTAAATGCTTTCTGTTTTCTTTCTGTCAGGATGACTGGCAAAAGGAAAAAAGGGACTTCCTTCACAGTCTGAGCCGCATTTCCACGTTACCAAGGACCAATGTAAATGATTCAAGCTTTGGGGCTAGCCGTTCAGGGCCAATATTATCCTTAACATCTAGTCCTCATGTTTCATCCGGTCCTTCTAGCATGGAGCTTGTGCCAATAGCTGATAAGCCAGCCATTGATAAAAAGGCTGCAGCATATGCTGAGGTTGTAAGGAATCTCAATGATGCCAGACAGCGTGGTTTAGCATATAAAGTAAGTTCATGAAGAAAATGTTTTATGTCCATCTTCCCTAGCTTCATTGATGATAAAGCTTCAAAGGCTTAATTTTCATTTATGGATTTCAATAAAAGCTTAATATTAGAAAATGGAGTAGATCATATAATTAATCAACTCGATATTGTGTTTTTTTGCATTCCTTTTAGCAAATCTTGTTGCATGGACATGTCATATTGTCTAGCGTGTCTTCTTTCTTTGTCAATTTAATCTAATTTTATCACCAAAATGTCTAGATCCATATGGACAGTGCTTGCATCAAATCATGTCTATCAATCACTCAATCTTGATATATGTGTAATTTATTTCATTTGCCAGCCAGCTACTGCTTTCAAGAGTGCATATGAAACTCTTGGCCTGGATTATTCTGGTGGTAAATCAGTTACCATGAACAAGATTTGGCATCTAATTCAGGTACATTTCTACTGTGCAATATTTGTTCATATGAGTTGCAAGTGCAAAAATAGGCAGCTGTTTGTATAATGGCATTAGGTATCCTTTCCTGGCTGAGGATGTAATGCAATCATCTTCTCATGAATTATGTTTTTCACAGACTTTGATGGGTGAGAATTCTAGTGTTCAGAGAAATGTTTCAAAGAAAATGTTGCTAATAGTTGGTGCTAGGCGGCATCTGGAGTGGGGGCATGAGAAGTACATCGTGGAAATGATACAAAGTCATCCGGCACAGGTAATAAAAGATATTTTTCTATATGTAATTTTCAGCTATTAGTAATTTTATTTGATTATGGACTATCTTTATGCGAATTGTATTATGTTCATATCCTGTTTGGTGATGAAAACTGAAGGCTTCTTTGTTCTTCCACACATGTACATACAAAACTTTCTTGCTGTCATAGACTATACAGTTGCTTTCATGCATAAAGCTTCATTTGACGGTCTTCTGTTTATCTTACTGTAGGCTGCTCTTGGTGGAGTGGTTGGAAATTTGCAACGGATCCATGCTTTTCTTAGGGTTTGTGGTCACATCTTACTTTAAATAAGCATATCATACTCCATGTTTCAACCTCTGATCTATCAGGAGGAACATGTCTTTGTATCTTGACTGCCTTATTTTTCTTTGTGCAGATCCGTTTGAGAGACTACGGAGTTCTTGATTTTGATGCAGGCGATGCTCGTAGGCAGCCTCCTGTTGATACCACGTGGCAGCAGGTATTCAACTCTTAACTTTTATTTCACACATTTATTTTGACCTACCTAATACCTATTATCTAATTTACTTCCATTAGTTCAATTCTTGAAGTTAATATAGGATGTATGTCAACCATCCCTTGTTAGGATCTGTTTCTTGAGTTATACTTCATCTTTGTAGGATATCTGTTTTATGATGGCATTAAGCAGTGGATGGCATCCGTTTCCATCCACCCTCAACTCTCGAGTCATGCCCCTCTTCCCCTGTGAAATTTTGTTGTCTGGTTTTAGAAGGGAAAAGAAAAGTATATATATATATAAATTGTCTGTGGAACTACTGTGGAAGCCACAACTCACACCTACCACTCAGTGGAGCATACATGTTGTCCATGGGAATTTGGTTCCCGTAAGTACTATTGATCATCATCCCAAGCTGAAGGGAGAGAGTTTGGCTGCAAGTGAGGATTTGTCATGTGGAGTGAGAGATAAATATCAGTTTCGTATGTGCATTCTGAAAACAAATGAAGATGTGAACAGAAATCCTGATTTGCCTGAACCACTATTTAAACCAAACAAAACTAAACTAAACAACCGCAATATATCCCACCTGGAAGTAGGATTGGATGTACGCAAATGATACCTCCACCTCAACCAAAACCCCTGTTTGTAAGCAATAATTATACCCTCAATGTAATACATATCTACACAAGTACAAGGGGATGCTCTAGCACAAAATGGGTCCAATGACTTGGCTTTTGCACATTTGGAACATGAAGAGCTTAGTGTCAGAGTCCGAAGTCTTCAAGTTCAGATACACCATGCAGATTCCAGATGCCGAGCATGCATGACACGTAGTTTACTTATTATGTTACAAGCACCAATAATAATTATAGTTTTATTGCAAATTAACAAAAAAAGTCAAAATTTGCTTAAGATGTGTGCTTATACGTCCTCCTAAAATCCCCTTTATGATATGAGTGCGGTTAACTGCTAAAAGTCCCCTTGGCCATGTAACTCAATCTAACGCTCTGGAATGTTTGATGTTGTTCCATGAAGCTGGTTGTGTCTCCAAGATAAATGACAGATGTACAAAAGTTCGAGTCAGTTATAAAACTTGCTGGCTATTTTGTCACATTGTGACAAGAGGAGCATCATTTGAAAGTTGAACATGAGTTGAAAACATTACTTGGAATAACTGCAACTTATTATCTTCTGCCTAAACAGATCTATTTCTGCTTGAGAACTGGGTACTATGATGATGCGAGGGATGTTGCTTCACGCTCTCGTGTTTCTCACCAATTTGCTTCACAGGTACTGATCTTCTGGTTATCTTTGTGCAAACTTTTTAATGAACCTTAGTCATCTCGTTATTTTGACAGCTTGCAGAATGGATCACAAATGGAGGTATGGTATCTGTGGAGACTGCTTCTATTGCTGCAGAGGAATGTGAAAAAATGTTAAGGATGGGTGATCGAGTGGGTCGTGGTACATTTGACAAGAAAAAGCTACTTTTGTATGCACTCATATCTGGCTCCCGCAGGCAGATTGATCGCCTGCTCAGAGAACAGCCAACACTTTTCAATACAATAGAGGATTTTTTGTGGTTCAAGCTGTGTGCTGTTCGAGACTGTTCTGGTGGATCGAGCTCTGTTGTTATAAATGAGGGACTGTCGCCTTACAGCTTAGATGATTTACAGGCTTATCTAAACAAATTCGAACCATCTTATTACACAAAGAACGGGAAGGACCCTCTAGTATATCCATACGTGTTGCTGTTGAGCATACAGTTGGTTCCAGCTATCCTATATTTGTCCAAGGATCTTGGAGACGAGGGATATAATATCGATGCTGCCCATATAGCAATTGTGATGGCAGACCATGGTGTCCTATCTGACATTGCTGGGGCAGGTCACAAATTGGGGGTGATGGATGCTTTTGCTGAGGCAGCTAGCATTATTAGACAGTATGGTTCACTGTATTTGCGGCACAATAATCTTTCCATGGCATTGGAGTACTATGCACAAGCTGCTGCTACAGTGGGTGGTGGACAGTTATCTTGGTCTGGGAGAGGAAATGTAGATCAACAACGGCAACGGACGTTCATGATGCAGCAGCTCCTCATGGAGCTATTGTTACGTGATGGTGGGATTCTTTTGTTACTTGGGCCAAGAGGGGCAGGAGAAGAAGGCGAGCTAGGACGGTTTTTGAATGATCGAAAAGAGAGGCACCAGTTTCTGCTTGAAGCTGCTCGCCAGTGTCTGGAAGCCGGGCTTAATGATAAAGTAAACCTTCATTCTTTTATATGAATCATTGGCCTTTATTTTATGAATCTAACATCAGTTTTACTGACGATTTTTTTTTCTTTCTTAAATCCCCCTTCTGTGACCATATGTGTCCGTAAATGATAGGACATATTGATAATTCTTTCTATTGTTTGGCATTGAAGTTCCATAAATAGAATAGCTGTTCATTATGTGAAGACCATAACTCATTGCATCTAGCAAACTTTTTTTTTGTTTCTTCTTGTTTGTAGATAGTTGGTAGTTCTTTCTGAGTTTTTGACAGTCCATGTATAGATTTACTAGAGTTGTTTTCTTTGAGAACTCTGGTTGTTAATGGTTCTCTCATTTCTTATCCCCATGCGAAGGCTAGATTTCAAATGTCACATGTGCAATTGACAATTACTTCAATATTATATGGAAATCGTCAAATCATACCTTTTTTCCAAAGCACATCATCAAATAGGATCCCTTTTACAGAATTATATATTATTTTAATACATATTCTTATTAATTGGGCCTCTTATTAATAGTTGTACTATTTTGAATACGAAATGGTTGCTGCTGAGGTATCCATAGCCTAAAAGGGTATGTAGGATTCTCTGGGATGGGGGTTATGGTTCATCTTTTGCCCTGTCTGAGTTCTTGACCCGTTAAAGTTTTCCTTCCATTATCATCGGTTGATTCTCCATTGAGGTACGTTTGAGGTACTAGATTGCACACCTTTGGACAGGTCTATATACTGTGTTGCTCATAGATCCTTCTATTTGTTCCCCCTGCCAGTGTGGCACTAAGCCATATCTAGCAGTAATTAAATGTCTTATTCTTACCGATTACTGTGGCCTACTCACACCTGGACTCTCTTTAAGAAAAGTCAGCTCTTGCTTTTTGCCTAAATGTAAAGATGTATCTTTTGCTAATCATTCATCTCTATTTCAGTCTATAGAAATTCAGAAGAGAGTTGGGGCATTTTCAGCAGCGCTGGATACCATAAACAAGGGACTCTCTGAAGCTATCTGCTCTTTATCACGCGGTAGATTGGATGGTGAGAGCCGAACAGCCGGGCTTGTTCATTCTGGAAACGAGCTGCTGGAGACATTTAAATACTACCCGGATGTCAGGTAAATCTTTGGTTCTGAAAATCAATACTATAATTATTATACAAGGCTCATGAATTGCTGCATTTCAGTGAAACGCACTGATTTTTTTCTCCCTATTTTGCTTCTTTCTGCCTCTTTTTTTGCATTGTTGACTTGCCTTTCTCTACAAGCTGAATCCTGTTTTTCATCTAATTTGCCTTGGTGGGCGTGTTAAATCCTTTCAAATTATCTCACTTTTTTTTAATCTTTCCTGTTGTATGAATTCTCTCTTCAACGCTCTAACATATTAAAGGCCATCTCTGTGATTAATCATGAATGGTCATTCCTCTAGACTGCCTTCCCTACCTTTTCGTATGTTTTACTTGTTACTTATTCCTTTTCTTTTTGCTTATTTCACCATATGTTAGCTTTTATTCCTTCCACCTGTTTGCTCACACTCTTGCAAGCCGGGGTCTTCCCGGTAATAGTCGCTGTACCCTTTTTGGGTAGAGGTCAGGCCTGCATACATTTCACCCTCCCCAAACCCTTCTTTCGAGTGGGATTTATTAGGTCGGTTTATTTTGGGTCATTCCTCTAGATAACAATTTCAGATATTTTGAAGGTTTTATGTGTGGGAATTCAGGAAGTAAATCTTCAGTGATTTGTATTTCTACCGATTTGAACTGTTTTATGCTGACCCGTTCACTTCTCTCATTTCTAACCGAAGCAAATTTCGTTGACCTCCTTTTGTTAAATTGCTGACATTTCATTGTGCAGTCTCCAAGAGAGAGAACATGTGTTGGAGCAAGAAACTGTGTTAAGACAGCTTGAGACAATTTTGTCTATCCATAGATTGGCAAGGCAAGAACATTATCTAGATGCTCTAAGGGAGGTCGCCAAGCTTCCATTTCTTCCTTTTGATCCCCGAGCACCTGATACGCCAACAGATTTGTTCCAAAATTCGTCTCCCTATGTCCAAGCTTGTGTTCCAGATCTTCTTAAGGTTTCTCTTCAGTGTATAGACAATGTCAGAGATTCAGATGGGTCACTTCGTGCATTGAGAACCAAGGTATGTTTGTTGTCATAAATATATAAATGTTAAGACTCCTTCAGTTCCCAAAAAATGCGAAGTTCTTTACTTAGCACATAGTTTAATAGAAGTTTTTGAACCAAATACCTGAAATACTCCTAAATAAGACAGAGCTTAGGGTGCGTTTGACACGGGGAACATGGCGGAGGCCCACGTTTGGCGCGACATTAGACTTGTATAGGACGGACCTGAGTGGGACAAAAATACATTTTTTGTCCCAACAAAATAGGCGGAACAAAAAGCAGGTAGACAAGACTATTGGCAAATTACCAAACTACCTATGTCAAATTAAAACCCTACCAAACACACCCTAGGAAAACTGGGGACCACAATGAATCCCATCAACATTTTCCATAATGGAAACATGCATTTTTTCTTGGACCACCTTGCCCTTTCATTCAGAAACTGTGCTGTTTTTGGGAGGGGTATGTGGAAGGAGGGTAGATCAAACAATAACATTCAAAACCTTAATATGTAACTTCATCTTCCACTTAATATGTTCGTTGTCCTACTTCTCATTTTCCCCGAGTAGATAACCGGTTGATGTTTTTAAATTCTTAACTGGCTCTATTGACCATTGCCCTCCGAGCAAGTTTTGGGCTAGTAATTATGTCATATCACCGTGCTCAGTTTGGAACTATAAGTATATATCCATTCATTATTATAAAATATGGGCAACTGCTTTCCATCCATACAGAAAAGAGTTATTCCAGAATCTAACATCTTTAAGATATATGAGGTGTTACTAAATTATGTTTACCGTTTTGAGTTAATAGCGTTCACTCGTACTTAATCACGTGTGAAATTATCTTTAAATTCTTTCTAGGTTTTGAAGTTGACTTTTCTATACCATAACTTTGGCCTCTAGGTTGTGTTTTGCTTATAACAAGTATTTGCCTTGTACAGATTGCCAATTTCCTTGCAAACAATTTGAATCGCAACTGGCCACGTGACTTGTATGAAAGAGTAGCTCGAAGCTTGTGAAACCAAAATCCTTGTGTTCTTGTTCATTCATCGTCTTTGGGCTCGGTGAGATTTGTAGGGACAAAATGGTCATTCTTGAGGTTAGCTTGGTTGTGGTGGCCATGGTTTTGGTAAGTGAGTTGAGCAGGAAAGGAAACCAATCTTTTAATGAATTCTATGGAACTCTATGAATGTATGATTATATTGGTGCATATGATGATGCTATAGTAGATGTGTTTGTATCTGCAAATGCCAATTTCAAGAGCTCTTTTTCGCACTATCGGCCTGGTAAATATAGCTCTCGATCGTTCCTGTATATTCAAGTTCTGAATTTTGATGTCGATTAAGTTATTTTTCAAATGCCGAAAATTGTTTTAGTTCAATAAAAACACCAATGTGTTTATTGAAAAAAAAATGAAATAAAAAGTTTATGTTACAAGACTCCAGTTTTTCTTCGATACTTGTAAATTACATTTTTTTTAAACCTAAAAGATTTAAGTTATTAAAATTTTGAATTAAACGAATCATACAAAAAAACAGGAATTTTTGTAAACTTCAATTATAATCCCGTCATAAATTTTAGATTTTTTTTTGATGAAAAGTTGTAGCACTTTTTCATTTACATTTTACAATAAAAAATGATATTTTGTTGTTTCTCATAGTCATCTAGATATACAACCCGTTTGTATAATAATAAACAACAAACTCTCGCATAAAGTTCTTGCTTCGACAATTCAGAAGTCGAAGCTACCAATGGAGAATTGCTTCTCATCTTGAATGGAGGGAGTGGGTTTACACAATCTCGAAGGGATATATTTTGTTTTAAGAACTAAAACTACTAAATTGTCATTGTATAGAGTTTAACGGTTTATGGGTTGGGTTCCTTTAGATATACATGAGGCCAACTAAAAAACATATTTGGGTGCCATTTGTTTTTTAAGGGGTCTAAAGTCTGAAGTCTTATTTTAGTTATGATTAATAAGAGGTGATGTGTAAAAAGGTCTGAACGATTCAGACTTAAGAGTCATTAAGAGGTTTTAAAAAACAAACAAACAACCCCATACAGTTATCAACTTATCATTTACTGAAACCATGAATCTTATCCCTACTCCATGTGTGCATTCACGCTCCCAAGATATAAATGATGTCAATTATAATATTAATATTGTTTTTTTATCTACTTCAATTCTACACCTTGTATCAAATTCTGGCTTTGCCAATGACTTAGGTTATGTAAGTTTCGCAAACTAGCTGATAAATAAGTTGTTTGATAAACTAGTTGTTAGCTGATAAAGTAGTCATGTTCAGTAAAACCGACATATAAGTTAAATGATAATGTAAAATAAATTAAAATGACATGTTGGAAAATTAATATAAGACACATACTTGGAAAAAAGAATAAAAAAAGACCTAGATCTATTAAAGCAGTACTTGAAATAACTTTCAAATAATTAGCTTATAAACTAGTTTATGGTTAATAAACAAAGTTGTCTTTTAATAAACTCAAAAAATAAGTTAATATACAGTTACCATACGTACCCTTATGGTGTTAATGACAATCCGAAAAAGTGTATTTTTTAAGGGAAATTGATTCAAATAACAATCTCTCTTCACAATTGATCTCCTAGCCATTTCTCTCCCGATTTTACCAAAATGTCACTACCTCCGCAAGTGTGATAGGTCCGCAAATTGCGAAGGGTGAATAATAAAAAATAAATCTGAATATAGTCCGCAAGTCAGGGACCAAAACCGTATTTTTGTCTATGTCCACAAGTTTATGTCCACAAGCTGCAGACGTGTTTAAAATATTTTACAGTTTTGGCCTCTGCACTTGCTAAGCATTTTAAAAACTTTTTTTTAAAACTTTTTCTTCCTCCGTAATTTACGGACCTGTCATTTGCGCAGATAGTGACATTTGAATAAAAAGAGGAGATAAATGACTAAAAGACCAAATTGGTAGTGAGAAATGGCCATTTCAGTTGATTTCCATTATTTAACTATCTAATGATAAAATCTTGTACTTTATTGTTAATAAATTGATATATATATATATTCTGAGAGATGTTTTAGGAACTTATTATAAGGACTATTATTGTTTCTTTATTATTTCAAAATCAAATACTACGTATTTTCCTTAGATCATCTTCAATTGAAACATCAAATCTTACACTAAATACCAAATTTAACATTAAAAATTACTCTAACAGGGACACAAATTTGGTCTAATGAATTACACTAAGGGGGAGTTTGGTTCACAAAATTGAATTTGATGGAATTGGAATCCGTCGAATGAATTTGACTTTGAATGAATTGAAATTAAATTTGATGGAATTTGACCACGCGTCTGGTTGATAGAAATTCAATTCATTCACTTAAGTCAATGAATGATTAATTCCTTAAGATGTAGAATTCAATGGAATTGGAAGGAATCCAATTTCATTCCATGAACCAAACATGCGCTTGGAATTTGGTCAATGAAATTGATCATTTACAATTCCTTCAAATTCCATAAACCAAACAGCCCATAAGGGAGCGTTTGGGTTGCCGGAATGGATTAGAATTGGAGGATTTTGGATTTCAAATCCATTCAAATCCCGTGTTTGGTTTGTAGAATTGTCCGGATTTGAAATCCTATGATTTATTTGAAATCCTACCAACATAGGATTTGAAATCCCAAGGAGATGGTTAGGATTTCAAGGGATTTTATATAATCATGTTTAAAAATATGTTAAAAACATTTGTTTTCTAATAATAAAGTAATTAAAAGATAATTTAATTATTTTTATATTTTTTTATAATCTTTTTAATGAATTTTTTATAAATAATTAAATTCAAATTCAGTCCAATCCTACAAACCAAATACACAAAAGGATTCTAAATCCATTCAAATCAAAATCCCTCCAAATCAAAATCCCTATATGAAATCCAATTCATTTCAATCCATTACGGCAAATCAAACGTGCTCTAAATTTGGTGAAACGATACTACACCAAATTTTACACCAATAATAAAACATAAAAGAAATATTTAAAATTTTACATTTTGTTGTTACTCATAGAAGAAAATTTATTGTTTACACCAAATTTTATACCAAATTCTATTAGAGATGCTCTTAGAGCATATTCATTGAAGATACCAAATTTAATACCAAATATACTTTTTATACTATTTTCCTTTTCTATTGAAGCCAACTTTAATCGACATTATATTATGTTTGATGTAAATGTTTTAGGTACCGTTTGTTTTTTAAGAAGTCTAAAGTCTGAAATTTTATTTTACTTATGATTAATAAGAGATGGTGTGTAAAAAGATCTGAACGATTCAGACTTAAGAGTCATTAAGAGGTTTCTTAAATAAAAAAAAAAACCTTAGGGGGCGTTTGGTTCGCTGGATTCTACCGGAATCTGATGGAATTGGAATGGTCAATTCCATTGACCAAATTCCATCCTGCTGTTTGGTTACTGATAGCGGAAAATCGTATAGGTCCACAACGTGGCCACTATGTTGCCACAGTGGCGGTGCAAGTGCACACCGGACACTATGATCGCTATAAGTAATAAAGTGGTAAAAATACCGAGATCGTATCCACAGGGATCAGACTTCAAAGTTTCGAGTAGTAGGTCGAGAATACAATGGTTTCAATTAGAGAAGAAGAAAATATCTTTGAGCGAAATTGGTGCTTTTAACAATTAACAAATAATTTAAAGAAAAGGGTATGGGTGTAGTAGGCTTTATCTAAGACATTTGTTGTAACCTCGTGGTCAGAAACAAAGTATCACAAAAACATCTAAAAAAATCTCTTTCTCTCGAAAGTGAACTTCCTCGGAACGTGGCCACGTTGCACCCACAAAGTCACCACTTTCGCCAACTCAAGACTTGCCGACTTAACTAAGTAAACCTCTAAGAATTTCAGTTCCACCATTATGGATATAGAAGCCCAAATCTCTTTGTGACACCTTCTCCGACATTTTGAACCTTAGTTAAAGTCATGCAAAAACCCGTATCTCAAGCCGTATTTCGGATTCGTCCATCTCGAGGTCTAAGATCTAATATTAACACTAACAAGTGATCGGCTTGTCCGCGTTGAGTTGAAGTCCCGACTCGAGCAACCAAGTCTAAGAGTTAGCAAAGATGACAACACCCAAGTGTTGCCTACTAGTCTTAGATTTGGCACACACCCACACCCAAAGGGGTGTTTAGTTCATTATAACAGTAAAAGACATGAAAGAAGAAGGAGAGAACATGAACATAAATTGCATAAATAACTTAAAGGTTGTCACCAACGTGGTGACAACGTGGTGAGAGCTGGAAATTAAATACTAGAAAATAAATTACAACTAAAACTATCTAAGAGAAAAAAAGAAAGAACAATAGTTGAATTATGCTACATGTTGGAGCTTTCCTTCAAATGACATCCATGACTTCAATTTATACTGGAAGATGAAAAGGGTGGTGGAGAATTTTACCCACAAAACCTTTCAATGAGTTCAAGCCTTCTTTGACCCAAATGCTCCTTGCCTTTTTCATCTATTTTCTCATGAAAGCTCCTATTTTGCTTTATCTCATTTAGGCTTTTAGATAGGCATTTTTGGCATTGATATCTTTCCACCAAGATTTTGCTTTTATCTTTTGTCTTCTCTTTATCCCTTTGGTTTCTAAAGCTTAGCCTTTAAGAATGCCATTATGCAGCTGAAATGGACATAAAAATACATGCACCCTTTTCATGTCCTTGGTTTCTAAAGCTTAGCCTCGGATTTACATCATTCACCAACGTGGCGACAAAGTGGCCACTTTCTGCAGTCCAAAATTTAGCCCAAAAATGATGCTTCAAACCATCAAAACACAAACTTTTATCCCCAACACCTCCAAATGAAAATAAATAAATAAAAAAGAGAAACATGAACACGTAAAGGGAAAACACACACTAAAATTAAAGAAAAACACACACAAACAATGTGTAAATAACACTCAAAATGAGAGTTATCAATTACCAATGGAATGGAATTGAATTCCATGAAATCCTTTAATCATGGATTTGGTCATTCCTTCTTAAAATGAATGGAATTGAATTCCATTCCATCAGATTTTCTCAAAATGACACAAATACCCTGCTAACCCCCCCTCTCTCTCCCCTCTCTCCCCCCTCTCCCCCTCTCTCCCCTCTCTCTCTCCTCTCCCTCCTCTCTATCTCACTCGACATTTAAAAAAATAAAAATAAAAAATAAAAATAAAAGAAAGGGTATTTTTGTCATTTTTCAGAATTCCATTCCAATTTCTTTGCAAACCAAACAGACAGATTCCAATTCATTTGACTGATTACATTCCATTCCTGTCAACCAAACACTTGTTCAAACCTGATAACATTCCATTTCAATTCCTTCCAGATTCCAATTCCTTAGACAGATTCCATTCATTCAGAAATCATTCTGCGAACCAAACGCCCCCTTAGAGTTACAAATTAGTTTTTTAAGTTTGATATTTATGTGATGTTACTTATTTTTACTACATGATAACATTTTATTTGTTACATATATTACATTACTAATTAGATTTATATTCATTTTTTGTTTCAATAAGTTTAAACTTTTATGTAGTCAATTTATATAAATTCATGATTAGTTTTTTAATAATTTAAAACTATATAACATATATATTGTAAGACTCGATTTAAAAAGCGTATAATTATTTTTTACCCGAATAGAACCGTAATTAAAAATGACAACTAATGATAGTTAAGAGTTAAAACTGTCATTAACCTAAACTCTTTATAAATCTCTACATATATGTTGCTTATTACGTAGAAACTTTATATATATATATATATATATATATATATATATATATTTAGTAGACACTTTATGGATAATTAAAAAAAACAACAACAAAATCATGTTAATATTAAAATCACCATCGTCTCCTCCAAGTTTCATATGAACCGCCATAATTTCTCTCTCTCATCTCTCTCTCTAAAATTCTCCTTCTCTCTAGATGTTCTCTCAAATCGTTGAAGTAATCGAAGAAATAATTACATATTCAGAATCTATGCTTCGAACCCTTCTTAGAGGTATAAATTTTTCTTAAGTTATTTAAGTTGGTAAGTTAGGGTAGTTGAAGTTGGTTGGTAGATTATGATTATATAATACAAAGTTATAATCATGTATATGTTTAGGAATGTTTGTTTTTGTCAAAATTACAAACGGGTAAAGTTTAGAATTAAAACGGTGATATTTGTATCTAGATGTTTAACCGCACACCAAGTGATCGGTTTAATGTCTACGTGAACAAAATCCGTGCTTAAGCTTATAATATAACCATTGAGTTTTAGGTTATGCGATTATTAATAATTGGTGGTTTAAATAGGCAATCGAACGGGTTAAAGTTCGTCTTCAGTCTCGCGTGTTACGTCTCAATTTGGTTAAGGTATGGATTTCATTTCTTTTGAATCGTGGGCAACTATTTGTTGTAGTTGACCCTTCCTAAAGGTGGTTCACCACCTTGTGATTGATCAATCGAACGTGATCAACAAATGTGGAATTATACACACACACATACACATTGATTTGGTTTATTGAATCAATTGTTTGAACATTTTGATGTTTTATTAAAATGTGTCTCGTATGAGATTGTTTATGAAAAATGTGAAGTATATAGATTATAATTTCTGTGATCGCCATTTGGGTAAGTGGCATATGTTTAGTTTTCATTGATTTTAGAAGAACTCAATAAATGGGCACATTATTTGGGATGCCTTCTATGACGGCTTTGTTGTCATAGCGTCCTGCAGATGACGGTCCACCAGAGTTAAGCCTATGTGGCTTACGTGAACCCACTCTGGGGGGACTTGGCTAACTTTGTTGGCTCCAGGGCGGATGAATCGATTCTAGAATTTTACCCACAGAATATGTGACCGTGGTTAAATTCACGGGGGATCCGTTGTGTGTGCCCGCATGCCGACCCAGTTCGTGTGGTTTGGCCACCCCACGAACACAACGACTGGAATTGACGGACTTTATTTATATTACATTTTGAAGTTAAAGTGTGAACTGTTCTTGAGATTATTGTTTTTGATTATATTACCGAACGTTTCTTTTGATTTAAATGAACTATGAACTTCAGTCTCAAGAACTTTCTTCGAATTGAATTTTTAAGTCTTCCGCTTCGTTATCGATGTTTTTATTATTATTTACGAATTTATATTATAATCCATTCACTGAGCCCTGTGCTCAGCCGTGTTTTTGTTTTCTGACACGGCAGGTTCGAAGTGACGTTTACGGGGACGGGACTTGAGATCGAGAGTGTTATTTTGGAGTTCTTAGAATCGCATTATTATATAAACGTTCTAAGTTTATAAAATCTTTTGAAGTATAAGATTTTGGATTGTAATATATGTTTAGAGTTTATTAGTAGCTCTGATTTAGTTGTGTAATTATGTTAAGTCTCGTATGTGACATCACCCGTTCCGGACCACGGGGACGGGGGATGTTACAAATATGGTATCAGAGCATAGGTTACGACTTGTAGATTAAATAAGTTTGACCTGTGGGAATTGGGTAGACATTAGAATGGGTATACTAGAATTTAATTATATTTACTGATTTTCAATCCGTAACTGTTTTGAATTCTGATCTTGATGTTGTTCTGTATTAGAATGTCGAGACGTGGTCGCCCACGCAAGTCCAGATCTCAACATGAGGGTAACCCAATTCCCAACCCAGTGGGCGGTACTAGTGAACCTAATATTGCTGATGTGGTCCATCAGACCATGTCAAGTATGATGCCTGCATATCTTGAACAAGCCATCCAGGCTATGCGACAGACGGCACAAAATCTTCCTCCAAATCCGAATAAAAATCCAAATCCGAATACAAATCCAAATCCAAATTCTGGTCCTACATCAAATATTGGAAATCCCGGATCAAGTTCGGGTAATCCAACGGGAGAAATGCATACATGGCTAGAGAGGTTTAATAAACAGAAACCTCAATCTTTCTCAATGGCCGTAGATTCAGTAGATGCTGAACACTGGATTCGGCACATCGAAAAGATTTTTAATGTCTTAGATATTCCAGATCAGTACAGGGTCCGCTTGGCTACTTACAAGTTTGAGAAAGAAGCGAACAATTGGTGGGAAGCTTGTGTTCAAACTGACCCATCTGTTAAGAACTTATCTTGGGATAACTTCAAAGAATTTTTCTTCAATCAGTATTTTACGGCGGCAGATCGCGATGCTTATGTGCAAGACTATTCAACGATCCAACAAGACGAGGAAGAAACCGTTGCCGACTACATGGCTCGTTTTCTTAAGTTTTCTCGTTTTGCAGGAAATACCACAGGCACACAAGCGCAACAAGCCAATAAGTTTAAATGGACACTTAACTCGAAGTATAAGGATAGTCTCTTGAATCTTCCTTTTAATACCGTTACTGAAGTGGCCGACGCAGCGAAGAATATTGATCGGTCACAACAACAACAGTTAACTTCACGCGTTGACAATAAGAAACGTGGACCTGAATCTTTCCAAGGCAACCCTCGTTTTGTAAAGTCAAAGTCGAACATTAAACCATATAAAAGTTCAAGTCAATTCACGCCACGACTTCCAGTGTTTTCTAACAGGGGGAGTCAAAATGTTTCAAGTCCAATTAATATTTGTGATCAGTGCAATCTTCGACATCGGCCGGGTCCGTGTCTAAAGATGACCGGTTCGTGTTTTAATTGTCAAGAACAAGGGCATATGGCCAGAGATTGTCCTAAAGCTGGAAAAGGAAAAGGAAAACAAGCGACTACTAGTGGGCGAGTATTTGCATTACCTGGCGACAAATCTCAAGCGGGTATGATTTCAGGCCATGTTAACTTAAATGATTTATCTGTTTATGCCTTGTTTGATACCGGAGCAACACACTCTGTTGTTTCTGAACAATTAGAATCCCGGTTAAAACCTTATGAACAAACCACCGAATGTCCAGTCGTAATATCTACCCCAATGGGTGGTTCAATCTGTGTGTTAACTCGATTTTCAAATTGTCCGTTAATTGTTGGAGATCGCATACGGGAGGTCACTCTACTTCCAATGCATATGTCCCACTTTCAATTAATATTGGGTATGGACTGGTTGTCACATCACCATGCAACTATAGACTGTAACGCCAAGCAAATATTATTTGGAGATGTTGACAAACCAGAGGCAATCTTCCAAGGAGGTACTCCAAAAGAAGATGTTAGCGCTTTAACTTCTATTACGGTGCACCAGTATACTTGGCAAAGTAATGAAGGTTTTCTGGCCTCGTTACAAGATCCCGAACAGATAATCCCTACATCTGCAACCGTACCTGTTGTTTCCGAATATCTTGATGTGTTTCCCGACGATTTACCGGGTATACCACCAGTTCGGGAAGTCGAATTTACCATCGATCTAGTTACGAGAGCTTCTCCTATTTCTAAGGCTCCCTACCGAATGGCTCCAACTGAAATGAAGGAACTCAAAACTCAACTCGATGATTTATTAAAGAAAGGTTTCATTCGACCCAGCGTTTCACCTGGGGAGCTCCGGTTCTCTTTGTTAAAAAGAAAGACGGTACGATGCGTCTTTGTATTGATTATCGGGAGCTTAATAAAGTAACGATCCGTAACAAGTATCCGTTGCCGAGAATCGACGATCTGTTCGATCAATTACAAGGGGCACGATACTTTTCCAAAATTGATCTTCGGTCCGGGTACCATCAACTTCGTATCCGAGATTGTGATATTCCGAAAACCGCATTCAGAACTCGCTATGGGCACTACGAATTCTTAGTAATGCCTTTCGGTCTAACTAATGCTCCAGCGGTCTTTATGGATCTTATGAATCGGGTTTTCAAAGATTATCTCGACGACTTTGTTATCGTGTTTATTGATGACATATTGATATATTCAAAGTCAAGAGAGAAACATGATCAACATCTTCACATCGTTTTGGAAACTCTTCGAACGAAAAAGTTATACGCAAAACGTTCTAAGTGTGAATTTTGGCTTGATCAAGTATCTTTTCTCGGACACGTAATTTCTGCGGAAGGTGTCAAAGTCGATCCAACGAAAATTGAAACTGTCACTAAATGGCCTCGACCTACGAACGTATCTGAAGTTCGTGGTTTTCTGGGTCTGGCCGGTTATTATAGACGATTCGTTGAAGGATTTTCTAAAATATCTCTACCGTTAACCCGATTACTCAGAAAAGGAGTCAAATTCAATTGGGGTTCCGAACAAGAATCTAGTTTCGAGGAATTGAAGCATCGATTGGTTACCGCACCTGTTCTTGTATTACCGTCTGGCACCGGAGGTTTTCAAGTTTACAGTGATGCTTCAAAGATAGGTCTCGGTTGTGTTCTTATGCAAAACGGTAGAGTGATCGCATATGCATCACGTCAATTAAAGCCTTATGAGGTCAATTATCCGACTCACGATCTCGAATTGGCTGCGGTTATCTTCGCACTTAAAATTTGGCGTCATTATTTGTACGGTGAAACATGTGAAGTTTTCACCGACCACAAGAGCCTTAAATATATATTTACTCAAAAAGAGTTAAATATGCGTCAACGGAGGTGGCTCGAACTTCTAAAGGATTACGATGTTCATATACAGTATCATCCGGGTAAGGCTAATGTAGTCGCCGACGCTTTAAGTCGTAAAGTTGTGGGACAGGTTTCCTCGTTACTTGTTCCTACAGAGTTAACTTTGGAGATTGAACGGTTCGGACTAGAAATCTATCCGAGTTCACAAACAGAAATTCTATCGAATCTGATGGTAGAACCGACTCTAATTTCTCGGATAAAAGAAGCCCAACAAGACGACGTTGAATTGTGGGTGAACTTCCAGCAAGCAAAAGAGAATGTTAGTTCGGAATTCAGGATCGATGATGATCACGTGTTGTGGTTTCGGGATCGTCTTTGTGTTCCGAATAACTCGGAGCTTAAAGATCAGATTATGACCGAATCTCACAAATCTATGTTTTCCGTTCACCCGGGTACAACAAAAATGTATCGCGACTTACAGACCCATTACTGGTGGGTTAGAATGAAACGAGATATCACCGATTTTGTAGCTCGTTGTCTCACTTGTCAACAAGTTAAAAGTGAACATCAACGTCCGGGTGGTCTTCTTCAATCGCTGAACATCCCGATTTGGAAATGGGAACACGTAACTATGGATTTTGTAGTCGGACTACCCCGCACGACCTTGAAACACGATGCAATTTGGGTAGTGGTTGATCGACTGACAAAATCGGCTCATTTTCTTCCTATCCGACAAACATGGTCAATTGATAAATTGACAGAAGTATTCCAACGTGAGATTGTACGTCTCCATGGCACTCCTGTATCAATTACCTCCGATCGAGACCCACGTTTTACATCTCGATTTTGGGAAGGTTTACATAAAGCTTGGGGCACACGTTTGAATTTTAGTACAGCCTTTCATCTGCAAACTGATGGGCAATCTGAACGTACGATTCAAACACTGGAGGATATGCTCCGAGCATGTGCGATGGAATGGCATGGAAGTTGGGATAGTTATTTGTACTTAATAGAGTTCTCCTATAATAATAGTTGGCAGTCAAGTATCGACATGGCCCCGTATGAAGCACTTTATGGCCGAAAATGTCGAACACCGACTTGTTGGAATGAAGTTGGAGAACGTATTCTTGAAGGCCCAGAACTGGTACAAGTTACTACCGAGAAGGTCGAAATTGCGCGTCAAATGATGAAAGAGGCTCAGGCTCGTCAAAAGAGCTACGCCGACAAGCGACGACGACCTATCGAGTTCCAACCGGGAGATAAAGTTTTCTTGAAAGTTTCCCCAACTCGCGGTATCAGACGTTTCGGTCTAAAAGGAAAGTTGAGCCCGAGATATATTGGTCCCTTCGAAATTCTGGAAAGGGTTGGCGTTGTGGCTTACCGGTTAGCCCTACCGCCGCAATTATCCCAAATACATAATGTGTTCCATGTATCTTCACTTCGAGGGTACAACTATCATCCCTTACACGTCATTGAATATCCCTTGGAACATATAGAACCTGATCTTTCTTATCGCGAGGAACCTGAAGCGATTATTGATCGTGATGAGAGAGGTACACGAAAGAGAGTGATTCCTTTCGTAAAAGTTCTATGGAAAAATCATTCTGAACGTGAGGCGACGTGGGAAACTGAGGAGCACATGCGACGAGAGTACCCCGAGTTCTTTAATCGATGTAAGTTTCCTGTCTAAATTCGATTTCGGGGACGAAATCTCTTTTAAGGGGGGGAATAATTGTAAGACTCGATTTAAAAAGCGTATAATTATTTTTTACCCGAATAGAACCGTAATTAAAAATGACAACTAATGATAGTTAAGGGTTAAAACTGTCATTAACCTAAACTCTTTATAAATCTCTACATATATATTGCTTATTACGTAGAAACTTTATATATATATATATATATATTTAGTAGACACTTTATGGATAATTAAAAAAAACAACAACAAAATCATGTTAATATTAAAATCACCATCGTCTCCTCCAAGTTTCATATGAACCGTCATAATTTCTCTCTCTCATCTCTCTCTCTAAAATTCTCCTTCTCTCTAGATGTTCTCTCAAATCGTTGAAGTAATCGAAGAAATAATTACATATTCGGAATCTATGCTTCGAACCCTTCTTAGAGGTATAAATTTCTTCTTAAGTTATTTAAGTTGGTAAGTTAGGGTAGTTGAAGTTGGTTGGTAGATTATGATTATATAATACAAAGTTATAATCATGTATATGTTTAGGAATGTTTGTTTTTGTCAAAATTACAAACGGGTAAAGTTTAGAATTAAAACGGTGATATTTGTATCTAGATGTTTAACCGCACACCAAGTGATCGGTTTAATGTCTACGTGAACAAAATCCGTGCTTAAGCTTATAATATAACCATTGAGTTTTAGGTTATGCGATTATTAATAATTGGTGGTTTAAATAGGCAATCGAACGGGTTAAAGTTCGTCTTCAGTCTCGCGTGTTACGTCTCAATTTGGTTAAGGTATGGATTTCATTTCTTTTGAATCGTGGGCAACTATTTGTTGTAGTTGACCCTTCCTAAAGGTGGTTCACCACCTTGTGATTGATCAATCGAACGTGATCAACAAATGTGGAATTATACACACACACATACACATTGATTTGGTTTATTGAATCAATTGTTTGAACATTTTGATGTTTTATTAAAATGTGTCTCGTATGAGATTGTTTATGAAAAATGTGAAGTATATAGATTATAATTTCTGTGATCGCCATTTGGGTAAGTGGCATATGTTTAGTTTTCATTGATTTTAGAAGAACTCAATAAATGGGCACATTATTTGGGATGCCTTCTATGACGGCTTTGTTGTCATAGCGTCCTGCAGATGACGGTCCACCAGAGTTAAGCCTATGTGGCTTACGTGAACCCACTCTGGGGGGACTTGGCTAACTTTGTTGGCTCCAGGGCGGATGAATCGATTCTAGAATTTTACCCACAGAATATGTGACCGTGGTTAAATTCACGGGGGATCCGTTGTGTGTGCCCGCATGCCGACCCAGTTCGTGTGGTTTGGCCACCCCACGAACACAACGACTGGAATTGACGGACTTTATTTATATTACATTTTGAAGTTAAAGTGTGAACTGTTCTTGAGATTATTGTTTTTGATTATATTACCGAACGTTTCTTTTGATTTAAATGAACTATGAACTTCAGTCTCAAGAACTTTCTTCGAATTGAATTTTTAAGTCTTCCGCTTCGTTATCGATGTTTTTATTATTATTTACGAATTTATATTATAATCCATTCACTGAGCCCTGTGCTCAGCCGTGTTTTTGTTTTCAGACACGGCAGGTTCGAAGTGACGTTTACGGGGACGGGACTTGAGATCGAGAGTGTTATTTTGGAGTTCTTAGAATCGCATTATTATATAAACGTTCTAAGTTTATAAAATCTTTTGAAGTATAAGATTTTGGATTGTAATATATGTTTAGAGTTTATTAGTAGCTCTGATTTAATTGTGTAATTATGTTAAGTCTCGTATGTGACATCACCCGTTCCGGACCACGGGGACGGGGGATGTTACATATATACATATATAGGAGTTTGTTCAAACGAGAACGATAACTATTTAGAAACCCCCCTCCCCCGAGAATGGTCGATCATGTACAAAATCATATATGATTCACGCGACTTTGTCCTGTGACTTGAGTCGCGGCCAAAGTCGCATGCGTCCAATTTTTGCCTTTAATGTAAAATCGCATATGATTTTGTACATGATTTACTATTTTATTAAATTATTAGCATTTTCATTTGAACATCTCTCTCTCTCTCTATATATACACACACACACACACACACACACACACACACATGCACACACACACACGAGAACGCTAACTATTTAAGAAAACAAGAAAACAACAAAAAAAAGCAGATCATGTACAAAATCATATGTGATTTTACATTAACTCGAATCATATAGTCGCGCGCAAAGTTGTATGAATCATATATAATTTTGTATGTATCCGGTTGTTCTCGTGTTTTTTTAAATAGATGTTGTTCTCGTATGAACCCACATCTCTCTCTCTCTCTCTCTCTCTATATATATATATATATATGAGTAAATTACATTCCTGGTCCCTATGGCTTATTGGTTGTCACTACTATGGCCCATCAAATGCGTTTATTACATTCCTGGTACCTGTGATATGTAAAAAACGAACGTTTTGAGTCCCTTCCTCTAACAAAACCTATTAACCCAAATAACTTAATGGTATTTTCGTCTTTTACCTTTTATTTTGTCTTTTTCTTATTTTGTTTTCTTATTTTGTTTTCTTATATTATATTTTGATATTTTATATATATAAACTCACACATAATATAACAAATAGATGTCCCTCCACTCCGGCTAACCTCCGGTCACCACCTCTCTCTCCATCTCCATTCTCTTACACGCACACAACCCACTGTCATCTTCCCTAACCCCTTCTTGAACCGACCTTATCCCCATCGTGTAACCCATTTCCGACCACCCCTTTTTATCGACCTCTGTTTCTGGCGAGCTTACAACAGAAGCAACATGAAAATCTCCATCTTCAGCTAGCCCACTGCCACTACCAACTCCACCTTCATCTTCTTCATTCTCGTACACACAAACCCACATTTATCTCACTCGTCCCCTCCCAACCTGCCATCTGGTCCACCTCTCCTTGAACCCACCACCCTACGTACCCCATCCACAATGTGAAACAACTACAATCCACCCTTACCACAACGAAACCCATATACGACCTCTCCCTTCATCAATCAAATTTTCACACATCATTCTTCTTTTAATAATTACTTAATAATGGTTAACACTGTTAACTACATTTTCTCTCTCAAATTTCAAATTAAAATTCTCTCTCTCTTTTCTCTCCAGTTAAATTAATTTTTCTTAGTGGTAAAAGTTTATTAAACTTAATAGCTATCTTTATATTTTATCTTTTTCTCATTTTGATTGTTTTCTTTCAAATTTAACCTTAACTAATTATATAACTTTTTATCCTGAATTAATCGTATTGTTAATCAATTAATGCTCCGCTTTTAGAATTTATTAAAATTAAAAAATATATTTAAATTAATTTGGCATTTCTAAAATTAATATCTGAAAATTTTGAAAAATTAAAATAGTGTTAAAGGAAAAACAGAATAGAATAACAATAGAACAGAGAGACAATGAAATCTGTAATTCTCATTAATCATAAGCCCTTTAAATAGGGAGAAGTTTACAAAGAAAAGAAAACATTCATTATGGTAAATTCTAATACTAGGAAAATATTATATCAATCACTTCCTTTTGATGATGGCACATAATCCTACAACACTCCCCCTTGTGCCGAGTCAAATGAGTGATGGTGCACAATTGTTGCCTCGTTAAAACCTTACGCCAAAATAAAAACCCAGTGGGATAAAAAAATATGACGAAGGAAAGAGTACAACGCGCAAGTTTCTTTGCAATATATAGACTTTTCCTTCAGTCTAGTGTTCTCTTAGATTCGTACATTAATCATGAGGGTTAGGAAAGCATGATGGTATCTAAACAGTTGTCTCACTAAAACCTTACACCAAGGAACAAAACCCAATGGAAAAATAAAACCTTGGTTGAAGGAAAGAACACAACATACCAATATCACAAATATAGTAGACTCCCCCTTTTGTCTATTACTCCCCCTGATTCGTGCATTAATCAAGGGAGTTTGGAAAACATTTCCACTTGCTTTCTACATGTTTCCCAATATATGGGTTTAGGTAATGATTTTGTAAAATGTGTCATGTTCTCCTGACATCTTACTTGATTCAATTGAATCTCGATGAGAGTTTTCTTATTGCTGATTGTATAAGACTTAAGCATAATATTTGATGTATCTTCATTTCTTCGATACATGATGCATTATTTCCATATATGCAAGTAGGATACTGGTTGAACCCAGAATTACTAGCTCCTCTAATATATGCAATGATAGTCCTTAATCATATACATTATTTAATTACCATGGGGAGTAATATTATTGGATTAGTTCAAGGGGGTAGTTACAAAGGATTGCTTAATTCACTTCCAAGCAATCGGCGTGTTCCTTGTGGTAATTCTTTATCCAGTTTGGGAACAACCTTTGTATGGGTCAGACAGATACCTAATATCAGCAAAGACATGCCAAGACATTGTTTGGTGTTTTTCTATAAGAGCTAGTACTTTTGCTGCTTACATTCTAAGTAGGTATTGAAGTTTCATTATCAACCCCATTTTTCTTTCTATAGGGAAAGTATAAGCCTATGTCAATGGTTTCAAAAGATTAATTAATGACGTTGCGTTGGCGCTGAGCTAAATCTAACTAACAAATTCACTGAGAAATACAATATACGGTCAAGTGTATTGTGCTAAGTACAATAATGCACATATTGTACTTAGATAGGGAATTCCAACTCCCAACATTTTTCGTCATCATCCTTTTAGACGAAATGGATCTTTCCTTATATCCGACACTTCAAACGATCATGGGAGTGCTAACCGGATGCGCTTTGTCCATATTAAATTGCCTGATTATTTTCTGGACATATGCGATCGGTGAGTTTATATTTCACAAACTCGGTGTCCTAGATCAAATATCTAGACAAAACCAAGTTTTCCCAAGATCTTTTCTCTCAAAATCAGATTTCAAGTAGCTTGTGGTTCCTCTTATTTCATCAAGAGTGCCTATTATGTTCATAACATTGACATATAGAGCTACTTTGAAAATCTAGAATTTGTTTTCCATAATAAATACGCAAGGGAACAACTCATCGTTCTTATATATCCTTTCCCAATCAAGTATTCCATTAGTTCTTATATATCATTTATATATTAGATTGCTTTAATCTATAAAGTGGGTGTTTCAATTTTATTGCAAACGAATTTCGTGGTTTAGAGTTGCTTGATTTTGGTAATGTAATATCATCAAGCACTTTTATATATCTCTAAATCTAGATCCCCGTAGAGATATGTGGTAACCAAATTCATGAGCTGCATTTCCAGTCCTTCGGAAACTACTAGGCTAACAAACTATTCGGATGTCATAACATCCATTACGAGAGATTAAGTCTCCTCGTAGTCAATCCAGGGCGTTGTGAGAAACCTTGCGCCAAAGGAGAGCCTTACATATTAGGACTTCATTATTCTCGTTACGCTTTCTGACAAAGACTCAGTTATGTCCTACGGGCTTTACACTTGGTAGGTTAGCACTACCTGACCAAATACCCGATCCTTTGTCAAAGAATAGAATTATTTCTGGATTGTTTCTTTACATTTAGGCCAACATGCTCTTTGTTGATTTTATTCAACTGAGTCTGGTTCGATGTCGTCGTGCTCTATCATCTTATGAGCCATAGTATATGTGAATAAGTCATCAATGGTTATATATGATCTGTCCATCGACTCATATGTACTCTCATAGTTTATTTGAGATTTTTTTTCATCTCTAGAATCAATATTAACTTCGGAGCGTCCTCCAGTGATGATTCATGGACATAATTATAATTAGAGACAATCTCATGAGAGTTTTGTGTATTGATGATAAATGGATGTGCCTCACTATTCTCTTCCTTTAGAATAGTATCCATCGAACCAAGTAGCTTCCACCACTTCCATTTGGTAGCTACGACCTCAACCACACCTCCACTATGTGTGATTGCAACGCACTTTCCAATGGCGTTGTGCCCCTGTTGGGGACTTTTAAACCTTGCAAGTATATTTGCAGCTCGTATATGTGATCTTGTCACTTTTGGAATAACATTAAACGTATCAGGTATCGAGTATGATTCGTTTTACTTCAACATTACGTTGTGAAGTTTTGGGGATCAAAATGAGACAGAGTGGGAATATTCAATGACACTTCCTGTCGTTCCCATGGAAAATCCTTTTTCCTATCTCCCCCTAACGACGGGAAGACTGTCTCATGAAAGTGACAACCCGCAAATCTAGCGGTAAAGAGACCACTAGTCAAAGATTCTAATTAGCGGATAATTGTTGGGGATTCATATCCAACATATACCAAGTCGTCTTTAAGGACCCATTTCGATGCGTCGTGGGGGCGCAATTGACACATATACTACAGAACCAAACGTGCGTAAATGTAAACTATCAGGCTTATATCCAGTTACCAACTGGTACGCATGAGGCTGGTTAGCAAGTAGTAGGTCTAAAAACGGGAAAAAAACTGCATATAATAATTCCATAATCCTAGGTAGATGTGGGTAAATTGGTGTGCATTACTAATACCCTAGATGTCATCATATTCTTTTGATAACAACTTATATGAGACCATTTTATATATACACATGGGGTATAAGAAACTCTACATTGATCCTAATACATATGCAATTAACATCAAATCCTTATGATGTAAATTCTCCATCATTCCAAGTCATGTAGACTTGATGAAATAATCAGGGCAGTGAGCCCTTAAACGTATAGCTAATGCTAAGAGTGCAATATTTCATGTGTACAATAATACGACATGTGTTCATCGTGTCGAAACCAGAACCATAAAGTACTTTAATGGCCCGCATTCTGGATGTTTATGTCCATAAATATCACCTTGTATTTGTTGTAACAATGGAATATTTTTGTATTATGTCATTAGCTTTAGGATGATCTCATTCCTGTCTTGGCTAAGTATTAGGGTATATACAAAAGTTTTAGGTATTCGAGAGGGCATATTATGATGGCAATGTTGTTTCTTATGCTGTAGAAGTCAACAGTTGCAATTTGCCTCGTTTTGCCTATCACTCGAAAGAGAATGTGTCTATGTGTATTTTGCAATACACGGATCACTATGTCATAACCATGGTGTCCCACATGGTCATGTTGAAACATATATGTGTCATTTCCCTAAAGTTCTTTATTGGTGACAAAAATGTTTCGATGACTCAATAATCTACTAGCTAGTTTGACACATAGTTTCTATGATATATGTTTACTTTCATATTCATTAGAACTTATGTATATATGCTCATTTCCATTATAATTTTCATTTGATACGAATATCTTTACAATGTTCCTATTAATCTTGTACCAACAAGAAAGTGACAGTCCATCGTTTAAGTAATTTGGTTGGATGTATTATAAAATAAGTATTTGCCTGTCATATTAGATTGTATGGAATATTCTACAAAAACTCAAGTTCTCCTCGATACATTCCTACATGGAATGGAGAATATTGATAGTTTTTGTTATATATTTAGATGTATTTCTTTACATCTATAATGGTTACATATTCGATTTTACTTTAGCAAAGAAATTAATTTTGATACTTAAAATTAATTTCAAATAAACATATGCTTAATCAATATTAAATATTAAGTTAATATGTTATAGTTCATTTTCAATGTGTTTCCTTTTTGGTAGAAGCATTTTTTAGTGCATTTCTTATTTGATTGTCCATTATCACCTGGGGTAGTAGTTGTATCCCTACTCCAGGTGTTGAAAAATCCTTCCCGACTCTTACCAAGACCCTGACCCTTTCTAGGGTCTCGTCCACATGGTGTAGAAATGTCACATGCGTGATATTGTTTTTAACTCTCTGTTTTTTGGAGTTGTTTCCACTTTTAATGCTTTCATTATTGATCTCGAGAATTTTCTTTGTCTCGACATATGTGGTGTTGTTATTCGAAAAAACATTGTTATGTCTCTCAACCACTTGCAGTAGGTTGATGAGTTTGTCTAAAGGTTACTTTCCAACTTATATTAGTTCATTAATATTTTTGATATATGAAAGGTGGAAATAATGTTAAGAATCATGTCATTTTCTGTGAGTTCCTTGCCACAGAGATTGATACGTGTTTTGGATATAACATTTATTTGTTGAAATCAGTTACCTTTTTGTAATCGAGTAAATGGGTTTCATTCCACTGTACGATTAGTTCGGGAAGTACATATTCATGAGTACTCCCGATTATCCCTTTTGGGACATCCCACATTTCTTTGGGGGTTTCTAGTAAATGTATTCCTATGTCGTTTCAAAACATGAGGGTATTTGCTTGTACATTTTCAAGAGGTTGGTTTTAGAGTCAATTGGTGAGTTGATGGACTTTAGGTATTTTCTTGTACCTTTTCAAAAGGAGGTTTATATACTCATTTATGATACTCAAATTCTTTTGGGTTTACGACGTTGATTTTGGGATGAATTGTTTCAACCATTTACATATATAAAGGATAATATATGATTTTCTTTTTGATAAGAAAATGGATTCTGGTTATGAAATTTCATTATCAAAACAATATTGGATTTTTGTATGCTTATATTTTGTTGATAATACTTCATCAATATTTCAATTTGTGAAAAAGAAATCACTCAATCTATTGGATTTTCAGGTAGTAGGGGAATCACATGGATTTCTTAAGTCCCTACAAACCTTAGAGTTGTTTACACCCGTTTGACAAAATCCAGTCAATATCTTGTGATTTATTTAATTTAAATATAATATTGTTAATTATAGAGCATTTGGCATGACGCCAAAAATTGATATGAGTTTGGCATATGAAGTCAATTTCAATGTTTTAATACCTTAATGGTATTTTGGGAGATTTTGTCATGAGACAAATAAATATTGGTTTTGACATAAAATTGACGTCAAACTTTTAATATATTAATAGTATTTGGGAGCTATTGATGAAAGATGAAAATATATAAGGGGTGGAAGTGTAACTTCCAATTATTATTTATAAGATTATACATTATAAATAGACATTCTTAAGGTAAGTATTTCAATATATTAAACAGGAGAATTAATTTAAAGACTAAATTTATAATTAGATTAATAAACAACAAGCTCAGATAAATAAGTTAACAATCTATACTATATTATAAAGATGACATAAAAAACTCTTAAAAACAAGTCTTAAAGCTTAATGTACCGCTATTTAATGCTAATTACTTAAAAAACAGCCATAAAAGCTGTATGTACTACATTTAATGTTATTCATTAATTTTCAATTATTATCTCTAACCATTTTAACTCCCCTAAAATCATTTCCCACTTTAACTCCCTAAAATAACTCTCATCATATTTTAGATATAAAAAATCAAAAATATAATTAAAAAATCTTACAGAATATTTTATAAAAAAAAATTATATTATTAAACCAAAATAAATTACATTATATTATTAAGTCTAAATTAAACAAATTTATATAAAAAAATCATTATCACTCTCTCACAACCATCCAAAATCGTAATGTAAATCGACAAAAAACAGAAAATAAAATGAAACATTAAAATCGTGATGTATTTAGCTGCATTGCGCGAGTACACTTCTAGTTTAATTTAAATAATAAATGATCATAATATTTCAAAATAATATATTTTAGTCTAAATCAAGTTAGTAATCTAAATAAGTAAATCATATTAATATAAATAAATCAATCATCTAAACATGTTAATATTGTAAACTAATTGAATTAACATAAATAAATAACAATAACACTTCAAAATTATAAACGATGTCACACCCAAAAAAGTATTGAACCAAAATAAAAAATTAGTATACCAATATTGTAAACATTTAATAAGATAGATTTAAAATAAAATAACCCAAATCGTTAGGAAAAAAGAGAAGAAAAGATGGATTCATCCATTGGCCTAAAAGATCTGAAAGTTTATATTTCGCCAAAGTACTACTATAAAAACTTGATTTTGTTTTTAAAAAATTAATCAATTCTTATTTACATTTACCCAATTTATTTACTTTAGATTCTAAGAAAATATATTCAATTATGAAGGGTTATATTCCAAGTACATGAATATTTAATTATGACGGTACTGTTGCATGTAATCAATCATAACAAAGAAGCAAAAATTCTAATCATCTTTTTTATTAGTAGTGAGAAAACTTACTTGAACTTGTGATGAATGTAACAAGAGCGTGCGGCTAGACAATGAGCAACGTGCTGATAATGTGTTAAAGGAAAAACAGAATAGAATAACAATAGAATAGAGAGACAATGAAATCTGTAATTCTCATTAATCATAAACCCTTTAAATAGGGAGAAGTTTACAAAGAAAAGAAAACATTTATTATGGTAAATTCTAATACTAGAAAAATATTATATCAATCACTTCCTTTTGATGATGGCACATAATCCTACAACAAATAGCTATCAATTATAAAATATTTCTTTGTTTATGATGATTTTTTTATAAAAGTTAAATTTTAGACGTTACAATATTTGATATAAAAATTAAATTTTAAACATGTTAACTATTTTAACACTACATACTAATCAATATTTGATATAATAATTAAATTCCAGACATGTAAGTTAAGTTATTGTTGATTAATAATAAGATTACTTTTGGATCAAAATATATAAGATTTATTAATTTAATAATTAGAAAGAAGACATTAAGAAAATAATAGAAATCAAAACAAACAAGAGAGAGAGGTGTTAAAGGAAAAAAGAAATATAGAACAACAGTAAGAGAGTATGGAATCTATATTCTCATTAATCATAATCCCTTTAAATAAGAATGACTTACAAATAGATAACAATGAGATATTTCAGTTTTAATCTAACTCTGATATACTTATCTCTATCTCTATCGTCATATCCTTTAGACGATGACACACTTATCCTACAACACTCCCCCTTGTGCCGAGTTAAAGGAGTGACGGTGCACAATTGTTGCCTCGTTAAAACCTTACGCCAAAATAAAAACCCAGTGGGAAAAAATAGGACAAAGGAAATAGTACAACGCACCAGTTTCTTTGCAATACATAAACTTTTCTTTCAGTCTAGTCTTCTCTTAGATTCGTACTTTAATCATGAGAGTTAAGAAAGCATGATGGTTTATAAACAGTTGTCTCACTAAAACCTTACACCAAGGAACAAAACTCAATGGGAAAAATAAAACATTGGTTGAAGGAAAGAGCACAACATACCAATATCACAAATATAGTAGATCCCCTCTTTTGTCTACTACTCCCCCTGATTCGTGCATTAATCAAGGGAGTTTGGAAAACATTTGCATTTACTTTCTACATGTTTCCCAATATATGGTTTTAGGTAATGATTTGGTAAAAGGTGTCATGTTCTCCTGACATCTCACTTGATTCAATTGAATCTTGATGAGAGTTTTCTTATTGCTAATTGTAGAAGACTTAAGCAGAATATGTTTTGTTTTATCATACTTGATGTCTCTTATGTTCATTTCTTCGATACATGATATGCCATTTTTCCATATATACAAGTAGGATACTGGTTGAACCCAAAATTACTAGCTCCTCTAATATATGTAATGATAGCCCTTAATCATATGCATTCTTTAATTATCTTATGGATAGTAATATTTTTTGGATTAGTTCAAGGAGGTAGTTACAAAGGATTTCTTAGTTTACTTCCAAGCAACCAACGTGTTCCTTGTGGTAATTCTTTATCCAGTTTGGGAACAACTTTTGTATGGGTCAAACAGATACCTAATATCACCAAAGACATACCATGACATTGTTTGGTGTTTTTCTATAAAAACTAATACTTTTGCTGCTTACATTCTAATTAGGTATTGAAATTCCATTATCAATCCCATTTTTCTTTCTATAGGGAAAGCATAAGCCCATGTCAATGGCTCCAAAAGATTGACTTGATATCATTCTAATGACGTTGCGTTGGCGTTGAGCTAAATCTAGCTAACAAGTTCACAGAGAAATATAATATATGGTCAAGTGTATTATGTTAAGTACGATAATGCGCATATTGTACTTAAATAGGGAATTCTAGCTCCCAGAATTTTTCGTCATCATCCTTTATACGAAATGGATCTTTCCTTATATCCGATACTTCGACCGATCATGGGAGTGCTAACCAGATGCGCTTTGTCCATATTAAATTGTCTGATTATTTTCTGGACATATGCGATCGGTGAATTAATATTTCATAAACTCGGTGTCCTAACTCAAATATTTAGACAAAACCAAGTTTTCCCAAGATCTTTCCTTTCAAAATCAGATTTCAAGTAGCTTGTGGTTTCTCTTATTTCATCAAGAGTGCCTATTATGTTTATAACATTGACATATAGAGCTACTTTGAAAATCTGGAACTTGTTTTCCATAATAAATACGCAAGGGAACAGTTCATTATTCTTATATATCATTTCCCAATCAAGTATTCCATTAGGCGGGTATACCACATCCACTTAGATTGCTTTAGTCTATAAAGTGGGTGTTTCAATTTTATTGCAACCGAATTTCGTGGTTTAATTATTTTGGTAATGTAATATCATCAAGCACTTTTATATATCTCTAAATCTAGATCCCCGTAGAGATATGTGGTAACCACATTCATGAGTTGCATTTCCAGTCCTTCGAAAACTATTAGGCTAACAAATTATTCGGATGTCATAACATCCATCATGAGAGAGTAAGTCTCCTCGTGGTCAACCCAGGACGTTGTGAGAAACCTTGCGCCAAAGGAGAGCCTTACATATTAGGACTTCATTATTCTCGTTACGCTTTCTGACAAAGACTCAGTTATATCCTACAGGCTTTACACTTGGTAGGTTAGCACTACCTGACCAAATACCCGATCCTTTGTCAAAGAATAGAATTATTTCTGGATTGTTTCTTTACATTTACGGCAATATGCTCTTTGTTGATATTATTCAACCGAGCCTGGTTCGATGTCGTCGTGCTCGATCATTTTATGAGCCATCGTATATGCGAATAAATCATCAAAAATTTATATATGATATGTCCATCGACTCATATGTACTCTCATAGTTCATTTGAGATTAATATTCATCTCTAGGATCAATATTAACTTCGGAGCGTCCTCCAGTGATGATTCATGGACATAATTATAATTAGAGACAATCTCATGAGAGTTTTGTGTATTGATGATAAATGGATGTGCCTCACTATTCTCTTCCTTTAGAATAGTATCCATCAAACCAAGTAGCTTCCACCACTTCCATTTGGTAGCTACGACCTCAACCACACCTCCACAATGTGTGATTGCAGTGCACTTTCCAATGGCGGCGTGCCCCTATTGGGGACTTTTAACCTTGCGAGTATATTTGCAGCTCATGTATGTGATCTTGTCACTTTTGGAATAACATTAAACGTATCAGGTATCGAGTCTGATTCGTTTGACTTCAACATTACGTTGTGAAGTTTTGGGGATCAAGATGAGACAGAGTGGGAATATTCAATGACACTTCCTGTCGTTCCCATGGAAAATCCTTTTTCCTATCTCCCTCTAACGACGGGAAGACTATCTCATGAAAGTGACAACCCGCAAATCTAGCGGTAAAGGTATCACTAGCCAAATATTATAATTAGCGGATAATTATTGGGGATTCATATCCAACATATAACAAAACGTCTTTAAGGACCCATTTTGATGCGCTGTGGGGGCGCAACTGGCACATATACTACATAACCAAACATGCGTAAATGTAAAATATCATGTTTATATCCAGTTACCAACTGGTACGCATGAGGTTGGTTAGCAAGCAGTGGGTCTAAAAACGAAAAAAAACTGCATATAATAATTGCATAACCCCAGTTAGATGTGGGTAAATTGGTGCGTATTACTAATACCCTAGATATCATCATATTCTTTTGATAACAACTTTTATGAGACCATTTTATATATACACATGGGGTATAGGTGTTAGAGCATAAATATGTTGGATTCAAGATCATTAAGATTGAAGACAAAAGTTCAAGAAGTCAAAGCTGAAAAAGTCAACTCTCACTTAAAGTCAAAGTCAATGTAATTGTGTATTGTTTCTTTTGTATTTGTTAAGGGTATAAATACCTTGTTTCCTTTGTAATCAGTAAGTAAGATTGTAAGTGTGTGAATTCAGATTATGATTGAGAGAGCATATTAGAGAAGAGTTCATTGAATATTATTCTAGTGTGAGAAAGTAGAGAGAGAAAGTTGTAAGTTTGTAATCTTGATGAATGAATCAATGACATATGATTTCGAATTCTCATCTTGATTGTTTGTTAGCGATTAGTACTTGAAAATAGGGAATAACAATTGGTATCAGAGCAGATCCAATTTGAAATCAAATCAAGAAAACAAAGTCGACACTGTGTTCTTCATGTCCAGATCTGATTTCGAGTTTTAGTGTGTTTTTGGAATGGATTTTGATTAGATTGTGTTAGAAAAGCATAATTGATCGAGTTTGTATAGATTAATTCATCAATTGCACTGTATTTTTCTCGAATTTTTGGATTTTGTTGAGTTTGTAAGTCACGAGTCCTACGCACTGTATTTGAATCAATTTGTATATTTTTGTGTTGTAGATCGAATTTAGTTGTTAGTAATGGGTTCTCGATGATTAGGTGAGTAAATTCTCAAAGTTTGGTGCTGAAATTCAAAGTTTAGATTGAATTTTTGGTGAATCAGATGAAGAACACGCAAGGAATCTGAATAACACGCTAGATTCATGAAACGCGCAAGTTCTTCGTTAGAACGCGCAAGCTGAAGAATCTCATTTTTGGACAAAACGCGCAAGGTGTTATCTGCGAGTTCTAGAAACGCACAGATCGAAGTCTACGAGTTTGGAAAAGTGGAAAATTTTTCTAAGTATGGAAACGCGCACGTAGTGGTTAGCGAGTTCTACAAACGCGCTAGTCTAAGTGTGCGAGTTTCTTCAGGAATGGTAACCTGCGAGTTCTTTTGGTTAGCGAGTTTTATCAAAACACGCTAGTAGTGCCTAGCGAGTTTCTCAAACACGCACGCCTCAGCCTGCGTGTTTATTCGTGAATAGTTACTTGCGTGTTTCAGGCATTAGCGAGTTTCTTCGAGAACAATCTGCGAGTTTCAGTGTTCTGCGAGTTTTGAGCTTCTGCGAGTTCCACATTGATTTGCGAGTTTTCATACTTAGAATTTTTTCTGAGAAAATTTCAAAACTGTAATATGGCCTTTAATAGTGAAAATTTTTGCTACGTCTGCGGAGGGGGACATAGTTCTTTTTGTGATCAAAATCTCTGAATTTTTATTTCAAGTTTTTCTGTATTCTTGTGATTTCATATTGGATTAACGATCATTTTTGTCAAGTTCTTTTTGTAACAGATAATTCAAGATGGGATATTCTTCTGATGATGATGAAAAGAAGATTGAAAAGCTCAAATTAGAAAACAAAAATCTTGCTTCCTCAGTTGACTACTACTCAAAGAGATCAAAGAGATACAATGATGAAAGGAAGATACTGAGAGAAGAAGTTAGTGCTTTAAAGACTATTAATGAAGATCATCTGAAACAGACTTCTAGGCTTAATGAAGAAAAGGTCTTGTTTTTGGAAGCTGAGAACACAAAGTTGACAAGCAAAATCTTTGACTTGGAATATCAGATTATCCAAATCCAGCAGCAAGCATCTGTTGAAACTTATGAGGAAAAGATTAAGAGTTTGGAAGATGCTAATGCTGAGCTTTGAAAGAAAATATCTGATTTGGAACAAAAGATGGTCAGAGATAGAGATGACTTTGAGAGTGAAAAGAAAACATTTGCAAAGAAGTTCTCAGAAATTTCTAGAAAATGTGCTGAAGAGAAGAAGACGGTTGAGCTTAAATGCATTAAGCTTTCTCAATAAGTTTCTGATTTTGAGAAAGTGATCATTATTGAAAGAGAAAAGTTTGCAAAGGATAAAAAGGAAATTGAACAGAAAAACCTTGGATTTTTTAAAGAGATATCTGATGGACGAAAGAATGTGGAAAAAGATTTTGAAGAAGAAAGAAATATATTTGCGGAAGAAATCAAGAAGCTTACTAAGAAGTTATCTGAACTGTCTGAGAGTGCACTGAAAGAGCAGATAACAAAGTCTGAATTCAAGAAGAAGATTGACCTACTCATTGAAGAAAGAGACAGTTTATCTTTAAAGATAAAAGAGCTTGAAAAGATTGTTTCCAAGGTGGTGGTGACTGAGCACACGACTCCAGAGTCACAAATCCACACATCTAGAGATGATATAGCTGATTCTGAATGTTCATTAAAGACAGCTGCAAGCTCACATCAGAAACCTGTTTCTTCCAAAAGGTCAGTTAAATCTTTCAATCAGATTCGTACTACTAACATTTTCTATGATAGAAAAATAGATGGTCCAGGTACACATAGAAGAAGGAGATATAATGAAGAAAAACTGGTATGGAGAGTAAAACCAGTAGCTGAAAATGAAAAGAAAGCTGAAAAGACAGGAAAGAAGGAAGAGAAGAAAAGCAACAAATCATTTGTATCTGCCTCAAATGTAAAGAAGAGCAAAGTGCTGAAAGGTAAACCTGATCTTGCTTATTCGAGAGATCAATTGATCAGGTTATCTAAAAAGAGGTATTGTTCTTACTGTAATATATATGATTTTGTTCATAAAATAAGTGATCATTACTGGTATGGTTCTTACTCAATTACTCCCAATAGAACTGCAACTAACAATTATGGACCCAAATACCAGTGGGTACCAAAGCCGAAAGTTGATTTTGTGTTGCAGGCACCTACAGTCAAGGGGGAGTAAGAGAACTAAGGCTTCTAAGTACGTCAACTTATAACCCGTACTTGAACGAAGTGTGACTTCTAAACACAACAGTTTAGGACTCGCTCTTCAATGATGAAAAAGAAATGCTACTCCCGGGCTGATAAGAGAGTGTACTCAGATACTCAGAAGAGGAAATCAACCTTCTAGGGGGAGTACATAAATTTTTCTGGAAATATGTATTCGGAAGATATGATGAACTACACTTCAAATGGAGTTGTAGATCTCTATCATGTGCCTTTTACTGATAAATTTCAGATGCATATTTTCAGGAGGAGTAAGACTATGATTTCTGATTATTTCAGATCAGAACTCGTACTTTAATCGTTTTACTGCTTTATGTCTTTTATTTTTCAAATAAATTTGTGAATAAATTTGCTTTGACATGACTTTGAGACTTATGCAAAATGAGAGAGGATGAGACGATCATATCTAATTGACTACAGCTGACTTCATGAAAATTAAGATTGAGCGAAAAGGTAAATTTTTTATCTTAATCTCCGATATGGTTGAAAGAAGGACAACTTTCAGTCATAAGAAAACATTTTTTTTAATGTTCAAACCACTTCCCGATTCTTAAACAGATTTCATGAATTGGAAGTGTGATTTTAAATGTTTTTTATTTTATTTTTGTGCTTAATTGATAAACAAACCGTGTGTTTCCAAAGATAAATACTTGCGTATTGTCTTTTCTACATACTTTTAAGTATTCACACACATCGGTTTAATTTTTGATCAAATTGTTCTTACCATGTCTCTAAATTGAAACAATTTTTCGATGGTAAGACACCTCGCTTGTACTTTAAAGAATTTTGAGCGATATTTCATTTCGAAACGTCATTTCAAGAATGTCTATATTTTTGTTTCGTATAGACAATATCCATTATTCTTGACCTTAAGCTTTGATTGTTATATCATTCATTTCTGATCATTTTCATACAATGTCAGATTTTCAAACAAGTTTCTTGCATTTATATCTATTCTTTCAATATACTTGTTTGAAAATACTTCAATGTTTAAAAATGCTCATATTTTCATGATTATATCTCTGAGCATATTCATATATGACATTTGTATACGAGCTTTAACTGATAAAGTTAAATCATCTGAGCAACACATGCTTTCTATGACTATATGGGTTCTTTGTGCTAGGAATTAACGGAACTTCTATGGAATCACGTTAACCAGTGATTTCTACCCAAGAAGTTAATCCATAGATATTGAGTGTGAGGAGTCTAAAAGAAATGAGTGTGGGTTGTGTGACGAGGTAAAATGGAAAAGAGAGTTTGGTTAGATGTGAGCTTAATGAGTAAAAAGAAAGAGGGTGAGAGAACAAAGTAAAAGAATATCAAACTCTGCACCAAATACTTTCTGAGTCGGGCAGCCACATTACTAGCGTTTCACAATTCTTTGGTGAACTTTATTGTAACAGGCAACTAGCCCATGCCAACTCTTGAATTTAACGCCACCAACAACTCATTTTCTTCTCAAAAAGAAAATGTTTCACATTTTCAAGGGGACGCAGCACATAATCTATCTGATTTTCATTTGGAAAATCTGGATATTGAAAAAGAAGGAAGTCTGCCCCACCTTCGCACTTCAATCATGCACATTGAGTCTGTGTTTATCTACTGTTGTCCCAGTGGTTTACACAATGTTGAGCCTAATTTAAAGCAATTATTCGTGCTTAATTCTTTCTACACTTGCACGAACACACAAAGAATTCGTTTCTTTGTCATCACATTCATAGAAATTGCCTTTGTGGTGTTTCGATGATTGGATGGAAGCCCTGGGGGAGTGATCATCAAAAAGCTCCTTTACAATGTGTATTCGTTACACACGGTGACTTCGTGTTACTGACAGGCATGTTAACTGATTCATTTGTTGATTCAGGTGTTATCTTCCTATTTTGTCTAGATTTGAAAAGATCTGGATAAATACATTGTTCGAATTGGCAAAAGAATCAGAGGATCTTGTATGATCAGTGGTCAGATCGGATACAGACATTTCTTACTGAAAGTTTTGATGATATAGATGCTCAAATCATCAAAAAGGGGGAGAAGAGTTCAAGAAATGTGTGAGTCAGAAATGTTAAAGCTGAGAGAAAATATTCAAGATTGTTGAAAGATGAAAGCAACATAATTGTTGAAGATTATTGGTTGGATCAAAGTCTGCTAAATCTGAAGATAATTTGAGGAAAAAGGTTTGGTTACAACCTTTGGAAGAGAATGCTACTTTGTTTAAAGATCTGACGTTTAGAAGATTGCTGAATGTTTTTGAAGATAAAGCTTATCAAAGAAGAATTTCATTGTGTTAAGGGGGAGTTTGTAAATCATGTTTGTATCAAAGGGGCGTTTACAAGAGAAAATAAATGTTAATCAAAGGGGGAGCTTAATCAAATCGAGCTTAAAGAAAGAAGATCGCATTGCTAAATCTTTTAGTAATGATCTTGATCCAAAGGGGGAGATTGTTAGAGCATAAATATGTTGGATTCAAGATCATTAAGATTGAAGACAAAAGTTCAAGAAGTCAAAGCTGAAAAAGTCAACTCTCACTTAAAGTCAAAGTCAATGTAATTGTGTATTGTTTCTTTTGTATTTGTTAAGGGTATAAATACCTTGTTTCCTTTGTAATCAGTAAGTAAGTAAGATTGTAAGTGTGTGAATTCAGATTGTGATTGAGAGAGCATATTAGAGAAGAGTTCATTGAATATTATTCTAGTGTGAGAAAGTAGAGAGAGAAAGTTGTAAGTTTGTAATCTTGATGAATGAATCAATGACATATGATTTCGAATTCTCATCTTGATTGTTTGTTAGCGATTAGAACTTGAAAATAGGGAATAACAATAGGAAACTCTACATTGATCCCAATACATATGCAATTAACATCAAATCCTTATGATGTAAATTCTCTAGCATTCCAAGTCATGTAGACTTGATGAATAATCAGGGTGGTGAGCCCTTAAACGTATAGCTAGTACTAGGAGTGCAGTATTTCATGTGGACAATAATACGACATGCGTTCATCGTATCGAAACCAGAACCATAAAGTACTTTAATGTCCCGCATTCTGGATCTTTATGTCCATAAGTATCACCTTGTATTCGTTGTAACAATGGAATATTTTTGTATTATGTCATTAGCTTTAGGATGGTCTCATTTATGTCTTGGGTAAGGATCAGGGTATACAAAACTTTTAGGTATTCGAGAAGGCATATTATGATGGTGGTGTTGTTTCTTATGCTGCAGAAGTCAACAGTTGCAATTTGCCTCATTTTGCCTTTCACTCGAAAGAGAATGTGTCTATGTGTATTTTGCAATACACGGATCACTATGTCATAACCATGGTGTCCTACATGGTCATGTCGAAACATATATGTGTCATTCCCCTAAAGTTCTTTATTGGTGACAAAAAATGTTTCGATGACCCAATAATCTACTAGTTTGACACATTAGTTTCCATGATATATGTTTCCTTTCATATTCATTAGAACTTATGTATATATGCTCATTTCCATTTGAGACAAATATCTTTACAAGGTTCCTATTAATCTTGTACCAACAAGAAAATGACAGTCCATCGTCTAAGTATTTGGTTGGAGGAAAATTATTAATTCAATGAATAATAATCTATTTCTTGTACGAGTTGCATAAAAACAATCAAGTTCTCATCGATACATTCCTACACGGAACGAAGAACATTGAGAGTTTTGTTTTGTTTTTGATGTATTTTTTTACATGTATAATGATTATAAACTCGAGTGTATATTTTGCATAAGCAATTAATTTGATAATTAAAACACATTAAAAGTAATTATATTCAACCAATCTTAGATATAATATATTTCATTTTCAATTTGTTCCATTTTCAAAATGAGCACTATTTAGTGCATTTCTTATTTGACTGTCCATTATCAACTGGGGCAGTAGTTGTATCTCTACTCCAGATGTTGAAAAATCATTCTCGACTCTTACCAAGACCCTGACCCGTTCTAGGGTTTCGTCCACATAGTGCATAAATGTCACATGTGTGAAATTGTTTTTTAACTCTCTGCTCTTTGGAGTTGTTTCCACCTTTAATGCTTTCATTATTGATTTCGAGAATTTTCTTTATCTCGACATATGTGGTGTTGTTATTCAAAAGAACCTTGTTATGTCTCTCAACCACTTGCAGTAGGTTGATGAGTTTGTCTAAAGGTTACATTCCAACTTATATTAGTTCATTAATATTTTTGATATATGAAAGGTAGAAATAATGTTAGGAATCGTGTCATCTTCTGTGAGTTCCTTGCCACAGAGATTGAGACGCGTTTTGGACATAACATTTCTTTGTTGAAATCAGTTACTTTTTTGTAATCGAGTAAGTGGGTTTCATTCCACTGTACAATTAGTTCGGGAAGTACATATTCATGAGTACTCCTGATTATCCCTTTCGGGACATCCCACATTTCTTTATGGGTTTCTAGTAAAGGTATTCATATGAAACTTAGGATTTATATGTCGTCTCAAAACATGAGGGTATTTGCTTGTACCTTTTCAAGATGTTGGTTTTAGAGTCAATGGGGAGTTGATGGAATTTAAGTATTTTCTTGTACCTTTTCAAAATGAGGTTTATATACTCATTTATGATACTCAGATTCTTTTGAGTTTACGACGTTGATTTTGGGATTAGTTGTTTCAACCATTTACATATATAAGGGATAATATATGATTTTCTGTTTGATAAGACAGTGGATTATGGTTATAATTATTATTTTATGTATGAAATTTCATTATCATAACCATATTGGATTTTTTTATGCTTAACTTTATTGATAATACTTCATTAAGAAATCACTCAATCTATTAGATTTCCAGGTAGTAGGAGAATCACATGGATTTCTTAAATCTCTACAAACCTTAGGGCTATTTACATCCGTTTGACAAAATCTAGTCGATATTTTGCGATTTATTTAATTTGAAGATAACATTATTAATTTATAGAGTTTTTGGCATGGAGCCAAAATATGTTGGCGTATGAAGCCAAGTTCAATGTTTATTTAAAGAGATTACTCTTAAACAAATAAATATTGTTTTGACATAAAGTCAACTTTAAACCTTTAGCATCTTAATAATATATTTGGAGCTTTTTGATAAAAACCAAAATATATGAGGTTGGAAGTGTAACTTCCGAAAATTTATTATATAATTTAAAATTATGAGTAGAAACTCACAATCAAGATAAATGTTTTATTTTAACATTTTCATGCTATTTTTTGACCTTTTGGCAAAAATAACAAAAGTTATGGGGTTAGGAATTGTAAATTCCAAAGATAATTTATAAGATTGAGGTTAATAAGTAGGAACTCATAACTAAGATAAACATTTGAATTAGAGTAAATTACATTTTTGGTCCTTGTGGTTATCGTTCACTATCAAGTTTGGTTCCACTTTTAAATTAATTACAATTTTGGTCATTATTGTTGCCATTTTATTTCAGTTTTGGTCCTTCTAACTAACTTTAGTTAAAAGTGTTGGTTAACTTTTTTTGTATTTTTCCTATTCTGTTTTATTAGATCATAGAGTAAGTTACGATTTTAGTCCCTGTAGTTTGTCCTTTTTCTTTTAGTATGCACACCATTTTATTTTTTAGAGTGAATTACATAAATGGTCCCTCGTGAATGTCTGGATTTCACTAATCGTCCCTCCAGTTCTAAAAGTACATTGGTGGTCCCTAAAAGCGATATATGGTGCCCAAACTCGTCCCTGGCACTAACACCGTTAGTCTAGGCTCCGTTAAGTTGATCATGTGCCCCTCACATGAGGGTATTTTTGTCTTTTTACTCTTTCCCTCTATCGATTTGAGCTAGGTTTTTGATTAGGGTAAAACAAAACCCATCTGAGGAACAGAACCAAGAATCCAGAATAATTCATACAAATCAAGTTCATAAGAAAAACCTTAAATCTACATCTAAATCTAAATTAAAACAAGAAAACCCCTAGATTGCTCTAGGCATCTGAATTTGGACTGAATCCGTTCAAAATCAAAACCTTAAATCTGAAAAGTTCAATATTCATCTTTTGTTCATTCGCTGAAGTGTTCTTGATCTGAATGTTCAAAATCAAAAACCTTGAGTTTGCAAACCAAGACCATCTGAAAGAGGGAGAACTCAACCTGGGGAACCGAACGAGAGGGGATAAGGGGATCGAGAAAGGGGATGGAGTTCATAGAAGCAGCCGTTAACATCATTTACTTCCCTTTGTTCATTCTTCGGCTAATGGTAGACGGAACACAACTTTGGTGCGACTGTAGATCGATGGAGAAGGGGAGAGACGACTAATGGAATGGGTTAGGATTTTAGCATGTGTAGATCTTGAAGAAGGGCGATCGGCTGCTGCTAAGGGGATAATTTAGGGTTTCAACATATGTAGATCTTGAAGAAGGGGGAGGGGCTACTAAGGGAATGGGTTAGGGTTTCAACAACATTTAGTTTTAAAGGGTTATTAAGTTATGGATTTGATTTTGTTTTGATTTTAAGGATTTGATCTGGGTTTTAATTTTAAGAATTTTATCTGGGTTTTAATTTTAAGGATTTGATTATTTTACTGTTTTTGTTTTTGAGTGTGGTCGACGTGGTAGTGGTTAACGGTGGCTATAGATGGTGTTCTCGCTGAGGAAGGAGGTGGAAGAAGAAAATGTGTAAAAAGACAAAAATACCCTCACATGAGGGGCACATGACCAACTTAACGGAGCCTAGACTAACGGTGTTAGTGCCAGGGACGAGTTTGGGCACCATATCTCGCTTTTAGGGACCACCAATGTACTTTCAGAACTGGAGGGACGATTAGTGAAATCCAGGCATTCACGAGGGACCATTTATGTAATTCACTCTATTTTTTATTTTATACCTCTTATTATCATAATTAACTAATGATAATTTTAACTAAAAACACATTAGAAATATGTATTTTTTATTTTGTAAATTATAACTTTAAAATGAGTTTAAGTATTAAATATTTTTAAACTTTTATGCAATTTATCCGATATATATATGTGTGTGTGTGTGTGTGTAAATCCGTCTACACTAATAAAAAAACATTTTCTATTTACGTTGGATTCAAAAAATGTATCATTTTTTTCTTATTAATGTAAGGTGAAAATTGAAATTTATCTATGTTCATTAATAAAAAAATGTACCGTTTTCAGGTATTTCATTTAATTATATGTTTTTCTAAATATGTATCAAATAAAAAAATTACAATATAATTATTAATTTTATTAAAAATATCAACATAAAATTATCGTAATGAAAAATAAATAATCAACTAACAACCACACATTTTCATTTGTAAAACTATATTTTCTTTTAATAAAAATTAAGTATATGAAAATGTGTGGTTGTTAGTTGGTTATTTATTTTTCATTACGATAAATTTAAGTTGATACTTTGAAAAAAGTTATTAATTATATTATAAAGTTTTTTATTTGATACACAATTAAAAAACATTTAATTAAATAAAATATTTGAGACGATACATTTTTATTAATAAATATAGATAAATTTCGATTTCCATCATACATAAATAAGAAAAAACGATACATTTTCTGAACCCAACGTCAAATAGAAAATGTTTTCTTAAATTAGCATAGACAAATTTGAGGTATATATTGGATAAATTGCATATATACTTAAAAATATAACTTAAACTAATTGTAAAGGTATCGATAAAACTTTTTTAAAAGTGTAACTTACAAAATAAAATACATATTTTTAATGTATTTTTGGTTAAAATTATAATTAATTAATATAATAAGGGTATTAAAAGAAAAAGAAAATTGTAGGAAAAACAAAATACAAACCATAGGGACTAAAATTGTAATTGACTTTATAATCTAATAAAACAAAATAAGGAAAAAGACAAAAAATTAATCAATCTTTTTAACTACAGTTAGTCAGAGGGACCAAAAGTGAAACAAAATAGCAACTATAGTGACCAAAATTGTAATTAGTTTAAAAGAAGGACCGAACTTGATAATAAGTGAAAACCATAAGGACCAAAAATGTAATTTACTCTTTGAATTATAATAATTATTAATTAGGATAAACATTTGAATAGATATGGATAAGACAATTCAAAAACTATACATGATTAAATTAATAAACATTTAAATAAAAGAATTAAATACTCAGATAATCTCATTCAAATATGATTATCCATCCATAATATTAAATCAACCTACCAAATAAGTTAATATAAAAATATGGTGAAATTTTAAACTTAAACATATAAATGTTACCTAAAATATCGAATTTTTTAGCTTGATTTCATGACCATAGTTGGAAGTACATATTTCAAAAATTAATGATATGATAAAAAATTATAAATAAAACTTTATTAATATAATAATAATTTGAATATTGGATAAAGTTATCAATTTAAAAGATCAATTAAAACTTTAATTAAATGAATTAATACAACATAACAAATTGAGTGGATAAGCATAAATAGTTATATGGTAATATCATGTTTAAATTTTATCATACCAATCAAAAATTTAAATTATTTACAACATGTTAATATGTAAAGATGCACATTTAATAAATAAATAAATCAATTAAATATCGGTGCTTTGATTTAAAATGGCAACAACTAAATAAGTTAATAAAATTAAAGAGGATAGCCAAGTGATTTAGGGTAAATATGACTAAACAATTACAAAACACCTAAATAGAACATTTAAAAAAATGGAGAACGACTGTGCAACTTTTTTTTAACTAGGAAACATGAAAATAGGTAATTAAGTTGTATGTAATTTGAACACATATATTGTCGTATTAAACAACATTGTATCAATCACATAATTAAACATTACAACAAGAATCTTAATAATATGAATAAAAACTGGACAAAACAAAAAGCAAATTATGCTTACTTGGATCATGGTTGCAGCATCTGGCAGTTGGAGCAGAAAATCATTTGTTTCTCGAGCTTACGTGTTGATAATGTGTTAAAGGAAAAAGAAATAGAACAACGGTAAGAGAGAATGGAATCTATATTCTCATTAATCATAATCCATTTAAATAGAGATGAGTTACAAATAGATAACAATGAGATATTTCAGTTTTAATCTAACTCTGATGTACTTATTTCTATCTTTATCGTCACATCATTTAGACGATGACACACTTATCCTACAACAAGAGAAAAATTAAATTTAATTGATGAGAGAGATAATTAAGTTGATGGTCAAACATAATGTAATTAATTGGAGTGAGAAGATATAGTTAACGACTTAACGGTGTTAACCATTATTAAATTAAGAGTAAATTACAAATTTGTCCCTTTGGTTATTGAAAATTTTGAATTAGGTCCCCCAAACAAAAAAATTACATGTATGGTCACTATGGTTTCACTTTTATTATGGAGAGTTCCTCAACCTAACTTCATATGTTCCATTAAGCCAGGGGTAATATTGTCACTTTATCTTTTTTCTTTAAAAAGATAAAAAAGTAATGTATAATTAATATATATATCCCCTATATATGTATCTATGTATCACCTTCCAAATGTCGTCCCTCCCAAAGACGGTCGCATTAACCCACATGGTACTTCCCGTCAGTCCACGCTCTTGCCCTCTCTCTTGTCGTTTCTCTGCAACTCATCGATTTGTAAAGTTGTAACCCTCCATCAGCACACCCTCCGGTGTTTTTCCCTAAATCGGAACTCGATATGCACCTGCCCTCAGCAAGTCACTACACACCACTCAAAGAAAAAGAAAAAAGAAGAGCTTTGAATCGAGAAAATATAATTTTGAATTGAGAAAATTTGAAAATGGCATAAAAACTTGAAAGTCGGAACTTTGCTAAAGTATATACTTTTTCAGTTAAACTAATTCATCGATTGTATATTTTTGAGTTTTGAATTGAGAAATGACAGAAAACTTGGAACGTTACAGTTCTAAGTTCTGGTTGTTGGGTTGTTGCTTTTTTTAGTAGGATACTAGGAGCTCGATTTACAACTCGATCGCCAATGGATTTAGAATTAATTTAATGATCGATAGTTAATAGATTTAGAGCCGATGGATTTTGAACTGATTCAAATCTTGATAGACAATAGATTTTCATCCGATTAAGAGCTCGATTTATAATCGATTTTTAGCTCGATAGTAAATGGACTTCGAACTGATGCAACACTCGATTTAGAGCTTGATGGCCAATGGATTTTTGAACCGATTAAGAGACTGATAGCCAATGGAAGCCGATCGAGAGCTCGATAGCCAATGGATTTTGAACCTATTGAGAGCTCACTAAGACCTCCATCGAACACCTCCTCCTTTTATTTCTTCCCTCTGCTCTGATCTAAGCCCTCTATTATGACTAGGGGTGTTCATCCAAACCACCAAACCGCACAAACCGCACTGCAAAACGCGGTTTAGGGCTTTTGTGGTGCGGTTTACGGTTTGCATTTTTACCAAACCGCACTATGCGGTGCGGTTTGTGGTTTTGAGTTTTCAAACCGCGGTTCAAACCGCATCGCATCGCACCTTTTATATTACTTTTAAAATTTTAATTTTAATTTTAAACATATATATATATATATATATATATAATAATTTAACTTAATATTTATATAATTGGGCTTGTGTTTTTAAATTTTAATTATGAACCTTAAGTATTTATAAGCCTTCTTAAAAGTTTAAGGCCCAACCAATCAAAAAATTGTGCATTGGCAATTAGGAGTCAAGATGAAGACAAAAGAAAAAGTTGGAGACGTCACTTTATCCGTTTATCGTATTGAAACAATTTATTTTTTAGACTATTTATTTGACTATTTTTAATTATGCATTTTGGAGTTGGATATATTCAAACTCTTTTTTTTTTACTACGGTCACTAAATTGTTGATTTTCTAATGTATTTTAAATTTATAATTTTTTGGATTGTACGCATAAAGTGCGATAGGAACAAACCGCATAAACCGCACCGCACCACTTTTCGCGGTGCAGTTTGGTGTGGTTTGAGGTATATGATGTGCAGTTTGCAGTTTGGGAAAATGCTCAAACCGCACATGCGGTGCGGTTTGCGATTTTGCCCCAAACCGCACCGCGAGCACCCCTAATTATGACTTATTAGCCTTATCTTCATTATAAGTTGGTGCATGTTGTGATCTATTGTACCCTTCTCTCTCAGAGTACAACCCAATAATGCACTTAAATATCTTATGCAAACCCTTCATTAATTCTCCATATCTTCTGTTTTTAAGGTCTACTTTCCTTAAATATGGAGATCCATGCATGATCACTTTCACATACATCCCTGATCCCATTCCCGACGTCCATCTTCTTCCCACCATGCACTATGTTTCTTCGATAAGATTTCACTAGCGGGCGGCGCCACCTCACAACTTGTTCCGACTGGTCTTCAGTTCACGGTAATCCTAGTCTGAGCTCGGTTTAGATGTGAATCCCAGTAGATTGTTGTGGATTTGAGGTTAAATCGGTGACTTGAAGGTTGCCATAAACAATGTTTCAAGAGTTATTCCTAATTTGGACAATCAAACATAGAGAAAAAGTTGACCAATTACAATTAGATTGATAGTGATTTAGCTTTTAAAATTAACCTGTTGATTTACTTTATCAAATCTTGAACTTGTTTGTAGGTTCGATGTGTCACGACCTTGTTGGGTTCAAAGGTAGTCGATCGAGTAGTAGATGAGGTGGTTTTTGAAACTGGAGGAGTGGAGGTTAAACGAAGAAAGAATGAAGATGGAGGTTCGATGTGGATTTGAGCTTGTTTCCATTTGAAAGAATAGAGAAAACACATAAATTGCGTGATAATAAGTTGCTTATAAGAATGTTTCCACCTCTGTCATAGACCGAGAGCCGTTGAAGACGACGAAAGGGGTTAAGGGAGGACGATGGGACCGAGATCTCAGGGGAAGGTGTGGGTTACTGCCTTACTATATATATATATATATTATACATTATCTTTTATCCTTTTTACAGAAAAATGTAAAATGACAATACTACCACTCACTTAATGGAGCACCTGTTAGTGGAGTTAGGTTGAGGGACCTGATCCATAACAAAAATGAAACCATGATGACCATGTATGCAATTATTTTGTTTGAGGTACCTAATCCAAAATTTTCAATAACCAAAGGGACGAAATTTGTAATTTACTCTTAAAGTAATAAAGTAATCTATATCTATATATATATTAAAGGAAAACCCATAGTTGATGAGTTGGCACAATGATGATGAAGTATTTGTCAAATGGTGAATTGTGGTGAAATCTTGATTGTCCCACATTGGTGAGAAAGTGAAAAGTTTAGAAAAGAAAATGATTATATAAAAGAGTAAATGACAACATAGAATGTTGATCCAATTTTGGGTTAAATAATTATTTAATTTACATGATAAAACATTTCATGTAATAGCTAAAATTTTTATTTTCATTTTATATGAACTAAGTTTATATAATTGAATCTCGATTTGTCTATATTACTTCTATTTTATTATTTTAACATATGTTTTTCTTTAATTTTTACGTAATCAAAATCTACATATATATTAAAGGACAAATCAAGGTTGATGACATCGGTACAATGAAGAATGAAGTATTTGTCACATGATGAATTATGATGAAATCTTGATTACCCTATATATATATATATATATATATATATATATAAAAGATCTACGAGTAATGATGTGACATCCTAAAAGTTTATTATTCTATATTTATTGAATGGAGGTTAAGCTTAGGCATGGGAACGAGGCGGGGTTCACATTCCCCGGCCCCGGCCCCGATTTGTAGTAGAGAGCCCTGTCCTCGGCCCTGGCCCCGGGCGGGTGCGGGGATTGATTCCCCATCCCCGGCCAACGTAAGGTCAAAACCCGGTCAAGACCCGTCCCCGGTCCCATTAATAGTAGCTAAAATTAACAGTACCAACATATAAAGAGTACCAACATATTAACATTTAACAGTAGCAAAAATTGAAATAGCAAAACTGAAATCTGGAATTTTGGAGTCAAGACTCAAAATTGAAATAGCAAAATTGAAATGAAAACCACATTAATGAAGTCAATTGTAACACCCTAAAAACTAGCGGAATAAAAATTCGAAATTTCTGCAATATAACGGCTATAAATAGATAAAAACCTGGGTATAAAACCTACTATAATCAATCCCAAAGTATCATCCCGATAAAACGGGGAAACAAACTATAACCATTACAATTAACCAAATGAAGAATACACTAACAACCTAATAATCTAACTTAAATAAGAAAGATTAACATCGGGTGTTGTTATCCTTCCAAAAGTATGCCCGCTATCCAAAATATCGATCTACACATCTCCCAAAAAGACCGCTCTTGGCCTCAAAGCTATCCACTCAGTCCCGACGAACCCCTTCGGAAACCTGACCTGTTATACATGTCATTTTGAGAAAAAGTGTTAGGCTAAAGCCTAGTGAGATCAAACATTTGCAGTTTAAGTAATCAAAAGTAAAAGTGAGTAAAAGAGTTTATTTTTATACAACAACAATGATGGTAATAATAACAATAATGCTCTTTGAAATATAGCAAATACCTTTTTGGGTTAACGGGGGAGAGCCGCTTACTAACACAAATGACGGAACACAAAAGTAAGTCATTCGATGAGTCAGTAAAGCCAATAAACAAATAAAGTATACGCAAGGGATGTCAAGCTCAGTGGCTTTAAACGTACACCCACGGAAACTCAAGTTCAACCCCGAAGGGTTCCTACGTCGAGCTCCTCATCCAATATCGTAATACTTGAGCACAAAGGACTTATAACCCAATCCGATGCCAAATGTGCCTCGACGTGGAAAACTAGTCGTCCCAACGCCGGAACAATAATAAACCAAATACGGGGTCATGACTCCCAATGCATCAAATAATCCAAATAATGCGCATAAGGCCCAACCAGAAATCCCAACAATAGTTAACATACAATAAGTGACATGAGGGGTAATTCCCACCAAAACTACTTCCATTGTTTACCAAGAGACCACTAGTAAAAATATAGATGATTCCCTTTTTATTTCAAATCCCCAAAATATGAAGTGAGTTTAATATGCAAACTTATCAGCAGTTAACCACAATACCAATATTTCCAAATTCATAGTTTTGCATAGCGATGCTATTCTCTCAAAGGTATAACCCAAGTAAAACAAGCTAAATAACATTATTAAAGCTCATAGAACGTTATTTCCCAAAATCACCACAAACACTTATATCTCCAAAAGTTAGGTTTAGCAAGAAATTCCACAAATCAAATATATGAAAGAGGAGATATTAGGTATTCAAAATCAACCTTTTGACATGTATAAAGTTTAGTAAAATGGGTACGAACTCACCTTAGTGGTTTTCTTAAAAGAAAACCAAACCCTAAAACGAAGGAGATGAAGATGAGTTGTATAATCCCTTGAGAGCTTCTTACCAACACTTCCTAAAAGTGTTAAGGACTACCATTAATGACTATGAACCATCATAAATGAGGAGAGAAGTCTAGATGAGAAACACTTACCGAAATCAGTAGAGAGAATCGCTCATAAACCCTAGAAATCAGATAAAAATGACTGAAAATTGCGACTTGACTTTTTATACCCGAAACCCCCGTCGGCGATAGTGCCCCGGCGATAGTGACATCTGTCACTATCGCGGGCAAGGTCGCGAGCGCCTCACCATCTTCGGTACAGATTGGGCGATAGTGCCCCGGCGATTGTGACCATGTCACTCTCGCGGGCACAATCGCGAGAAATGTACCGAGGCTCTAAGGCCTTCGGCGATAGTGCCCTCCACGATTGTGACACCCTGTCACTCTCACAGGCACAATCGCGAACAGCCCCAAATTTCCCAAATTTGATGATTTTTAACCCACGATGCTTAAATCCCAATTTCTCGATATTAAGCTATTAAAATCAAAATATATATATAAGTTTCAAAGCAAGAAGAATACTACATGGGTTCTCAGAATTCGGGGTGTTACAATCCTCCCCAACTTGGGAATAATTTCGTCCCCGAAATCCTACTAACTAAACAAATGAGGGTATCTACGCCTCATGTCTTCTTCCGCTTCCCAAGTCACATTGGTGCCGCGGTGGTGTTTCCATTGAACCTTTACCATCGCTACCTCTTTATGTCGGAGCTTCTTGATTATCCTTTTCCAAAATAGCCTCGGGCTCTTCGATGCAACGATTATCATCCACTCGAATTTCGGACAAAGGAATGACGCTTTCCTCTTCCTCTAAGCACTTCCGTAGATAACATATGTGGAATGTGGGATGAATCCCATCCATCTCCGGCGGTAAATCCAATTTGTAAGCTTGGATCCCGATGCGCTCGAGAATAATAAACGGTCCTAGGAAACGGGGACTTAACTTCCCACGCTTCCCAAACCGGATCAACCCTTTCCAAGGAGACACTTTCAACATCACACGATCTCCCACTTGGAACTCTACCGGTCTTCTCTTTTTGTCGGCGTAACTCTTCTGACGATCTTGTGCCGCTTTTAACCGCTCTCGAATTGATTTGACTTTGTCGGCCGTCTCTTGCACAATTTCCGGGCCGACAAACTGCTTCCCCCCCGCCTCTAACCAACACACGGGGGTCCTACACTTCCGTCCGTACAAAGCTTCAAATGGTGACATCCCAAGACTAGAGTGGTAACTATTGTTGTATGCAAACTCCACCAAAGGTAGATGGGCATCCCAACTACCGCCAAAATCGATCACGCATGATCTAAGCATATCTTCAAGCGTTTGAGTCGTCCTCTCACTTTGTCCGTCCGTTTGTGGGTGATAAGTCGTGCTCAAATTCACTCGTGTGCCCAACCCTTGATGCAAGGCTCCCCAAAATCTGACGTAAACCTGCTATCCCGATCAGAAACTATCGACAAGGGTATCCCGTGTCTAGAGACAATTTCATCTATGTACAACTTTGCCAACTTATCCATTGGCAAAGTTTCCCGCATCGCTAGAAAGTGAGCACTATTCGTCAATCGATCAACGATGACCCAAATGGTGTCGTTCCCTCGCAAAGTCTTCGGTAACTTGGTCACGAAATCCATGGTGATCTTATCCCATCTCCACTCGGGTATTTCAAGCGATTGAAGGCTCCCATAGGGTCGTTGATGCTCGGCCTTCACTTGTGAACAAGTCACGCATCGCTCCACATAATGAGCTACATCCAACTTCAAAATTGGCCACCAATAATGTAGCTTCAAATCCCGGTACATCTTGGTGCTCCCCGGGTGGATAGAATACTTGGATTTATGCGCATCGTCCAAGAGTAGCTCTCGGCAACCACCAAACTTTGGTACCCAAACTCGACCATTGAAGCACTTTATCCCTCGACTATCTTCGGTCAACAATAACCGTTGCTTTGTCATCACTTCCTCCTTGAGGTTTTCTTCCTTTAATGCTTCGGTTTGCGTTTCTTTAATCTTTTCCATGAGACTTGACACCAACTCGATTCTTGTAAGCTTGGCTTGAAATCTCCCGCTATACTCTTTACGACTCAAGGCGTCGGCCACCACGTTTGCTTTACCCGGGTGGTAGAGTAATTCACAGTCGTAATCCTTAAGTAACTCCAACCACCTTCGTTGCCTCATGTTGAGCTCCTTCTGATCAAAAACATACTTCAAGCTCTTGTGATCCGTGTACAAGGTACACTTTGTGCCGTAAAGGTAATGTCGCCACAACTTCAATGCAAATACTACCGCCGCCAACTCCAAATCGTGAGTGGGGTAGTTCTTCTCATGCATCTTCAATTGCCTAGATGCATACGCGATTACTTTTCCTCTTTGCATAAGTACACATCCAAGTCCCCTTTTTGACGCATCACTATAGACCACAAAATCCTCCGATCCCTCCGGCAAGGATAAGATCAGAGCCTCGCATAATTTTCTTTGCAACGTTCTAAATGCTTTCTCTTGCTCCTCGGTCCACAGAAACTTTACATTCTTCTTAGTCAACACCGTTAACGAAGAAGCAACTTTGGAGAAGTCTTGTATGAACCTTCGGTAATACCCCGCCAAGCCTAGGAAGCTCCGAATCTCGGATGGACTTTTGGGCGGTTCCCAACTTATCATAGCTTCAATCTTGGCCGGATCCACCATCACTCCATCCTTTGAAACTACATGCCCCAAGAACTGTACTTCCTTCAACCAAAACTCGCACTTGGAAAACTTTGCATAAAGCTTCTCTTTCCTCAAGATTTCCAAGACATCTTGAAGATGACACGCATGATCGACTTCATCCTTCGAGTAGATAAGAATGTCATCAATGAAAACGATGACCGACTTATCTAAAAAGGGTCGGCACACGCGGTTCATTAAGTCCATAAACACCGCTGGGGCGTTCGTCAAACCGAAGGGCATTACTAAGAATTCATAGTGACCATAACGCGTCCTAAATGCGGTTTTAGGAATGTCTTCTTCTTTGACTTTCACTTGATGATAACCCGAACGGAGATGTATTTGTAGCAACTCATGGGTTGGCTCCTCTTAGCCGATCCTCTAAACTCACACGTTTGCTCATTTTGGTTGGTCATCCGAACTCATTGATTGGCTCATTTTGTCCAACCCTCCTTTTTGCAAAAAATAAATAAAATAATCCATATAAAAATCATTATCTTTATATATATATATATACTAAGCATATACCCGCGCGATGCAGCGGAATGTAAGTAAATAACGAACAATTAATGCTACTTTAGATAGAAAACAAATTAGTTCGTAGATATTCATGATATTTAATAGTACGGTTAAATTAAAAAATATTCAATATTGGGCTCGTTTTGAAGATATTGACGAGACGATTATAATAGCATAATTTGTAGAAAAAGAAACGTATTTTTTCATTGCATTTTTGTTCATATACGATTATTTGTGTTAATATAATAATGGTGTAAAATGAAAAATGAAAAAATAAGGGATATAAAATAAATTAAATAAGTAATTGTAAGGTAACAAATGTAACATTATAAGGGTGATAAGTGTTATTGTATAAAAGCTTAGGGTAATAAGTGTTATTGTATAAAAATTTAGGGTGATAAGTGTTATTGTACAAAAGTTTGTACAATAACCGTATTAGTTTTTTTATAGAGTAGTAGAGATTTAATTCGTAGATATTCATTATATTTAATAGTACGGTTAAATTTAAAAATATTCAATATTGGGCTCGTTTTGAAGGTATTGACGAGACGATTATAAAAATATAATTTGTAAAAAAAGAAACGTATTTTTTCATTGCATTTTTGTTTATATACAATTATTTGTGTTAAAATAATAAGGGTGTAAAATGAAAAATGAAAAAACAAGGAATAGAAAGTAAATTAAATAATTAATTGTAAGGATGATAAATGTAAAATTTAAGCTTTCCAAAAACCGTTTTCCAATAACTAATTTTTTCAATAACCGTTTAAGAATTTTAATATATAGTATAGATATATATATATATATAACACTCCATTTTTGTTATAGTGGGAAAATCAGGAAACAGTGCCCCGCGCTGGTTAGGCCGCGGCACAAGTCGCGCAGTGCACTGTCCGTGTGAAGAGAAAGTGGATGGCGCGAGTTACCGCCCGGGTCAACCCGCGCCACAAGCCGCGCACGAAGCCTGACGATTTTAAATGAGGATTTTAACCCCATTCTCATTCTCATTCCAAACCCTCATCTTCAACCTCTCAAACTCTCTCTTCATTTAATACTTCCCAAAATTGAACCACAACTCTTCCAACCATCAATCTACCACATTTATTGCAAGAATCAAGCATCCTCAACCAAAGATTTCAACCAAGGATCTCAAGCTTCAAGATCATCTTCCTCCTCCATCCATTTCTAGGGTTCTTGCTAAGTTTCTAGGGTTTTCTATAAACCTAGATTGTGAGTTTTTCTTTACTAAAATCTTTAAATGAGATACATATCTTGAATGCTTACTTGTATTAGTTCATATACATGTAAAAATCTGATCACATGATAAGTTTGACCTAACTGCTACTTATATGATATTTGGGGGTTTTGGCTATTGATTCATATGTGGAATCGTTGAGTTGATTTATATTGTTATTATTGAGTATGATGGCGTTATATCATGGAATTTGAGAAGATTATCGTTGAACATACATGTTTGGGTGTTTCAGACTTAATATAGGATTGAAATCATGAATAATATGTATATGTATCTTGTTGATGCGAGATATGTATGGAGATGTATAGTATGTATATGTATCTTGTTGATGCGAGATATGTATAAGAGATGGATAGTATATATATATATATATATATATATATATATGTGTTGGATGAACCGTGAGTATGTGCTAGGAGGATGTAGTCTTAGGTGCCACCGGGACGGTATGCACCTAAGGCCTCCGCCACCGGGACGGTGTGTCGGGCCTTTGGGATGTTGTCATGCAAACAAACATCAAGGTACATTGACTTGAGGTAAAACTCATTGGTGTGATGGATCTCCCCCATTGATTCCAGTATGGCCATGTGGACTGAGTCGTATTAATGCTTTAACATGTCTCTTGAATATCATGTCATGCTTATGTACAACTCGCTAGGCCCGTTTGGCCTAACACTTGTTTGGTTTGATATGTATCTCAGGTTTTAGCGGTGCGGCCGCCAAGAAAGTTTAGATGACTTAGATGCGAGCTTGGGGACATTTTTGGGATGCCATTATAGAAGTTTATTTTTGGATTGGATCACAACTTTTGTTAATCTTGTTCCTAGATAGGATTTAGATTAAAGGGTTGTTTTCCCTCACATTGTTATACATTACAAACTTGTAATATTAACAAGCGTTTATTGTCTCCCTTTTTGGGAGGAGCTCATGCTATGGCATATTTGTTACCATGTTTCCCTTTTATGGAAATTTTTGTTATCCCAATTTTTGGGGTGTTACAAGTTGGTATCAGAGCCGGGAGCCGGACTAGTGTGCCAGCGAGGACGCTGGTCTCCCAAGGGGGGTGGATTGTAAGATCCCACATTGGTTGGGGAGGGGAACAAAAGTTGCCTTATAAGGGACTGGATACCTCATCTACCAGACACGTTTTAAAACCGTGAGTCCGGGTGTGTGGACAAAGCGGACAATATCTGGTACGGTTGGCCTGGGATGTTACAGATGGTATCAAAGCTCTAGTTTAAGTGAACTAGGTGTCGACTCTTGCATACCTAGACTTAAGCTGGTTGATCACATAGTATCACTGTCCAAGCGGGTAGAGCATTTATAGGTGGGGAGAGTATTAGGATTACGGAATTGCATTGCTTGGAATTTATAATAATGATGATGAGAATTCTTATGTAAAATACGTTCACAATCTCACTTGGCCAGTGTTGTTCTGAATTTATAAATACGTAAGCGTGCTTGAAATTGTTATTATAATGATTAATCGTTGTGATAGTACGTATTGAACCGTTTATCTTTTAAAGAATTAACCGGTGTGATCCTTGTCATGTATGACAGAGCATCATGGTAAACACTCGAAATATGCTCCAGAATCCACGGGATGGTCACGTTGAAGATGAGTCTACCGCCGATCAACCTCCTTTGATCGTGACTACTGAAAGGCCTCCCGCGACCAATGTCTTAGGTGGAGGACCCGAACAGATACCAAGAACAAATATCATATCCACTCATCCGATTATAGAGGAAGTAACTATGGAGACGAGAATCCGAGATAGTATGATGCAAGCCATGAATTCGGCTATGGCGCAACAAGAGTTTTTCATGAAGCTCTTGGAGGACCGGGACACCAGTCACCGACGGACCGAGGCAATGGCGGAGAATGCGGTAAATGGGTTGGGTGGAGAATCGACCGTCATAGGGACCGAAGAGCATGCTATCCGGGCCGAGAAGAAGAAGGAAGGGGGTTGCTCTTTCAAGTCATTTATTTGTAGTCGGGATCCGGGATTCTCCGTGGCGACCGACCCACTAGCATGTATGGAGTGGATTCAGGATGTCGAGATGGCATTCGAGTCCAGTGAGTGTGTGGACTCTCAAAGGGTCAAGTTTGCATCTCAACTGCTTCGAGGAGATGTGCTGAGCTGGTGGAATATTACGAGGAGGGCACTTACACCGGAAGTTCTAGCCTAAATCACTTGGCCCATTTTCAAGAAGAAAATTATGGATAAATATTGAAATGCGAGAGCCATTGACAAAATAGAAGAGGAATTCCGAAATCTGAGGAAGGGCAATTTGTCTATTGTCGATTATGCGAAACAGTTCATGGATAAACTTAGCCTAGTGGAGCACTTGGCAACCGATGAGGAATCGAAGATAAAGGCGTTTGTGAGGGGATTACCGGCTGACATGAAGACGGATGTGAGGAACGCTCACAAGAGTACCTTACAGGAAGTGATTGAGGCATCTCAACTGGTAGAGGACGACATGATACAAGACAAGAAGAGAAGAAGCAGCAAGGAGAAAAGAGAAAGTGGGAAGGGTCGACCGGGCCCGTGCGACCATCCAGACCCTTTAACGGGGGAAAGAATGTGGAGCCGAGACGCGACACAATGTGGTGCTCCAGGTGTAGGAGTAAACATTCTGGGCCTTGCAATCAGAGATCTTTACCCAACTCTATCGAATGTTCCAATTGTGGTCGGAAGGGCCATTCGAGTAAGGATTGCCTCTCTCGGACGGGAGTTTGTTTTGAATGCCGGGAACCAGGACACCTCAAGCGGAATTCCAGGGAATTCCAAGTGCGGTAATGCTGAAGAAGGAAATCCAACCGAAGGCGCCGAGCCGGGCCTTCCAAATGACGGCAGATGAGGCGAGGGAGACAGCGTATGTGGTATCGGGTACGTTTCTAGTGAACTCTCTACCTACCCGTGTTTTGTTTGATTCGGGCACAAACCGATCCTTTGTGTCCACTTCATTCTGTAAGAACTTCACTACTTCTTCTAGCCTATTGGGTGATGCTTTAGTGGTAGAAGTAGCCAACGGGGAACAGTTGCTAGTTTGGGAATGTTACTTTGGTTGTACCTTAAGTGTAGATGGAGAGTCTTTTGTAATAGACTTGTTACCAGTGGATATTGGAGGGTTTGACGTGATTGTCGGGATGGATTGTCTATCCAAGAATGGTGCTGGCATATTTTGTTCTAAGAAGCTGATTAGAGTACCCTTGCCGAAGGGTGGTGAAGTGATCATTTACGGAGAAAAGAACTGAAAAGCCAACATGATCATCTCATCCCTCAAGGCACGAAAGAGCTTAGCCAAGGGATGTGCATCGTACCTAGCCTACGTGATCGACACAAAGTTAGAAAAGAAGAAGGTGGAAGATGTGGGCGTGGTGCTCGAATACCCGGATGTCTTTCCGGAGGATCTACCCGGGCTACCACCGGAACGACAAGTAGAGTTCCACATCGACCTCATTCCGGGAGCCGCTCCGATAGATCGTGCTCCTTACCGCCTAGCCTAACAGAAATGCAAGAGATGATGACACAACTTCAAGAACTCCTCGAGAATGGATTTATACGACAAAGTTCATCGCCTTGGGGAGCTCCGGTTTTATTTGTGAAGAAGAAGGACGGGTCTATGCGGATGTGCATCGACTACCGTGAACTCAACAAGGTCATCGTGAATAATAAGTATCCGCTTCCCCGGATCGACGATCTCTTCGATCAACTTCAAGGAGCGGGATGTTTCTCCAAGATAGATTTGCGATCCGGTTACCATCAAGTGCGAGTGAAGGAGAGCGACATACCGAAGACGACGTTTCGGACGAGATACGGTCACTACGAGTTCCTAGTTATGCCATTCGATTGACTAATGCTCCGGCAGTCTTCATGGACTTGATGAACCACGTATGCCAACCTCTATTGGACAAATCGGTCATAGTCTTCATCGATGATATTCTGATTTACTCGAGGGATGAGGCGGAGCATCGACGACATTTACGGGAGGTTTTGGAAATTCTCCGAAAGGAAAAGTTGTTCGCAAAATTTTCAAAGTGCGAATTTTGGCTTCAAGAAGTCCAATTATTGGGCCACGTGGTGTCAAAGGATGGGGTAAAAGTAGATCCGGCAAAGATCGAGGCCATGATGAATTGGGAACCACCGACGAGCCCAACGAAGATAAGAAGTTTCTTGGGTTTGGTCGGCTACTACCGGCGGTTCATACAAGACTTCTCGAAGATCGCCTCTCCGCTCACCTCGTTGACAAGGAAGAACGTTAAGTTCTTGTGGACCGAAACTCAAGAGAGGGCCTTTCGGACTCTCCAAAGAAAATTATGTGAAGCACCGATCTTATCCTTACCCGAAGGTTCCGAAGATTTCGTGGTTTTTAGCGACGCCTCTAAGTTGGGTCTTGGGCATGTGTTGATGCAAAGGGGAAAAGTGATCGCATACGCTTCGCGACAACTCAAGGAACACGAAAAGAATTACCCTACACACGACTTGGATCTAGCGGTGGTGGTATTTTCCTTGAAGCTTTGGCGACATTACCTTTATGGGACGAAGTGTACCCTATTCACCGACCATAAAAGCTTGAAGTACATATTCGACCAAAAGGACCTCAACATGTGGCAACGACGGTGGTTAGAGCTTTTGAAGGATTACGATTGTGAGTTGCTTTACCACCCCAGTAAAGCCAACGTAGTGACAGATGCTTTGAGCCGGAAGAATTATGGGAGCGAAGTCAAGGTAACTTTAAACAGAATCGATGTAATCTCAAGCTTAGTGGAGGACCTTAAACGAAATCAAGCAGAGGCACTTCGAGAGGTAAACCTTAAAGATGAGATCATGGTGAAGCAAGGAAATATTAACGGAGGATAGTCGTGGCCTTAAGCTTTTCCAAGGGAGAATCTGGGTGTCGAAGATTGGAGGGATCTGCGAGTTGCTATTGGCTGAGGCTCACAAGTCTAAGTACTACATAGATCCCGGTAGTACCAAGATGTATAAGGATTTGAAACTTCATTATTGGTGGCCGGTAATGAAGTTCGACGTGGCCAATTACGTGGAGAGATGCGTCACTTGTCTTCAAGTTAAGGCGGAACATCAAAGACCTTATGGGAGCTTGCAGCCATTGGCCATTCCGGAATGGAAGTGGGAGCACATTACAATGGACTTCGTCACCAAACTACCGAAGACTCTGAAGGGGCACGACACTATTTGGGTAGTGGTGGATAGACTCACCAAGAGTGCGCACTTCCTATCCATGTGGGAGACATTGCCGATGGACAAGCTAGCTAAGCTCTATATTGATGAAGTAGTGTCACGACACGATGCTCCACTATCCATAGTTTCGGATCGGGATAGTCGGTTCACATTCAAGTTTTGGGATGTATTGCAAAGAGAGTTGGGCACGAAAGTCAAATTGAGCATGGCCTACCATCCCCAAACCGACGGGCAAATCGAAAGGACGATTCAAACACTTGAGGACATGCTGCGGTCATGTGTCATAGACTTTGGAGGTAGTTGGGACTCGCACTTGCCGTTAGTGGAATTTGCGTACAATAACAATTTTCATTCGAGCATTGGGATGGCACCATTCGAAGCACTTTACGGGTGAAAATTTAGGACGCCGGTGTGTTAGCTTGAGGTGGGAGAAAAACAGTTTGCGGGACCGGAAATAGTTCAAGCAACGGCGGACAAGGTTAAAGGAATTCGAGAACGTTTGAAAGCGGCACAAGATCGCCAAAAGAGCTATACGGATAAGAAGAGAAGACCAGTCGAGTTCCAAGTGGGGGAACATGTTATGTTGAAGGTGTCACCTTGGAAGGGGATTATCCGTTTTGGGAAGCGTGGGAAGCTTCTTTCTCGGACCCTTCACAATTTTAGAAAAGATCGGACTCCAAGCGTATAGACTAGACTTGCCACCAGAAATGGATGGGATGCACCCTACCTTTCACGTATGCTACCTTTGTAAGTGCCTGGCGGAAGAAGAGGGTGTGATACCATTGACGGAAATTCGGGTGGACAACGGAAACCGATGTGTGGAAGAACCGGAAGCCATATTGGACTCCAAGACAAAGAAATTACGCCACAAGGAAGTAACCATGGTAAAAGTTCAATGGAAGCACCATCGGGATACGAACGTGACGTGGGAGTCAGAAGAGGATATGAAGAGGAGATACCCTCAGTTATTTGCACAGTCGTGATTTCGGGGACGAAATCCTTATTAGGTGGGGAGCATTGTAACACTCCATTTCTGTTATAGTGGGAAAATCAGGAAACAGTGCCCCGCGCGAGTTGTCGCGCCGGTTAGGCCACGACACAAGCCGCGCGGTGCACTGTCCGCGTGAAGAGACAGTGGATGGCGCGAGTTACCGTGCGGGTCAACCCGCGCCACAAGCCGCACGCGAAGCCTGATGATTTTAAATGAGGATTTTAACCCCATTCTCATTCCAAACCCTCATCTTCAACCTCTCAAACTCTCTCTTCATTTAATACTTCCCAAAACTGAACCACAACTCTTCCAACCATCAATCTACCACATTTATTGCAAGAATCAAGCATCCTCAACCAAAGATTTCAACCAAGGATCTCAAGCTTCAAGATCATCTTCCTCCTCCATCCATTTCTAGGGTTCTTGCTAAGTTTCTAGGGTTTTCTATAAAACCTAGATTGTGAGTTTTTCTTTACTAAAATCTTTAAATGAGATACATATCTTGAATGCTTACTTGTATTAGTTCATATACATGTAAAAATCTGATCACATGATAAGTTTGACCTAACTGCTACTTATATGATATTTGGGGGTTTTGGCTATTGATTCATATGTGGAATCGTTGAGTTGATTTATATTGTTATTATTGAGTATGATGGCGTTATATCATGGAATTTGAGAAGATTATCGTTGAACATACATGTTTGGGTGTTTCAGACTTAATATGGGATTGAAATCATGAATAATATGTATATTTATCTTGTTGATGTGAGATATGTATGGAGATGTATAGTATGTATATGTATCTTGTTGATGTGAGATATGTATAAGAGATGGATAGTATATATATATATATATATATATATATATATATATATATATGTTGGATGAACCGTGAGTATGTGCTAGGAGGATGTAGTCTTAGCCTCTTAGGTGCCACCGAGATGGTATGCACCTAAGGCCTCCGCCACCGGGACGGTGTGTCGGGCCTTTAGGATGTTGTCATGCAAACAAACATCAAGGTACATTGACTTGAGGTAAAACTCATTGGTGTGATGGATCTCCCCCATTGATTCCAGTATGGCCATGTGGACTGAGTCGTATTAATGCTTTAACATGTCTCTTGAATATCATGTCATGCTTATGTACAACTCACTAGGATCGTTTGGCCTAACACTTGTTTGGTTTGATATGTATCTCAGGTTCTAGCGGCGTGGCCGCCAAGAAAATCTAGATGACTTAGATGCGAGCTTGGGGACATTTTTGGGACGCCAATATAGAAGTTTATTTTTGGATTGGATCACAACTTTTGTTAATCTTGTTCCTAGATAGGATTTAGATTAAAGGGTTGTTTTCCCTCACATTGTTATACATTACAAACTTGTAATATTAACAGGCGTTTATTGTCTCCTTTTTTGGGAGGAGCTCATGCTATGGCATATTTGTTACCATGTTTCCCTTTTATGGAAATTTTTGTTATCCCAATTTTTGGGGTGTTACAATATATATATATAAAAGTAACAACCAAGAACAATTATGTGACACTGTAAAAATTGTGTATTATTCATTTATTGAATTCTGATTAAGTTTTGTCTATCCCACATTGATGGAGAGATGAAAGAGTGACAATGGATGATGGGTGCATGAAAGAAGGTTGAGATGTATTTGTGACAACTCATGGGGTTGGCTCCTCTTGAGTGATCTTCTAAACCCACGTCGCTGACATATTTTGGCCAATCCTTTGAACTCATTGGTTGACTCATTTTGGCCAACCTTTTTTTTTCTAAAAAAAGCTAATCTATATAAAAAAAATATTTTATAAAAGCAACAACCAAAACCAACGATGTTTCACCATGAGATTTGAGTGTTTCTCAAATATATAATTTTGGTATTATTAGATTATCACACATCGGTAGAAAGACATTAGCTTGGAAGAAGGGGGTTAGTATATAAAAGAAGTATGAGATGTTTTACAAGTTTAAAAAAGTATGTAGCAACATATGACGTTGGCCTTTTTTGGCTGGCCTCTTTTTGCAATAAATAATCTTATATCTTATATAATTTTTTTAAATTATAAAAGACACAACCACAACCAATGAAGTGACACAATAAGATTAGATTTAAGTATTCATAAAACTTGAATTGTGGTGTTATTTGGTTATCCTACATCGGTGGATAGACGATTGATTGTAAGAAGGGGTTTAATATATAAAAGGAAGATGTGATGTCTTAATGGCAACTTATCGTGTTGGTTTCTTTTACATGACCTATTTTACAGTAAATCAATCCTTATAGAATATTAATATAAAATTGACATAAATGACATAAAGTTAACACGTAAACTTTTATATATTTATACCATAAAAGAACAAACAATCACAATCACAACCACACCGGTGGAATGACGATAGATTAGAAGAAGGCTCTTAGTATAAGCATGATATAAATGACAGTTAAAAAATATCTTTTATATTATAAAATCAACAATCACAACAAATATAATGTGACACCATTAGATTTGAGTATTCTCAAATATTGAATTGTGATGTTATTTGGTTATTCCACATCGGAGGGAAAATGATAGAAGAAATAAGGGTCTAGTATATAAAAAGAGGATGAGATTACCACGATATATAAGTATTCTTAAATCTTGAATTATAGTATTATTTGGTTATCTCACATCGGTACAAAGATGATAAGGGGTGGGTATATGAAAAGAGATGAGATGTCTTTCAAAGGTATCCCTTCCCCTTTTTATACCTACTACCACTTCCATTATTTCAGTTTTTTATTAATGTGAGATAACTAATTACAATGAAAGGTTTGAGAATATTCAAATCTCATAATGTCACATCAAATCTCATTCGTTGTTCATTTAATATTTAGTGGGTTATGCTTATAACAATTAGTTGCGTAGTTATTTTTTGTTATTGTTTACTAAGCAAGCTTAACCATCTTTTCCTGATATATCACACGTTATTGCTTATAATTGCATCATATTTCTTCATATTTAATGAATAATACATTATGTTAAACAATTAATAATATACTCTTATTTCATTTCATGTTGTTTAATTATAATACGACTTTTATTATTTAACTACACTTCTTATCATTATCGTGACAATATGACTTATAATTTATAAACAACATTTGGTTATAATATATTATTTTTTTCAATGTCAGTAATCTTTTCCATTTATTTATTTATGCTATATTTAATTAGTTGTCAATTAACAAAATATTTTTTAACATTTATTTATATAGATAATGTACAAATTACTATCCAAATTACTCCCGCTACCGCGCAACACGCGGTTCCCACACTAGTTATTAATAAAAAAGAATGATGTGTAAAGATTTGATTGGTAGGACACCAATGATAGGGTAACAATAGACACGAGATTTTTTTCCAAGTTGGGGTGGGGTACTATATTTTGCATTTTATATATGTATTTATAATTATAGTTATATAATAATAAAAAATACGATATATATTAGAAAGAATTGCATTTTTGGTCCCTATGTAAAAGACAAATAAAATGTAAAAAGGACAGAAATACCTTGTCATTTAATTGAGTTAACGAAATTTACTTAATTTCGTTAGAGGAAGGGACTCATAATGTGCATTTTTGTATACCACGGGTACCGGGAGTGTAATAAATACATTTAAGCGACCTTACTCAAAGAAACTAGAAACCACAGGACCAAGAATGTAACTCTCTCTCTCTCATATATATATATATATATATATATATATAGTATATAGTAGGGGCATAATCAAATGAGAACTTCGTAATTTGTGATAACTGTGAGATCCAATATAAACCACTCATTTAAGATAGTTAATGTAAATTTTAAATAAACATAAAAGGGTATTTTAGTAAATTTGATTCTATAGCTAATTAAATTATTAATTATATTATCTCATACCTATTTTCTCTCTATTTACCATATAACTAAACCCTAAAAATATCCCTTTCTTTCTCCATATCGTAGCCGTCACCAAACTCCCATCCCCCTAACCTTCTTCTTCAACGAAAACCATAAGGGTTACCAGGTTTTAACGAGACGGAACCCCATCTCTCCTGATCTTAAAGCTATTATATTCTCTCCATTGGGTTTCCGGTTGGTCCTTGTTTTCCAGATCGGCGCTCCGTCGGATCAACACGACAACAACTACCGCCACCCTTTACCTCCATATCACCGCCATCTCCTTTCATATCGCACGAAGTATATTGCAGTCGAGATCGTGGGTGTCCGAAATATATTGCAGTCGAGATCCACGATGCTGTTCTAAAGATGATTACAGAAGCCAAGTACCGGACTAGTGACCATGGTGGGTCTGCAACAACTACCGAGTTCACCAAGGCCATCAACGGTCATTTTGAATGTTGCATATAAAATTCAATTCGTTTTGTTTTTCTTACACACGGGTAATATTTCATTAATGTACCATTTGGAATTGGAGTTGTGGATGGGATTAGACCCACAACAGTGGATGGAATTAAATCCACAACAAGTTTTTATTTTTTATTTTTGGTGAATTCAGTAGGAGTACTGGAGGTTATGCAGTTTGCATGCTTCTATGGATTGCTATTACTTGTAATTTATCAATAAACATCACATGACTTTTGAGTTCCCCCATCCTTTTCTGTAAGTCCAATTAAAGAAACACTTGTTAAATCTTCTCCGTTGCAGCTTTGATTTGTGGGTATCACAGTATATCACATTGGTATCACTGTGGTTATCACATTCGTATCATTGTGGGTATCCTAATGATTATGTGAGGTATCACACTGGTATCACTGCGAGTATCACATTCATATCATTGTGGGTATCCTAGTGGTTATGTGTGATTTATATCCCAAATCATGTCTGACCTTAACACATACTCAATACGGTATCACAGTGGTATCACAGTGAGTTTCTGTCTAACACTTAAAGAAAACATCATAGTCTTGGTATTAAAGTGTCTTTTGGTATCATAGGAAGGTTAATACACCAAGAATAGAAGAAGGATGGATTGGTATTGCATATTGGTATCACAGGAAGGAGGAATGAGGATCAAATAATACGTTGTGAAGCAAACCACTTAAAGAAAGCATCATAGTCTTGGTATCACAGTGCATCTTGGTATCACAATGCATATTGGTACCACAAGAAGGCTAATACAACAAGAGTAGAATAAGGATGGATTGGTATCACAGGAGGTCGGTGGTATCACAAGAAGCCGGAGGGAGGTCGGAGGCCAAAGAGATGAGAGAGGAGAGAGGAGAAAGGAGAGAGATGAGAGATAATATTTTTAAAATACCTAAAATGCCCTAAAATTTAAATTTCAAATAAAATTACCAAAATTAATAATTTCCTTATTTATTTCTTAATATGTGGCTCACATTGGATCTCACGGTTATCACAAACAATTGAGTTCTCCCTTGAATGACCCCCATATATAGTATATATATATATATAGAGAGAGAGAGAGAGAGAGAGTCCACTTATTTTGTAAACTCATTTATTCTATAAATTTGTAAACTAAGGGTATTTAGGTATTTTTTCCTAAATTCGTATTTTTAAGAACAACCACTTTCCTTAATTTTCTCACTTATCTCCGTCTCTCTCACCATCCAGTTCCCGGCGACGTGCTTCGACTCCGGTAACCTCCCTCCAATTCTGGCGAATTTCATAAACTGTTCGAGTTTCCTAAATTGTTTTTTCAAAAGCTCTTTTTTCGAAATTTTCAAGTTTTTTAACTTTCGTAAACTATTTTTTTCGAAATTTTCACATTTCATAATATGATTATTCATATGAGAAAAATATATGAAACTTAAAAATCTGATTATCCATATGGTATAAAATAAATGAAATTTCAAAAATACATGATTATTTCGTGTTTTTAGATTATTCATATGAGAGAAAATATATGAAACTTCAAAATCTAACAAACACATTATGAAACCATTTATGAAATTTGAAAACTTCGAAAATACAGTTTACGAAACTTAAAAAACTTACAAATTTAAAAAAAAACGGTTTATAAAACTCGCCGGGGTTGGGGGAGGTTGCCGGAGTGGGAGGAGGTCGCCGTCAGTAGGAGGAGGTAGCCGGAGTGGGATGAGGACGCCCGAATTGGATGAAGAGGATGGATCGTGAGAGGAAATCGTCGGAATTCGGGGATAGGAAGTCGCCGAAATTTTATGAGAGAGGGAAGGAGATATGGAGATAATTGAGAAAATTAAGGAGATAATATTAACCAAAATTAGATAAATTCAAATTAGTTATTAATTCAAAATTTAAATTTTAAATTATTTAAAACCTATTCCCAAACTACCATTTCCCTCTCTTTCCCTATTTTTTTTAATAAATTTAAATCCGTAAATTTTCAACCATCGATCAAAATAATGGATGTCCTAGATTGGTTTACATAATTCACAAGATTAAACGGGTTTATAAAAGAAGCTCCCTCTATATATATACTATATATATATATATAGTATTCCATTCCATTCCACCACTGTATCCATTACCATCGTTGTCGTTGTCCGCCACCACCACCCCCATGGTTGTCGCGACTACCACAATCATCGTCATCGTTGCCATCACCATGATCGACACTGCCGTCGCTGCCAATGCCGACATCGCCGCCTCCATCACTATCACCGATTAATATTGTTATTAATTTTATCATTCATTTGAGATATTGAATTCCAATTTTTGCCAACCAAATGCATTGTCAATCCTGATTAAATTTCATTCCAATTATTTCATATCCTATTTCGTGAACTAAATGCTACCAAAGAATGAAATTTAAACATCCCCAATTCCACCATAAAGACATACATCAACTTATTGCGAGATCATCATGAATAACACTTCAAACTCAAATAATATGTTGCAGAATAATTTACAATCAACTGAAATTTTGAAATACTTAAATAACATAGTTTAGTGATAGCGGAAAACCGTATAGGTCCACAGAAGTGGCCACCTGTGTTGCCACAGTGTCGGTGCAAGTGCACATCGGACACTATGATCGCTATCAGTAATAAAGTGGTAAAAATACCGAGATCGTATCCACAGGGATCATACTTCAAAGTTTCGAGTAATAGGTTAAGAATACAATGGTTTCAATTAGAGAAGAAGAAAATATATTTGAGCGAGATTGGTGCTTTTAACAATTAACAATTAATTTAAAGAAAAGAGTATGGGTATAGGCTTCATCTAAGATATTTGTAGTAACCTCATGATTAGAAAAAAGTGTCACAAAAACATCTATAAGAATTCCTTTCTCTCGAAAGTGAATTTTCTAGAGTGGCCACATATCCCCACAAAGTCACCACTTTTGCCAACTCAAGACTTGTTGATTTAACTAAGTCGACATCTAGGGATCTTAGCTTTACCAGTATGGAAATAAATGCCCAAATCTCTCTGTGACACCAAAATCGACCGACATTTGAACCTTAGTTAAAATCATGCAAAAACCCGCGTCTCTACGTGGTTATAAAAGACTCTCTCAAATCTTCTTGCATCACTCAAGTCGTATTTCCGGATCCGCCCATCTCTAGGTCTAAGATCTAATACTAACACTTACATGTGATAAGATTTTCCGCATTGAGTTAGTGTCCCAGCTTAAGTGACCAAGTATAAGAGTCAACAACGATGACAACACCCAATTGTTGCCTACTAGTCTTTGATTTGGCTCACACCCGCACCCAAAGGGATGTTTAGCTCATAATAAAAAGAGAAGACATGATAGAAGAAGAAGAGTACATAAATATTATTTGCATTAAAGAAATAAACTACAAATTGTGACCACTTATGTCGCCACGGTGGTGAACAGTGATGGAAATTAAATACTATAAAGTAAATTACAACTACAACTATCTAAGAAAATAAAAGAGAAGAGATAAATGGCTGAATTATTCTACATTGTTGGTGCCCTCCTTCAAATGACATCCCATGACCTCTATTTATAGTGGAGGATGAAAAGGGTGGTGGAGGGTTTTACCCTAAAAAACTTTCAATAAGTTCAAACCTTCTTTTATCCATCCTTGCCTTCTTCATCTACTATTTCATGAAAGCTCATATATTGCTTTATCTTTTTTAAGCTTTTTAGATAGACATTTTTGGGCATGGATATCTTTCCACCAAGATTTTGCTTTTGCTTTTTGTCTTCTCTTCATCACCTTGGTTTCTAAAGCTTAACCTTTAAGAATTCCATTATGCATCTGAAATGGACAGAATAATACATGCAAAAAAAAGATATTTTTCAGCTGTCATCAGATTTACGTCGTTCACCACAGTGACGAACAAAATGGCCACTTTCTGCAGTCGAACATTTAACCCAAAAATGATGTGTTCAACCATCAAACACAAACTTTTATCCTCAACACCTCCACATGAAAATAAATAAATAAAAGGAGAAATATGAACACATAAAGGGAAAACGCACACTAAAAGCGAAGCAAAACACACACAAACAATGTGTAAACAATACTCAAAATGAGAGTTATCATTTAGCTTAGACAACCTCTAAGTCTACTAAAGCATAAGCTTTAACTTAAACTGTAACACCCCGATTTTCGAAAGGTAACATTTCGAGTTATTACAGAAACCGATATATCAAGGAAAAATAAGATATTTAATTTTGGACTTGAATTCTAGATTTTATAGTCTTGATAGATGAATGATTCAATTACGAGTCAAACGGTCCTTTTCGGAGCGAAAACGAAGCTATAACGAAGAAGTTATGGCCAAAACAGTGAACGATAAGAAAACCGGGCGAACAATGCATCTCGCGACTTACGCCGTGACTTAGGAATTATGCCGCGACTTAGGAAAGCGGGTGACTTACGCCGCTGTTGGGAACTGAAGAATTCATCAAGTATGGTTAATGCTGCTGGTTCAAAGTTACTACTGCTAGAAGACTTAAAGGTTAATACTGCTGAGTGTTACTACTGCTAGTACTATTAATACTGCTAGTCAAAGTTAGTACTGCTTAGCTAGTTAGTACTGCTAGTGGTTAGTGCTGCTTAGTAGTTAATGCTGCTAAAAGGAATTTAATGCTGCTGAAGATTAATACTGCTTATATGATGAAGATTCGCATGAAAGGATATACATGGAAGCTTAGAGATATACATGGAAGATATACTGAAGATATTTTATTGTAATTATCTTTGTATTCAGTATATATATTGTATAGTTTAGAATAATGAGTTAACTTTTGTTTTCTTCATTCTATTAGAGAGAAAATCAACCTCAAGGCATAGATCCTAATTCTAGAAAAGTAGAATTCGTATTGGTGAGCCTGTTCATCAATATTGAGGTTGAGTGTGTAATCTTGTAACTTCAAAGCATTCAATACAAGTTTACAGTTTGTTCTTCATATCTACTGTGTTGATTTACTGTTTTGATTAAATATCAAAGTGTTATTCCGCAAACTTCTTTGATATTGTTTCTGAGAATTAATTATTGTTGAGAATTCGATCCTGACAAGTGGTATCAGAGCCAAACTCTCTCAGAAACAGTTATTCATCATGGAAAATCTTACAGAATCAAGCAGTACTTTGGTTTCTAAGGTTCCAATGCTCAAACCAAGTGAGTTTGACATGTGGAAAATAAGAATCAGACAATATATTCTTCTCACTGACTACTCAATGTGGGATATCATTGAGAATGGTCCTTCTGAAGCTGGAAGGATAGGACCAGATGGGAAAAGACCTCCACCAAAGACAGATGGTGAGAGGAAGATCAGACAAACAGAGATGAAGGCCTTGAGCACTCTGCTCTTGGCCATTCCCAATGAATACCAGCATCAATTTTGCAACTGCACTGATGCTCAGATTCTCTGGAATGCTCTAGAGAAAAGATTTGCTGGAACTAAGAGCATTAAAAGAAATCAAAGAGATGTTCTAAAGCAGCAGTATGAGAACTTCACTTCCACAAAGAATGAGTCTATGACTCAAACTTTTGATAGGTTCAACAAACTCATAGGTGAACTGGCTACTGTAGGGGTGAAGATGGAACAAGATGATATCAACAGAAAGTTCCTCAGATCTCTTGGGGATGAATGGACTATGTACACTGTCTCATATAGACAGAGTGACAATCTGGAAGAGAAAGAACTTGATGATCTATACAATGATCTAAGAGTTTTTGAAACTGAGGTAGAAACCAAGAAGAAGCACTCTGGTTATATTCACAATGCTGCACTTCTTTCAGCATCCACTGATACTACTGCCAACCCTGAAGCAGTTAGTACTGCCAGTGGAGTAAGTTCAGAAAAAGGCACTGAAACTATCTTTGAAGCCTTTTTGTCCAGTCATAGCAGCAATTCTTTGATTAATGATGATCTGGATCAAATTCACCCTGATGATCTGGAGAAGATGGATATTAAATGGCAGATGGCCATGTTATCCATGAGGGTGAAGAAGTTCATTAAAAGAACTGGAAGAAATAACTTCTCTCAAAGAAGAGAAGATGGAGCTGGTTTTGACAAAACCAAGGTGGAATGTTATAAGTGTCACAAGAAAGGACACTTTGCTAGAGAATGCAGGAGTGCTGTTCCACACAACAACCATCAACAAGCTCAGAATGGAGGATACAATCTGAACAAGAATCCTGCTCAAGCCCTTGTTTCTCAACAAGGAATGGGATTTGACTGGAGTGATCAAGCTGAGGAAGCCATTCAGAACCAAGCTCTTATGGCAGAAGTGTCTGATCTCCCCACTGAGGTAAGTTCTAATCTTTGCACTAAATCTTGCATTGACACTGTTACAAGATACAGGGATCACAATCAAAGTATGTGTGATGAACTCAAAAGATTAGAAAAGGACAGAAGAGATTATGTGTTGATAGTAGAGAGATTTGAAGAGCAAATCAAAGGCTTTCAAGCTAATGAACTTTAACACTCTTATGACACAAACTATTGGAAGTGGGAAAAGAATGAGTTAGAAACCAAACTGTCTAAGTCATTAGAAGAGAATGATAGGCTGAAAGAGGAACTGTCAAAAGTTAAGCTTGACATAGAAAAGTTTTCTTATGCTTCAAAAGCAATGGATTCTCTTCTAAAGGCTCAGATACATGATAAGATGAAGCCTGGTATTGGATACAACAATACACCCCCTCCTTACAATAACAACTATATTTCTCCTACATCAGACTTGTTAGAAACTAAGGAGAAAAAGGACTTGTCTGAAGAAGCTTTTAAGATAGATCCTTTGGATGAGGTAGTAGTTAAGGATTTGACTGAGAAAAAAGCCAGTGAGAACAGGGATAATACTGTGAGTAAAAAGATACCATTAGAAAACAATATTATCACCAATGAGGGATGTGGGAAAATCTGGGTCAAGTCCAAGGAGATAGAGAAGACTAAAGGAAAGGATAACAAGGTCCATTACAAACAAACCACAGTTGTGAATCCTGGATCTTGTAAACAGTGTGATTGCAATAAAGCCAAGAGCCTAAATTTTGGTTTAAAAAGAGGAAATCAAAGAAACTGGAATAATCAATGGGCTCAGAAACAAGGAGTTGATCTGAATAAAATCAATAGACCAAAACCTTGTTTTATATGTGGCAAGTTGAATCATTTGGCTAAGTATTGTTACTTTAACCCTATTAACCAACAGATGAACTTTCAAAGATTTGTGCAAAAACCTGTTGGTTATAGGAAGGCTGGAAAGAAACATGTGATAAAGAAATCTGTGGAAAGTAAAGGCACTTTAAAGAAAAAGATTTTAAAAGGAAGTGTCAAAATGTGGGTACCTAGAAGTACTAACAGTGTTAGTACTGCTAACAATATTAGTACTGCTAACACAGTTACTACTGCTAACAGTGTTAGTACTGCTGAAAATATTAATGCTGCTAATACTGTTAATACCTCTTCAAAGGTTAATACTGCCAATACAGTTACTGCTGCTAACACAGTTACTACTGCTAACAAGGTTAGTATTGCTAAGCATGCAAGTGCTGCCAAGGCAGTTAGTACTTCTAAAACCAGTACTGATTCTAGCAAAAATATTTCCAAGCCTATTATTGTAACAAAGTACTCCAAGAATGAGGAGTTAAAGTTCAAAAATCTTGTCAAGAAAGAATGCAAGTATTTTGATGAGAAAGGGGTACCCAATACCACTTTGGCTTGGGTTCCAAATTCATACTAATTGATTTATCTAATGTGCAGGGCAACCAACAGCTCAAGGGAAAGAGCATTTGGCATGTTGATAGTGGTTGCTCTAGGCACATGACAGGCAACATGTCATGCCTTCAGGATTTCAAGCATATCAATGGAGGACATGTTGCATTTGGAGATAATCTTACTGGTGGTAAGATAAGTGGAAAAGGTAATGTCACCAAAGGTAAGATGACATTTGAGGATGTCTACTATGTTGATTAATTAAAGTACAACCTGTTAAGTGTATCACAGGTTTGTGACAAACAACATAGTATATTATTTACTAATAATGAGTGTATGATCCTTGCTCCAGGGTTCAAGGTAGTTGATGAAAGCATGATACTACTTAGAACTCCAAGAAAGGACAATGTTTACTGTCTGGATATGGACAATGTTGATAGTGATTCATCTCTAAATTGTCTTGTTTCAAAAGCCTCTGTAGATGAATCCTCTCTATGGCACAGAAGGATGTGTCACATGAATTTCAAGACTATGAACAATCTTGTTAAAAACAACCTTGTAAGAGGTTTACCTTCAAAAGTCTTTTCATGTGATGATCATTGTGTTGCTTGTCTTAAAGGCAAACAACACAAAACTTCTCATAAGACCAAAGAGTTAAATTCTGTTTCTTCTTGTCTCCAGTTACTGCATATGGATCTGTTTGGTCCTACAAATGTTATGAGTATAGGCAAGAAATCTTACTGCTTGGTTATTGTTGATGATTACTCCAGATTTACTTGGGTATATTTTCTAAGGACTAAGGATGAGACAAGTGGACTTATCAAATCCTTTATTCTAAGAATTGAAAACCAAACTAATCAAAGAGTAAAAGTCATTAGATCAGATAATGGAACTGAGTTTAAAAATCATGATCTAAACTCCTTTTGTGAAGAAAAAGGTATTGAGAGGCAATATAGTGCTCCTAGGACTCCTCAACAGAATGGTATTGCTGAAAGGAGAAATAGAACACTAATAGAGGCTGCTAGATCTCTGTTGGCTGATTCAAAATTGCCAATTACCTTCTGGGCTGAAGCAGTTAATACTACTTGTTATGTCCAAAACAGAGTTCTAGTGGTCAAGCAAAAGAACAAGACCCCATATGAGCTTTTAAATAAAAGAAAACCTTTCATTGGTTTCTTCAAACCTTTTGGGTGTCCTTGTACAATTCTAAATACCAAATCTCACTTAGGTAAGTTTGATAGCAAAGAAGATGATGGATTTCTTGTTGGATATTCATCTCAGAGTAAGGCCTACAGAGTTTTTAACTCATCTTCTAGAATAATTGAAGAAAGTGACAATGTCAAATGCAATGAGAACACACCAAATCCTGTTGGGTCTGGACCTCAGTGGCTATTTGATATTGATTCACTAACTAACTCTTTTGGTTTCAGTAATGAGAATGCAGGTTCAGGAAGTGGAGGATCAGGGATCACACAAGTTCAAGAAAGTATATCTAAATCTGTGATTTTTCCCATACCCACAGTAAATTCTGTTGAAGACTGTGAAAAGGAATCATTTACTGGACCAAGTCAGAGTGAAGAAGAAACTAGAGATGAGGAGACTCAAGAAAATAATGAAGTGGCCTCTGAAAACACTTCAGTTGAGTTGCATGAAGAACCTAGTCATAACACCAGAGTTCAAAAGAATCATCCTCCACAGCTGGTAATAGGAGATATCTCTTCTCCTATGATGACTAGACATCAAAGCAGGCTTCAGGAAATGCAAGATCAACAGCATACAGTGCTTTCTTGTTTTCTATCTCAGCTTGAGCCTAAAAAGGCACATGATGCTATGAAAGAATCTAGCTGGATAGAAGCAATGCAAGAAGAACAGTTACAGTTCAAGCTACAAGATGTATGGGATCTAGTAGACCTTCCTAAAGGTCACAGAGCAATTGGCATAAAATGGATTTTCAGAAACAAGAGAGATGAAAGAGGTATTGTCATAAGAAACAAAGCAAGGCTGGTGGCTCAGGGATATACTCAAGAGGAGGGTATAGATTATGAAGAAGTTTTTGCACCTGTGGCTAGGATAGAAGCAATCAGATTATTCCTAGCATATGCTTCTTACATGAACTTCAAAGTCTATCAAATGGATGTAAAAAGTGCTTTTCTCTATGGCTCAATTGAAGAAGAAGTATATGTCTGTCAACCACCAGGGTTTGAAAACCCAAGCTATCCAGACAGGGTATACAAATTAAAGAAAGCACTTTATGGACTACATCAAGCTCCAAGAGCATGGTATGACACTCTGTCATCCTATCTCTTGGAAAATGACTTTGAAAGAGGAGTCATTGATAAGACTCTATTTATCAAGAAAAAGAAGAAGGATATCTTGCTGGTCCAAATCTATGTTGATGACATTATCTTTGGATCTACAAGAAACAACATGTGCAAGGAGTTTGAGGATTTAATGCATCAAAGGTTCAAAATGAGTTCCATGGGGGAACTTACTTTCTTCCTTGGACTCCAAGTTCAACAGAAGTCAGATGGAATCTTCATCTGTCAATCCAAGTATGTGCAGGACATTCTAACCAAGTTTGGTTTCTCAGAGTCAAAACCTGCCAGCACACCTATGGAAACACACAAGCAAATAACAGCAGATCTTGAGGGGGAGGATATAGATGTGCATCATTACAGATCCATGATTGGCTCTCTCATGTATCTCACAGCATCAAGGCCAGATATAATGTTTCCAGTCTGTGTATGTGCAAGATTCCAAGTTAGGCCAAAGAAATCTCACTTTCAAGCTGTTAAGAGGATATTCAGATATCTCAAAGGGCAACCCAGATTGGGACTTTGGTATCCTCATGACTCACCCTTTGATCTAATAGCATACTCAGACAGTGATCTAGGTGGGGCAAACTTGGACAGAAAATCTACTTCTGGAGGATGTCAGTTTTTGGGTGCTAGACTAGTCTCATGGCAGTGCAAGAAACAAACCACAGTATCCACATCTACAACAGAGGCAGAGTACATAGCAGCTGCAAGTTGCTGTTCTCAAGTCTTATGGATTCAGAATCAAATGTTGGATTATGGGGTAACCTTTCTACACACTCCAATTTTTATTGACAACAGCAGTGCTATTAGCATTGTGAATAATCCAGTCAAGCACTCAAAGACAAAGCACATTGAGATCAGGTATCACTTTATAAGAGATTGTAATGAAAATAAACTTATTCAAGTTGTCAAAGTTCACACTGATAATCAGTTTGCTGATCTATTCACTAAAGCTTTTGATGTGGGTAGATTCACTTTCTTGGTAACAAGTGTGGGAATGATCAACTCTGAATAATCCCCTTCTCAAAAAGTGGTTTTATACCTGTATATTATTTATTCTTGGAGTTACTAATCTTCTTTTTCAGGATATGCATAGCAGTACTCAGTGTTTAGCAAGTTTAAAGGAGTAATTCAGTTAATACTGCTAGTGGTTAATACTGCTTTCAGTTAATACTGCTAGTGGTTAATACTGCTTTCAGTTAATACTGCTAGTGGTTAATACTGCTTTCAGTTAATACTGCTAGTGGTTAATACTGCTTTCAGTTCATACTGCTAGTAGTTAATAATGCTTTCAGTTAATACTGCTAGTAGTTAATACTGCTAGTTAGTTAATACTGCTAGTAGTTAATACTGCTCTAGGTTAATACTTCTTATGTTCCGAATACTATAAATACTCTTTGCCCGCCTAAAAGTTCATAACGACTCTTTGCATCCTGTTCTCTTGCGTTCTAAACCTTTTCTCTCTCAAGTTCGAAGTTTTCAGGCAAGCTTTTCACTAAGATCAATGGCATCCATGACATTCATCGACGAGCACAATGAAGTTGCGATGCTACAAAAGCCAAAGCAAGCTGCAGGATTTCATCAGATTGTGGATTTCCTCAAGTCAAGCCATATTGCTCATGCTCTTATTGTATCCCCTACAATCTATATCGAGCATCAAAGGCAGTTCTGGGCTAATGCCACCATTGTTGTTGAGAATGGTGTGCAAATGATCAAGACAAGAATCGGTGATCAATCACTAACAGTTACTGAAGAGGTTATTCGCATCAGTCTACGTCTAGACGATGCCTCTGGTATAACTTTTATCCCAAACGATGAACTGTTTTCCAATCTTACAAGAATGGGGTATGGAGGCCCATTGGGTGTTTTCAAATTCTCTAAAGCCAAATTTTCACCCCAATGGCGTTTCTTTGTCCATACTCTTATGCATTGTATCTCCAAAAAGACTACTGGATGGAGTGAGTTCAGCAGCACTATTGCTTATGCTTTGGTGTGCTTGGCCACTGCCAGAAAGTATAATTTTTCTAAAATGATTTTCTGTGATCTTGTCTCAAACATGGGAAACAAAAAGAGCTTCTTTATGTATCACAGGTTTGTTCAAGAAGTTATTACTCATGAATTGACGGATATACCTCAACCTGTTGGGGTATATGTACCTAAACCCCCCAAAGGCAAGGTTTTCTCAAATATGAGAAGATCTGCTGGGGACTCTGAAGGAGTTGACACCCCATTGTTCTCTACAATGATGGTGGTGTCCCAAACCAATGAAGGTATGGCAGCAGGGTCAAGGCCCCTATTAGACCAACCCACTGCTAGCCAATCCCAACCTTCCCTCTCAAAATCTATTCCCCAGTCCCTTCTTGAAAAACCAACCTCTCCTATCACCCAAACTTACAAGAGGAAACAGGTAAAGAAGGCTCCTTCCCTTCTTGTACCATCATCCCCCAAGCCTTTAAGCCCTCTATTGGAGCATTCTCCAGTAGAGAATATTCAAAGGGAATCCACAAGGGTGTCTCCCAACCCAAAGGAGGTGCTCTCTGAGGAGGAGGTAGAGCATATGGGTGATGAGGCTGCCACTACTCCTGCTAGCACAGAGGAGGAAAGTGGTAACATCAATAAGACCTCCCCCATGGCAACTTTGAATGAGCAATCATTTGAAGGTCCCTGGTGCCAAGAAACCACAGGGGTGGATAGTGCTTCTGCTAGGCAGAAGACTTCCACTACTAAAAGATCCAATGATCCTTCAAAGGAGGGTTACACTTCTAGAGAAGGTGAGGACAGATATAGTTACCAGGAATTGATGGAAACCATGGGAAACATCAACCTAGATGTTATGAAACAAGGCAAAGAAATAGAGGAGATGAAGCTGGTCATTCTGTCCCAACAAGTACAGATTGTTAAGCTGAAGAAGATGGTGCTAAGTCTGGTACAGAGGAAGAAGAGAAAGCAATTCCAACTAAGGAGAAGGACCACTGAAAATGATGCTCCCAAAAAGGGGGAGATCAACATGGAAGAAGCCACAAGAAAGGGGGAGCTTGATGGAGAGAAACTTGATGTTGAGGGGGAGCAGCAAGCAGAAACAGTTACTACTGCAGACATTAATAAAGCAGCAGAAACTGTGAAAGAAGTTTTAACAGATTTTGAGATTGCAGAAACCTTACTTAAAGCCAAGAATGATACTCCCAAGGTCACTTCAAAGACCAAAGGAGTAATCATCAAAGAACAAGGTGAAGTGATCAAGAAAGATAACAGTAAGAAGGCAATGAGCAAAGACAAAGGAAAAGCAAAGATGGTGGAATCTGATCAACCAATCAAAAAGCAAAGGTTGGTTGAATCAGATGAAGCCCTAGCTAGAAAGATGCAAGATGACATTGAAAAGGAAGAAAGAGTTCAGATGGAAAAGGACAGGGAGATGGCAAAAGCTCTAGCTGCTGAACTGAATGAAGCTTATCAACTGAGTATGGCAACTGAAATTGCACAGAAGAAAGCTGCAAGTATGAAGAAATCAGTGGTGAAAACAGTTGCAAAGAAGAGAAAACCCTCAAAGACATTCCTAGGTACCCAAGAGAGAAACAAGATGATTATATTTCTCAAAGGTGCTGTAGGAGTCAAAAAGGAGATGTTCTCCAAAATGTCTTTTGAGAAGATCAAAGAGCTGTATGATTCAGAGATGTTGAAGCTTCAGGGAAATGAAACTGCTAGGGTGGAGATGGAGAAGAGGATAAAAGAAAGTAATGACTTTGATTGTCAAAAGCCATTTCCAGATGAGCAAGAAACACCTCCTAAGAAAGAGTCCACTCTGGGAGAAAGTCTAAGGACTTTAAAGAGAACAAAGATGATGGCAAGAAGAAAGCCAATCAAGAAGCCTAGAGTATCTGAAGAAGAGGCTGAGAAGGTTGCTGAAGAAGAAGGGGCACCTGAGTCATCTAAACAGAAAGAGCCATCAAACACTGATGATGTAAATTTGTATATGGTAGTGATGGACAAAGTGCCTGAACCAATTTCAGCAGAACCTGTAGGAGTTAAGCCCCCTGAGGTCATTCACTGGGATACATTGACAGTGGATGGAAAGGAATTCATAAGGCTGAAAAGAAAGGATGAAAAGTATGAAGTGTTCAACACATGGGCAAAAATTGTCAGAACATGCTCTAGATCAGATATTGAAGAGATGTTTGAGATAGGAATGAAGTTGTATGCAGATATTCTAAAGGCTCCAGGGATTTCAATTACAAAACTGGTAATGGAGTATCTGTGTATGATGTTCAAACCTGAAGAAGTAGAGCATTTGATCAAGGATGTCTTCAAATCAGTAAACAGTTGGACTCTATATGAAATTAGTGGAGTATATACAGTGACTTTGGATTTAAATCACACTGAATACTTCCTAGTGGATAGAGTGTATAATCATAGCAGATTGAAGCTTCATGCCATGCTGAAGAAAAAGTTAAAATGTGTTCCAGATTCAGAAATGGCTAAATACTTGATTCAAAGAACCATCAATCAGAGTTTGGGATTGGATGCAAACACTGGAATTTAGGCCATGATAGAGTTTTGGGAGCATCTTGAAGAAAATTTGAAGAACTTGACTTCTCTTCCTAAAAGTCAAGTTAGGGGGAGATTGTTGGGAACTGAAGAATTCATCAAGTATGGTTAATGCTGTTGGTTCAAAGTTACTACTGCTAGAAGACTTAAAGGTTAATACTGCTGAGTGTTACTACTGCTAGTACTATTAATACTGCTAGTCAAAGTTAGTACTGCTTAGCTAGTTAGTACTGCTAGTGGTTAGTGCTGCTTAGTAGTTAATGCTGCTAAAAGGAATTTAATGCTGCTGAAGATTAATACTGTTTATATGATGAAGATTCGCATGAAAGGATATACATGGAAGCTTAGAGATATACATGGAAGATATACTGAAGATATTTTATTGTAATTATCTTTGTATTCAGTATATATATTGTATAGTTTAGAATAATGAGTTAACTTTTGTTTTCTTCATTCTATTAGAGAGAAAATCAACCTCAAGGCATAGATCCTAATTCTAGAAAAGTAGAATTCGTATTGGTGAGCCTGTTCATCAATATTGAGGTTAAGTGTGTAATCTTGTAACTTCAAAGCATTCAATACAAGTTTACAGTTTGTTCTTCATATCTACTGTGTTGATTTACTGTTTTGATTAAATATCAAAGTGTTATTCCGCAAACTTCTTTGATATTGTTTCTGAGAATTAATTCTTGTTGAGAATTCGATCCTGACAGCCGCAACTTGCAGTCGCGGCATAAGTCGCGAAACACCCTGGTCGAGCTTAAAACACGATTTTCAGCCACCAAACTTCATTTCTTCATATCTTCTTCATCACAACTCCGATTTGAGTGATTCAAGTTGCCATGGTTTTGTTTTTGAGATATATTAAAGGATATGGCAAGAGATTTGAAGTCTATTGGAAGATCCAAGGGTATTTTGTGGTGGTAAGTTCCTCATCTCTCTCAATGTTAAGCTAGGGTTTGATGGTTTTACCCTTTTTTCTTTCATTCTTCAACTTGGGTGTGATTTTGGTGACTTGTATGTTGAAGGAAACCTTGTAGATGTGTGGGATCTAAGATCTAGAGAAGTTTCTTGGTGATTCAAGCCTTCATCTGTGGTGATTCAAGTTTTAGGGATAAAACCTAGATTTAGCCTAAATCTAGCAAGGTGAGTTCAAGATGATTTATGAAAATTGTGTACATGCCAAAATGTTTATTTTAAAGTGTTTATGTTTTATATCAAATTGTTAACTGCTGATAAGTTTTGGGCATTTGGTCATATTTATCTTTATAAACTTATGTAACACGCCTCTTTGTGACTTTGAGCATTTTGACAAATAAATCACTTTGAGAAGCTTCTTTAATGCATATTATATAAATGGAGTCCATTTGATGTAAATGTCATTGATATGAGTTGGTACTTGCAACAATTTAGAAAATGTGTATAAATGTGTCATGAGGCATTTTGGAAATATAAGGGTAAAGAGTCCATTTGGAAACCGGTTTGCCTCAACCAATGTTGAGTTTGGGTTAATTATACATTGGGTCGTTGTGTCTACATCACCGTCGGTTAAACGTGTTTTTAATGTTTTCAAAGGTTTTCGTCAGAGAGTTACGTATGGTGTTGGGCCTTTGGCTCGATTTTGACTAATTGAGTCGTGTGGACATTTGTCCGGATTTATAACCGTCGTGGGTTTTGAGTATGATGACGATAATTCGTGTCATTGGTGAGTTACATGTTTTGGGCGCTTTGGTCATTCAATTGGAGTCATGTAATGTTAGACAATGTTGTAATGGATCCATAGGCACGTAAGTCTGTCTGTTTTGGAAAACCTAAGTTTTTGGTTACTGTGGTGACCGCTTGGGTTTGCTAGCGAGTAGGCAATAGGTGGCTCGAGCCGTTGAGTTGAAACTCGCCTAGATTGGATAGGCACCCAGGTCTGTAAGTCCTTAAAAGTAGAACTCGACGGAGTAAGGCCAGAGGCATAATCGGTCCGAGGTTGTGATGTCGGTGGGGGCATGGGAACTAGGATGTCGGGATGTGTGGTGAAATCCAATAACATCACGGGTGGCCCCACTCATATGTTCTCGCCACCCAAGATGGAAACGTTTAGATGACATGCGAGGAAGTTGTATGAGCGGCCTACTTGCATGTTTCTCTATTCTCAGTGTATACGAAGTTCCTCATCGTTGATCTGTGGTATTTTAAATGGTAATGTCGTATTTCACCAACTTGGGTTTTTACGTGGCCGACGGTAACAGTTGGCTTTAATATTGGGTTCTTCCCACGTGTATTAAGTTTTGAACGAAATGCGTCATTTTCCACGTTTGGGTATTTGATTTCGTCCATTTTATGGTCGTGTGAGTTTTGAGTCTAATGTCCGCGTTTCATGGCAATACTTAATTATATAGATTTTTCATATATGGTTTATGAGTTGTGTATCATGTTCCACCCGTGTTGGGTATTTCGAGATATAACATGTTTCCCGCGTTTTATAAAATTGGAAGTTCTCTCTCTATTTTCCTTTTTGGCAAGTTTTGGTTTAAATCCAAGTTTACAAGAGTACGTTTCATATCGAGATCCTCGCTTTTAAAACAGTTTGGTTTGGTTAACGACTAACTCGGTGTCTCTTTCGTACAAAATGCATAGTTGTTGTTAAACGAGTCGTTTTCATAAGTGAAGCATATCATTTTGTAAGATTATGAATTTAATCGCATTCTTCCTTTCTAAACAATAAATTTATATATGTTGAAAACTCTTGAGCTCACTAGGCGTCAAGTCTAACCTTTTAATTTGTCGGCATGTGCATCAGGTTCCAGTTGGGGGTTTGGTTCTAGCAGTTCTATGAAGAATCGAGCCTTAGCTTGGCACAAGGGCGAGTAGTGGGTGAAGTTTTCCGCATATTGGAGATAGTGACCGTTATTGGGTTTTAGTAGCACACGTCCTTATTATAGACTGTATGTATAGATTGAACGTGTGTATTGAAGTTAATTCTTAAATTGTGATTGTAGATGATGCAATTATCGATGTACTTATAAAATTTAAATTAGTTGCTATTTCGAGACTTTAGGGTGTTACATAAACAAAATATTTGATATGTACTAGACTAAGACTTAAACAATAACTAAAATCAACTAAGCTAGCAATTCTAGACTTTTTTCCTTGCTTTTATCAACTTTCGACTTTTTTGACCTTCAGATGTATGACATGAGTTAGCTTACTAGTTCATTGTTTCATGCAATAAACTATTCTAATAACATTTCCCCCTAAAAGTCGTTATGTATAAGTATGTTGGTCTAAACCACTATGACTTACACATAAGGTGTTTGTTGAAGAGTGGGGGGGGGGGGGTGAATACAAACACATTAATTTTTAATTTTTTTAATTTTATATTTTATTCAAACATATTATAGTATGTTGCGGAAGCTAGAAAGGTAAAATCTGTGATCCTAAACTATCTGACTGGTGACAAATTACTAATACTGAAAGAGAGTAGAAAATAGGTTATCTTTTAGATTTGAAAGACTAATGATAGCGGAAAATCGTATAGGTCCACAACGTGGCCACTATGTTGCCACAGTGTGACAGTGGCGGTGCAAGTGCACACCGGACACTGTGATCGCTATTAAGTAATAAAGTGGTAGAGTACCAAAATCGTTTCTACATGGACTAGTCAACTAAGAATCAGAGAACTTTTAATGAACTTCTAGTGCTTGTTTGAGTTTTGAGAACAATATCAATATTTGTGAGATTTAAGTAAGCTAAACAATGATTAAAGTGATTAACAAGATAAAAAATAGGATGTGGGTACACGCATTAACTAAGACAGATGTAGTAACAATATGGTCGGAAACAAAGTGGCACATGATATCTTTAAAAACCCCTTTTTCCTCGAAAGTGAGTTTCCTCGGAACGTGGCCACGTTGCTCCCACAAAGTTGCCACTTTCGCCGACTTAACTAAGTAAACCTTTAAGGATTTCAGTTCCACCAGTATGAATATAGAAGCCCAAATCTCTTTGTGACACTTATATCGACCGACATTTCGAACCTTAGTTAAATTCATGCAAAAACCCGTATCTCTACGCGGTTATAAAAGACTTTCTTAAATCTTCTTTACATAACTCAAGCCGTGTAACACCCTCAAGTCTGGAAATAGCAACTAATTTAAAATTTTCTAAATACATCAATGAATGATTCATCTATAATTACAAATTAAGATTTAACCTCAATACACACATTCTTTCTACACATACAGTCTATAATAAGGACGGGTGTTACTAAAACCCAATAATAGTCACTATCTCCAATTGCAGAAGACTTCACCAAACTACTTACTCTCGTGTAAGTCTAATGCTCAACTCTTCAAAGCACTGCAAGAACCAAACCCCAATTGGAACCTGATGCACATGCCGACAAATAAAAAGGTTAGGCTTAACGCCTAGTGAGCTCAAGAGTTTTCATTACAGATAAATAAAGCATTAACTTTAAGAATGTTATTTAAAGTCATCATTTCCAAAATGCAATACATTTGATTTGAAAGCAACCAAAAATGAAATATATTAAATCTCAAAACAATCTCCTTTCATTATTCACCCTCTTCGTGATTAAAAATCATAAAACAAACGCCTCTTTAAATAAAGCCAAAACCCAAAGCGCACGTAAAACATAACTGACATTATAATGATCAAACACTGAAAACGTAGATAATTCTACTTCCAAAACATCCCAATAACTCGAATGAGTTTCAATAACCAAAACCTTAAAACATAGATAAATACTCATATTAAAACGTCTCCGAAAACATGGATTATGAAACTCCATAACCAAAACCACACCTATTGGTGACGGGGAAGACCCGATTACATTGTACGTGACGGAACACAAAGTAGGTCACATAATTATGTAAGAAATCAAAACATGTGGGTTACACATAAAACACCCACCGAGCTCAACTCCTCTGAGTCTATCACTCGAAAACATCAAGTCAACTCCTCTGAGTCTATTCCTGAAAGTTCCAAAACAGGGGAACTTATGCACAAGGGAATTACACCTTACTGCCCATGAGACGCTGCCCGACCGTATAGGTCCACACCTTACTTATCATAGTGGCCCGATGCCTATTCCGTGCCAAATGGTGAACCAAATATCCAAAATGGGGACATAAGAACACCGTGCCTATGGATCCATTGCACTAACTAAACTATTACATGACTCAAAATGAATGAACTAATGCATTCAAACATGTAATTCTCAACTGAGATGCAGTAAATGCAAATCATAACCAAACACTCAACATTGAGCTATTTAAAAGCGGACAAGTGTCCTCAAAACCCAACAAAATCCAACTTGAGCCATAAGCTCAACAAATCCGAAGACCCATCGTTGAAAATTATAAAATGAAATCAAACATAAACAACCCGTACTTATGTAAACCCATGATCCAAAACATATAATTAACTCTAACGTAGTTTAGATTTAGACAAATCGTTTCCCAAGTGAGTTTATAACATTTATCCTTTTCAAAACGTCCCATAACACAAAACCGTGCATTTGTCCAAAACACAAAACGAAATACATTTATACTCAAAATCTACTTCCATAAAATAAATCATTAAGATACCAAAATGTATGATTTATTTATCAAAATGTCCAAAATCACAAAGGGGTGTGTTACATAAGTTTATAAAGTTAAAAATGTCCAAATAACCAAAACTTATCAGCAGTTAACAATTTAATGTAAAAACACAAACACTTTAAAATAAACATTTTGGCATGTACACCGTTTTCACAAATCAACTTGAACTCACCTTGCTAGATTTAGGCTAAATCTAGATTTTACCCCAACTTAAGCTTCCTTGAAGAAACTTGAATCCTCCAAGCCAAAACCTCCAAAACCTAGATCCAAACATTTCCAACCATAAATAACCATATTCAACCGTATAGAAACGTTCCCCAAACATTTTACATAAAGATCTCAACTTAGGTCAAAACCCTAATTTCCATAAATGAAGAAAATAGGAGGTTACCTTAATCATAACTCCAATCCACCAACCAAAATACTTTTAGATCACCAAGATGAGCTATGCACTCCCAAACTTCAAGAGCAAAGAAAAGGTTGGGTGAAAACCCTAGAAATTGATGATGATGAAGAAGAAGATGAAGACATCTTAGCTCTAACTTCCAACCATGCTAGATGAAGGAGAAACACTTGGTTTAGAGGGGGAAAAACTCCAAAATGGTTTAGGGTTAGTGAGGGAAAAGGGGACTGATTTTGGGAGAGAAAGGGAAGAGGTTAGAAGTGAGAAAATGAGAAATGGGTTGAGAATTCGGGCATTTAGGAGACAGGAGGCCGCGACGACATTGCCACGCGATAGTGACATTGTCACTATCGCGAGGGCACTCTCGCGGAGATTGTACCGCGGGTGGTTCTCTCCCGGCGATTGTGCCACGTGATAGTGACACATGTCACTATCGCGAGTCACTCTCGCGCCCCACGTACCGAACCCAGAAAAAGGTCAAAACTCGAGATTCTCGCATGGGTCGATTTAAGGTTCGAAAGTACAACTTATTTCACCCAAAAAGATAAACGGAAGGTGAAGAGATGACTAAAGAAGAACGGAGACTTACTAAGCGAAAATTCGGGTGTTACAAGCCGAATATCGGATCCGCCCCTCTCGAGGTCTAAGATCTAATATTAACACTAACAAGTGATCGACTTGTTCGCGTTGAGTTGAAGTCCCTACTCGAGCAACCAAGTCTAAGAGTTAGCAATGATGGCAATGCCCAAGTGTTGCCTACTAGTCTTAGCCTTGGCTCATACCCACACCCAAAGGGGTGTTTAGTTCATAATAAAAATAAAAGACATGAGAGAAGAAGCATAATACATGAACATAAATTGCATAAATAAAACTTAAAGCCTGTCACCAAAGTGGATACAACGTGTTGACACAGTGGTAACAACTGTTACAAAGAAAATAAACTACAAAAATTAAATGCAACTACACTACAAGCTTTAAAGAGAGAATGTAAATTAAATGCCAAGCTCCATGTTTAAAAATGCTCCTGGAAGTGATGATCTTGAAATGGTGCCCCAAGCCTCAATTTATAATGCCAAGGAAGAAGAAGTGTGAAATGACAACTCCAAAAAAATAGATTTTAGGAAGAGTATTGAAGCTTCCTATTGACCTTCACCTTTTGTCATTTCCCCCGAATATTCTTATGAAAGATCAGCTTCCTCTTTCTTTTGCTTTAAAAGGCAACTTTCCCAAAAATGGCCAAGACTTATCCACAATTTCCAGCCCACGTTGCCACGTGGTGACAAGGTGGTCACGTTCTGCATAAAAAGTTAGTAAAACCGAAATTTTGCATCATTGAGACTTCATCACCATGTTTGAACAATTTAGACCAAATGAAAGAGATAAAGGGTAAAATGGGTAAGAATGTGGTAAAATGAATATGAAAAGAGAGGCAATAACTCTCAAGATTTGAGAGTTATCAACTAAGATAGTCTTTAAATTGTGATGCCGAATTTACTTTGAAGTTTTGATAGATAAGTTATTTCAAAATGAGTGATTTGCAAACAATGACAAGGAAGACTTTGTATAGCCTTCATTGCATTAAATGCTCTCCTTCAACTTTAACACGTGTATTCATCTGATTTGTTGATCAATGCATAATTGTACTTTTCACTTCAACCTTTGTAGTTGATGTGAAAACTTGTTAACCCATACCATCCTTTGTATACAGAGGGGACAATAAAAGAAGTATGACACTAATTAAATAATGTTTTCAGAACTTACCTTAGTTGACATGCTTTTGAATGTTTTCATACTAGGATGAGTGTTTGGGATAATTGGTGAGTGAAACTTGCTGGACAATTTTGCACTTCAAAATTCGGCTTGCTAGTAGTAGTATTTGTCAGGCATATAGTTGACTATATCTTGTATTATCGGCTAAATGACAAACCAATCCGCTTTGATGACTATCTTGAACTCTCTTCAACTAGTCTTCGATTTTGTTGAAAGCTTTTACACTTTTAATCAATGTAGATAGTTACAAGACTTTTACAAGTAAATATCCTATTTTATCTATTATGAAGCATAAGTTATCTAACAGTTTCCAATTACAGACATTTATGAAGTAAAGTCTATCAGATAACAATGACTTAGAATATTTTTGAGGTACTTCTAGAATCCGACAAAAAGATAGAAACTTTTATCGGATTTCAAGGATACAAATCAAAAGTTGATCTGTTAAAAATATTCCAAGTTATGAATCCGATGGTCCAAATCCGAAAATACTTGATTGATTATTTCAAGGTCTTCGAATAAGAGCTTGTCTTGAACTGAATCCGATGGAGAATCTATCCCTCAGATATACATTCCTTTTGTGACAAAGAACAGTAATATATTTCTAAATGTTTTGTGATCGGATATCTATTTGTATTATTAACAAATCCGATGGTTGAGACTAACAAATACATAGTTGCAAATAACAATATAACAAGATAATTTTATAATTAGAGATATCAACTACTCCTTGTATGTCATGGACTATTGGTAAAATATAACGAACTAAAATATCGACTACATAAATAGTTTTAGTTACGATTTTCTGGACCCGTCACTGATCAAAAATACCATACACAACTCGTAAAACGTGAGGGACTAAAACGATAATTAATGAAAGACAAAGGGTGTAAATTGACAAAATGGTGAAAGTAGTGGCGGTGACATGATATAACTGCAGAAAAGCATTTTGTATGTAAAAAACTGGAAAAAGGGGAATTCTGCACGCAATTAGTCCTTTGAACCGTGGTTCTTTCTCGAGAGCCTCGAGTGGAGAGGTGGAGTTGTTAATATCTTGTACTCCAAGATAAAAAAGTAAAAGAATCTGGAAGGGGATTACGATTCTTATGCAATACTGCTTCAGCCCTGGGGCGTCGGAGTTGTGAAATCGGCAACTGTTATTGCGCCGATTGGTTTCTACGATACATGTTCAAGATGGAGATTGATTCATCATCATCATCATCTGAACCTATTACGCCTCTTCTTTCCCCAAAAGATCGTATACTCAAGGTAGTAATTTTGTCTTTAAATCTTACTCTTAATTTCTATCGAAATTTGGGCATTGTTGACAGTGACAATCATGGATTGGGAATGTATCAAGAAATGGGGAATTTGTTGTTGTTGGTGTCATGATTGTTCTTTCCGTGTACATTTGGATTAGCTGGAAGTTTTTTTAATATGATTGATTGTTACTGTTTTGTTTGCAATTTTCAGTGATAGTTTACTAATTGTGAAATAAAGGGAGTACACTGATCCTTCTATTCAGTGGGGGAAGTTCACATTTTGACGAGTAAAAAGGCAAAATTAGTTGTTTTCATACTAAAAAGTTGATTGAATCCTTTTTCCCCATGAACCAAGTTTTTTTTTTTAAATTTATTTACTCGCAAGTTGAAAGAAATTGTAGCAGGTTTTAGGTTGAAGTTTATCAATGTTTGACTCTCAAAAGTGAAACTTAAAAATATGTTCATTTTTGCTGGAATGGAGGGAGTATAATGTTTTCCGAAGATTATCTTTTGTTGGTTGTTGTTTCAGAATTGTATGGAAATATGCTGTTATCAGGCTTGTTAATAAAATTCTTCTTTTCTGTACTTTCAGATTTTTTTTGGTGGTTTTGCTTCTATCATGAATGTAATGAGATAGCTGGTTAGTGTTTAGAGAGGCTGAAGAAATTTATTAGTTACGTTACGGGTTGCAACATTTAGCAAGTCATAGGAAAATCATGTAAGTAGAAAAAATATAGGTTGGAGTGACACATGTAGTTGACTAGGCATTAGGAGATATAACTTTCAGGGCAGGCTGTAATTCTAGGGGAGAGTTCAAGGTGGAAAATGTAGGGTCTTTATTTTTATAATATATAACACGTATGGTGATCCATCAAACGACCCCATTTGGAGGGGGGGTAACTCCACTACAATCCTAAGATCTTTTGGACTTGAAAGAGCTTAATCAGGGAACTGATGGGTTTGTGGTAGACATTTATGCTGATCGATGATATGAACTCTCTCCACATAGGAAGTTAAGCGAGCTAAAACAGAACCATCTTATTTCATGGTTATGGAAAAGGTAGATGATTTTTTAGCATCATGCAATACTTTAATATTTACAAGCACCAAAGTCAATGGTCTACTGATACGTGATTTTACAAACATACATCCTTAGTGGTTCAAGGAAACAATGATTTGGGGAGACGGTTTTTGTCCTTTGTCTATGATCATACGTGTTTTTGCTTGGTATATGCTTTCGAGTATGTTCCATTTTTTTTTGTCGAGAGGGCTTCATTGTTCCAGTGTTGTAGCTTGTGGTATAATGGGACATGCCAAATTGACTTACCCAGCTTTTACCAAATTAATGAATATATCTCTTAGAGTACAAACGTATTCCTCCCTAATCACTAGTTTGGCGCAAAACATGAATATTGCATTTATATTTTAGATAAAAGTTTTAACCCCTGGGAACAAAGGTTTAAAGGAGAAAAAGGAGAGTACAGAAAAAGAATGCAGATGATTGAAGATAAGGCATTAAGTGGAAGTTTGAATGACTTGTAAGATAGAGGGATTTAACCATGTGAAAAATTGAAAAATAGATGATTGAAGAGAAGTTCTCGAGTGAAATATTGACTTAATAGTGGGACTTGACTAAAAAATACTTTGTGATACATGTCCAATCAGTTCAGTTTTTGATGACTTTCTATACATGCCCGCTACTTCGACCAAATGCGTTCTATCATGCTAGTAATTTATGGTTGCTGTCTTGACTCTTGCATTTACTTGATTGTCACACTTTTCCTGATTGGAAAGGTAGCCAAACATTTTGTAGACAGATTTACCTTTTTTTCTTCTTCCAACCCTTGCATCCATTTTGAACACGTATTTGATTTTGCTTGTAAATATTGGGTATATATTAATAGCCCAGGAGCCTCGCTTTGTGTTTTGATTTTGAATGCTTTCTCTTATTAGAGAACAGAAGCTTATGTAAACTGTGTCAACAATTTTCTGTGTGTCAGAGGCTTGTCCTGATAGGAATTCCTGAAGAGAGCCTTGAGCATCTGGAGTCCGGGTTAATTTCGTATGTTAAGGAAAACAACCTTCAAATATCAGAGATCGTCTCTGCAATTTTGCCAACTGATGTTGAAATAGAGGCTGCTATAAACCCACAGACAGACCCTGCTAGATCAAGCACTGACGATTTACTACATGAAAGCATGACCTGGTTGCAGTGGTTGATGTTTGAGGGTGATCCTGATGATGTGCTACAGCGCCTAGCAATGATGAATGTTGGGCGGCGTGGTGTTTGTGGGGCTGTTTGGGGCCACAATGATATAGCATACCGTTGTCGAACATGTGAACATGATCCAACTTGTGCAATTTGCGTCCCATGTTTCCAGAATGGTAACCATAGTGACCATGATTACTCCATTATATACACTGGTGGAGGATGCTGTGATTGTGGGGATGTGACTGCATGGAAGCGTAGTGGCTTTTGTTCCAAACATAAAGGAGCAGAACAGATACAGCCACTTCAAGAGGATGTTGCAAATACTTTAGGTCCTGTTCTGGATTGCCTTCTCCTTTGTTGGAAGGACAAACTGTTATTTGCTGAGAGTATCCATCAAGAAGGGCCTAATCTTGATGATAATGTTGCCGACCAGAAAAAGGTTGCAGATGAGCTGACATCTGCAGTTGTGGAGATGCTGTTGGAATTTTGCAAGTGCAGTGAAAGTTTGCTTAGTTTTGTTTCTGGGAGGGTATGCTCTTTGGTTGGTCTGTTGGATGTCCTTGTAATGTCAGAGAGGTTCTTGAGCATGGATGTTGTTAAGAAGCTCCAGGAGTTGCTCTTGAAACTACTAAGTGATCCTTTTTTCAAGTATGAGTTTGCAAAAGCTTTTCTAAGGTATTATCCTGCAGTTGTAAATGAAGCTGTAAAAGAGGGTAAAGATTCTATTTTCAGAAAGTATCCACTACTGCCGACATTCTCCGTGCAAATTTTCACCGTTCCTACTCTGACGCCCCGTCTTGTTAAGGAAATGGATCTTTTAGCCATGTTGTTGGATTGCTTGAACAATATATTCAGTTCTTGTTCCAGAGAGGATCATCGCCTACAGGTAGAGTCAACTAATATGATTATTCTTATCAGTGCATTATGGTCTTTAGCATCATCATTGTCTTTTGTGATGCTTCCCAGTTCTGTTCTTATTCTCCTTTGTGAAGTCCTTATTTCAGATCATGAGTTTTGCTGTCATTAGATTATATTGCTTCTCCTTATGATGACAAGGTGCAGAGTGGTTAGCTCATCCATGCACTTATATGGTGGAAGTTTCAAGAATCTTGTCTATCCCCTTCACTTTTGACATAAGCCTTTTACTTATATACAGTGCTATGAAATATCCTAAGGGGTAGCTTGTCATTCTTAAATAGTGGTGGTAGTTTCTTGTTATTTCCCATTTTCTGCATTGCATATAACTATGAAGTACATTACTTGCCCCATAGTTGTTATGTTGATTTTCCATTGCAAATCCATATACTTTCTTCTCCAGTCTATTTCATATCTCAATTTTGAATTCCAGGGAGGTAGATTGGTATTAGAGCAAAGCTGGTTTTGGTGAAAATTCCTTTTCACATATAACCTTTGCATGCATTGAAGATTGAACAACTTCTGTCTGCCTCCTTTTTGTTCATAGTTCAACAACTAGTGAACATGAATATTTTCGTAATCTAATCAAGTGGTTTGAATAAGATTTATATATGGCCCTCACAACATAAAATGAAATTGTTGTTGGTCAACAATTATATATAACAAAAATATTCTGATCAATTGTGGTTTTGATTTTTGTAATAAGTTTGTCTTAATTCATTGTGATAGTCATACAGTCCAATTGTGTATCAAATTTGTAGGATATATTTTCTGATATTCATTCTGAGTCTACAGATCCGATAATCAGATCATAGTAACCAAAAAAACTTATCAATCTACAATGAACATTTCCCTCTGTTCTAGTGTAGTTCTACTGTACCAAACTTATTTATTTCAACTCAAGGATTCAATTTTTGAAGCCTTAAGATTAAAGTTCACAGTCCAGCTCACTTACTGTCGATTATGTTTCATCACTTGTTGATATAGTTATTAGAGCTTGAGGTAACTGGTCATTCCTAGTTTATCTCGTGGGATACCTCCTGGTCCAGACATTCAGTCAAAACTCAAAAGACATGTGGGTCATCTCCACTTAATTATTAGTCTCTAGAAGACAGCCACTAACATGAGAGAACTTCTGCCTTAAGAAATATCCCTGGGTGCTTCTTAGAGGATTACTTGGGAAAACCTTACTGCTGGTGAGGATATTAGTTGTCAAAGAAGAGATTGGTAGTCCTGATGGGCTCAGGATGAAAAATATGACCCATCATGAAAATTTTGGGTCAACTAGTTATCAAAGGCAACCAAGGTCCAGGGAAGTTGACGAGCTCAAGAACACTGAGTTACTACATCCTTAAATTGGATACAAGGATATTTATCCAGCTAACTAGGTATGGGTGGCCGAGTCTTTTCATATAATGGGATGTAGATGCATGCAAGGTTCAGATAGCAGCCATGTATATGCTCGGACCTGCTGAACACGGGTAATCATCTTACTTTTGTGAGCGGAGGCGACCTTACACGTGCCACAATTTTCTGGACCTGATAAACGGATTCACTCTATCAACAATGATGAGATTTTGATAAATTCAAACAATTTCAACAGGTTGAACAACATAGTAGTTTGACAAGCTCATGGGTCTGGTACTGATTGCAGCCCCAATTTTACTTGCATCTTAATTCATCAAAAAGATGAATAAGGAGATGATGAAGCTGCCTTAGGACCTTACTCAAGTACATAGGAAAGCAAAATACAAGGAGTATAAGTTGTATGCCTAAGTTGAAGAAGTATGCAAGATCCCTAGACCGCCTTGTCCCATTAAAGAATGTACACATTGCCAAACTATTTTTATAAACAATCAACCACAACTGACCTTGAGGATGGAAATACGAAAGGAAGAAATACACCTGGGCATATGCAAAGGCCAACAGGATCTTATGAAAGTGAGAAGTATGGACAACCCATTTTCATGACTACCTTGATGACTTGCTTTAACAAGAAGCAGACAAGATAAATTGTCCATGAAAGAAGTACAGAAAATCTGTATTATTGACCAATTAGGCAAACATTTTGTTTCTGATCTCATACATGGGAGTTGGGACAAATACTTGGTTCATTGAACCTATCACAACAACGAGGTTGTGCTGTTGGACTTGGAGTCGTGGTCACAAGCTTGTCGTGGCAGCTAATGGCAATAGATGCTAAATGAACGAAACGGCTTAGCATTCAAACGGCAGGTGTGTAGGAAGGATTTGTATGTATGCTGCCTTTGGCAGCTGTGTTGTAGTGCTTGGAGTCGATGGTTGCTATTGCTCGTGTTAGTACTGTTTGATTTCAAAACCTCCCATGATCTTCAAGAAGGGAAAAAAGGTTGTGCTGAAATAATGCCGGTTGCCAGGATCCAAATGTAATGAAGATTATTCTGCTGGAGAAAGGCTATCTTGAACTTCTGCTTGCAGTGAAGCCTACATTGGGGGTGGGGGGTTTCCAACAATATACGCCAACCTTACTCTGATGTTTAAAGTCACCGATGCATATGAGCATCAACCTGCCAGGGGAAGGGTTTTAGAAGTTCTTGCTGGATGAGGACAAGTACTTGCTAAGGCAACTACCTTTACCTTCCCCTCATGTAGGATAGAGCAGCATATCCTGTTCTTACCTAGTTCAACATTTCATTTCTGTTATATTCTGTAGGAAGGTATTTGACCAAAAGAAGGAAATCAAAAGATTATTGTCTCTAGTGGTGGTGGTGGTTAGAGTGTTTGGGGGTGAGCCACTCCCCTATGCATCTCTAGCTTTCTAGTCAAAGAGGGATGATGCTTGGAGACGTGGTTCTGATCACAAACATATCAAACTTCCCATTGTCAAATAGATATCCTATTTTCTCAATTGATGATCTTATAGATGAACTAGGGTGGGGGGCATTAGTCATTTTATCCAAGCTTGTCCTTGTAATTGGCTACCATTAGCACTTATGATCACTTATCTGTTAATTTAAACCAGTGAAGTCCAAAATAGTATCATACTTCTTTTTTGAGTTTTTATAAAATATAAAAAAACAGCTTTTATTCCCTGTATGTAATTGTGTTTACAAGTTGATCTCAGATGCTTGCCCTCTTTTTGATGTTGCAGAAACAGAATAGCAAAATAAAGACCATGCTTTGATTTTTAGGTCATAAGAGGTTACGATGCAAAACGTTTTTTTGAGGGAAAGCAATGTAACATAATGAATAATGATAAAATAGCAATTAAGGTACCACCTCTGTTGTAGATAGCACCATAAATGTTAAAGCTTAACCAAATTGATTGGGACTATATAAGTTGATGGCCTTGAGACCCCTTCAAAAGATAAAATTTTAGAGGGAGATTTGGTTGAGATCATATCAACTCACAGATGTATTGGGAAGATAATGCCCACTTCAATGAGGCATTATATTTTATTGGTTTAGTTTTTGTGGTGGATCTTATTCCCATATATGTGCTAGGTTATATCTGGGCCTCCTTCATTTTAATATTTGAATATTTTCTGTTGATGTATGTCTCCTGTTTGTTCATGTAGATTTTTTGATGATCCTTGTTTAGCATATGGATGTATGCCTCATTTTAGGGGATCTGTTGGAATGCATTAAAAAATTAGAGAGCTATGCGTGGTTAGGAGATTGATGGCATTAAAGTTTTGGAGTGCCATAGCCCATAAGTAGTCAATCCATGAGTTGAAGCAATGTGATAATCCAGAAGAGTACAATATTTTTACATTACAGGTTCATACTTTTCAGATAAATGGACAAACAATTCATGTAGTCGAGTCCAAGTAAACAAGGGACAAGTGCTGACGTTATTGTCTTTTAGTTGAGATTGGAGATCATCTCTCTCAATAGTAACTGGATTTGACATCTTTGATGTTCAATTTATCTCCTCTGCCAGTCTTCTCTGTTTGACACATCGTCTAATTTTTATTTTCCAATCTGTGTTCCTTTGATTTTTTTTCCAGGTTTCCAAGTGGGGAAATTTGTATGAAACAACTCACCGTGTGGTCGAAGATATTCGATTTGTCATGAGCCATTCTACAATACCTAAATACATGACATGTGACCGGCGTGATATCTCAAGAACGTGGATGAAACTCTTGGCTTTTGTGCAGGGCATGAGCCCTCAAAAGAGAGAAACAAATATTCATATAGAAGAAGAAAACGAGAATATGCATTTACCTTTTGTTTTAGGACATTCTATTGCAAATATTCATGCTCTGTTAGTGGCTGGAGCATTTTCTGCGAGTAACAGAGAGACAGAAGATGAATCAGTTTCCACTACGTATAAGCAGGATATTGATGAACAAGATAGTGTAAGACATGCAAAAGTGGGGAGACTTTCACAAGAAAGCTCTGTTTCTAGTGTGACTGGGAGGGGCACTTCATTTGATTGTGAAATGAAGTCTGTTGAAGGGAATGCTGATAGTTTGGCAGTCCTGACTTCTATTTCGTGGTTAATGTTCGAGTGTTTAAGGGCCATTGAGAACTGGTTGAAAGTGGACAATACATCAGGAGCTCTTCGCAGTGTCTTAAATTCAAGAGCAAGCAATTCTTCTGGTAGTAATTTCTTTCAATTAAAGAGAACACTATCTAAGTTTAGAAAGGGCAAAACTATTTTCAAGTCACCTAGTACACATATGGGTTCTCAAGAATTTCATACTAAGCAACTTTCTTCACTCGCTCATTATGGTGTTCATCAACGTTTGAATGGGTCAAATGACACCATTTCTGCAGGTTTTGATGATCGTCTTGTGGAAGGAGATTATACAAATGAAATAGAGGCGCTTACTGTTCTGAGTTTGGCAGATTGGCCAGAAATTGAATACGATGTTAGTTCACAGGAGATATCAGTACACATTCCATTACACCGTTTGCTCTCACTGGTTTTGCAAAGAGCATTGAAGAGGTGTTATGGGGAATCTGCATTGCCAGATTTGAGGATCGTTGGTTCTGCTGATTCTTCGTCAGCCGTATATGGTGATTTCTTTGGCCATGTGCTAGGTGGTTGCCACCCTTATGGATTCTCTGCTTTTGTCATGGAACATCCTCTGCGTATTAGAGTATTTTGTAGCGAAGTTCATGCTGGGATGTGGCGGAAGAATGGGGATGCTGCAGTACTATCTTATGAGTGGTATCGTTCGGTTCGCTGGTAGGCGAAACATTTCAAATAGGATCTGATAGACACATACCTTATTTGGTGGATGCTTCTTGTGGGATTAATTTCCTGTACTTTTCTCTCTCTTGCCCAATGCAGGTCTGAGCAGGGTCTGGAGCTTGATTTATTTCTTCTACAATGTTGTGCTGCATTAGCTCCAGCAGATCTTTATATTGCTCGAATCATAGAACGTTTTGGTCTATCAAGTTACCTTTCCTTGAATTTGGAAAGAGCTAGTGAGTACGTAATCTTTTCTAAAACTTGCTCCTTTACTTCCCTCTTCGTGTGTTAGAACATGTCATGGTTGATTCTCCTAAATAGTTTATGATGCTCTCTTGTCATGTGTGGTTTTAAATGGTGCTACTTTTGCCTATTTTTGGCTGCTGATTTGTGATCTATGGTTATTGCTGCTTTTATGCATGGACTTCGTGGTTATTATGAAGCCTGAGATCAGGAGAAACTCTGTTTGTTGCAGTCCGTATTAAACTAGATTAGCGATTGCCATATATAGGCTCACAGAGATTGGTCCGAAATTATGCAGCCTTACAAGTTTAACCAGTATCTCGGTAAATTCCTTAATACCTTGACTATATATAGGGGTAGTTTTTGGGGATACCTCATGATAGATAGTGTTTGTTGATGAGGCCCACACACCAACACACATGGCCTGTTTGGTAGAGGTACAAGAGTTTGTGTGTTGGAAGATTCTTCCACAAAGCACTCATCGTTATGAGGTATCCCTAAAAACTATTTGTCATATGTATTAATATGCCCTTGATGCTGGATGTCTTGGATATTTCACTAAGTTGATATGTGCTAGCAGTTGGTGAGTTGGAATCTCTTAGATGGTAAGGTCGTATATAGGGCAGGATTCTTCTGAATGTTATAATCCACCTATTCGGTGTGTATTTACTTATTGATTCTTATTTGTCTCTTTAACTCTTTTGTATGCCTTGATGCACAAGTTTTTATTTGTTAGATGCGTAGAATTCCCTATACATGCTTATGGTATACACTAGCAATTATTGAGTCGAATGTAGTTTGAATTGATCACAAAAGTATCTCACTGACTTTCGAGAGGTCAGTTCTCTCCCAGAGAGCTTGCGCTCTAATTACAAGAAACAATTGAATTCAAAGATCCCTACAACAAACTCCCGCACCCACTCAAATACGCTCCACCACCAACTTACAGAGAAATTACCAAACTACCCCTCACACCCTTATTCAACTAAACAGAACTAAACAGAAAAGTAAACCAAACAGACCACTAACACCCAACAACTAATTCCTTCTTTTGTAAGTAAAACGTATTGGGGGTTTACCAATACTTCCCCCCAAAGCCTTCTCCTTGTCCTCGAGGTGATAATCTGGAAATTGCTGCAGCAGAGCCTCCAAAACTTCCCAGGATGATTCAAACTCTGATAGCCCCTTCCATTTTACTAACACCTCCAGCTGACCAGGATCACCGTTGCTGATGGGGCGAACATCTAAAATATCCTCCGGAATAGACACTAACTCGAAATCTTCTGTAATCTGAGTAGGAATTTCTTTAGTAGACGCGCAACTACCTATAGCTTGTCGAAGCTGTGAAACATGAAAAACCGGATGAATTCTAGCCGTAGCCGGAAGATCTAAACGATAAGCAACCTTACCGATCTGTTCCAACACTCGATAAGGTCCATAAAATCGAGCCAATAGCTTTGGACTGTTGCCTTTGACCAATGACTCCAGTCTGTAAGGACGTAGCTATAAGAAAACCAAGTCACCAGGGGTAAAAACCAAGTCTTTGTGTTTCAAGTCTGCTTGTTGCTCCATGCGGCATTGGGCTTTTAAAAGATGCATCCTCACTTCATCCCATATCTCATCTCTTGCCAACAATTCTTGTTCCACCGTGTTTAACTTCGAGGAGGCTGGTTGATAACGAAGTAAGGGAGGTAGATCACGCCCATACAACACCCGAAGGGTGAACATTTAAGCGATGTATGATAGGCTGTATTGTAAGACAATTCATCCCAAGATAACCATTTACTCCAAGTCTTCGGTCTGTCCGATACCCAACACCTCAAATACTGCTCAAGGCATTTGTTGACCACCTCAGTTTGGCCATCAGATTGAGGGTGGTATGCCGAGCTGAACTTAAGCTTCGTCCTTTGTAATTTGAACAATTCCTTCCAAAATGAGCTTAAGAAGACTTTGTCTCTATCCGACATGATTGCTTGAGGAACTCCATGCAAACGAATCACATCTTTCACAAAGACTTCAACCACTGTTTGAGAGTTAAAAGGATGTTTCAATCCCATGAAATGGGCGTATTTACTGAATCTATCCACCACCACCAATATAGAACTCATCCCGTTGGATCTTGGTAACCCTTCAATAAAGTCCATCGAGACTTCTTCCCGCACACTACACGGTAAATTCAGGGGCTGTAACAATCCAGCAGGTGACCCATGTAGATTTTTGTTTCGTTGGCAAACCTCACATCTTTTCACCATATCCACAATATCCTTTCTCATTCCAACCCAGAAAACTTCAGCCGCAATTCTTTGATACGTTCAATCCTCCCCACCGTGCCCACCAATTGGTGATGCGTGAAACTCTTCAAAGATCAACGGAATGATTTTTGAGGTACGAGGAATGACTAGACGACCCTTATAAAGTAACATCCCCTGTTGTAGTTCAAACCACTCATGGCCATCATGATCTGCTTCTAAATCAGCACAGAGTTTCTGTAAGAATGTATCCTCTGCAATTTCTTGTTTCAAGTCATCCCATTGCCTCCATTGTGGCCCACCAATACTTGATAATTCTGCCCCTTCAATTTTTCGCGACAGGGCATCGACAGCACGATTGGCACAACCCTGTTTGTACACAATCGAGAAATTATATCCCAATAACTTGCTGATCCAATGCTGATATTCAGGTTCGATCACCCTCTGCTCTAACAGAAATCTAAGGCTCTGTTGGTCAATGCGAACCACGAAACGTCTACCAAGCAAATAGGGTCTCCATTTCCTGACTGCCAACACGATGGCCATTAATTCCTTTTCGTACACCGATTTCTGTTTAGCTCGCAACCCCAAAGACCGACTAAAATAAGCAATGGGCTGCTTATCCTGCATCAATACCGCACCCAAACCGTAACCCGACACATCCGATTCGATGACAAACTCTTTAGTAAAATCAGGTAGGCGCAGAACAAGTGCTGTTGATAACAGATGCTTTAATTCCAGATAAGCTTTTTCAGCGTCATGAGACCAATGAAATTGGTTTTTCTTCAACAAAGCTGTTAGAGGTGCTGCTACCAAACCATAGCCTGTTATAAACTTTCGGTAATATCCAGAAAGTCCCAAAAACCCTCTCAACTCTGTCACAGTTTTTGGTGTACCCCATTCCAACACAACCTTTACTTTCGCTTCATCAACCTCTACGCCCTTGCTTGAGATAATGTGGCCCAGATATCCCAAACGATCTCGGTTGAATTCACACTTCTTCCGATTAACATACAATTGATGTTTGATTAACACTTCAAAGACTCTTGTCAAATGCTCTTTGTGCTCATCTAGTGAAGTGCTATAAACCAAAATGTCATCAAAAAATCTAGAACAAATTTACGCAGAAAATCTTTGAATACCTCATTCATAAGATTTTGGAAGGTTGCGGGGGCGTTAACTAACCCAAAGGGCATTACTAAGAACTCGTAATGCCCTTGGTGCGTACGAAAGGCCGTTTTTTGCACATCACAGTCTTTCATCCTGATATGATGATAGCCTGACTTGAGGTCGAGTTTCGAAAATAATTTGGCTCCATACAATTCATCCTAACAGTTCGTCTATAACGGGAATTGGAAATTTGTCTAACACTGTGGCCTTATTCAGCGCCTGGTAATCAACACAAAAACGCCAGCTCCCATCTTTTTTCTTGACCAAGAGAACCGGGCTGGAAAACGGACTAGCACTCGGCCTTATAACCCCTGCCTCTAACATTTCACGTACCAACTTCTCTATTTTGTCCTTTTGGTAGTGAGGATAACGATATGGCCTCACATTGATTGGTTCCACACCTTCCTTTAAGACAATATCGTGCTCCTTTCCCCGTATCGGTGGTAGCTCCGGCAGCATATCGAACACCCTCTCGAACTCGTTTATCAAACAATCAATGGATTCTTCCCCCTGTACTTCTTTCGACTGAACAAGAGCACAGGTTCAACTCAACTAGAACCCCATGCCCCTCTTGTTGTAGGACTCTACCCATGGCCTTTAATGAGATCATCGACTTTCCCGGTGCACGATCCCCCTTCAAGGTGACAGACCTTCCTCCCACGGTGAATTTCATCACTTGTTGCCGCCAATTTACGTGAGTCGACCCCAAGGTTTCCAACCACTGGACTCCGAAAATGACGTCGCTGTTCCCCAATTGAATTGGAAGGAAATCTTCTCTGATCTCTAGATCCTGAACAAACAGAGATACACCCCTACACACCCCCTCTCCTTTCAACGTATTTCTAGTTCCCATAACAATGGTGTATTCCTTGGTTTGTTCTACCTTGAGTTTCAATTTGTCCATCACTTCTTTCGATATAAAGTTGTGCGTCGCGCCGCTATCAATGAGCACAACTAAACTCTGTTCTTCAATTAACCCCTGTAATTTCATCGTTTTTGGATTCGTTAATCCAACAACCGAATTTAGATGCACCTCAACCTTAGGACCAACTTCTATGACGTCCACCGAATTTAGCGTTCCTTCTCCGTCTTCTGCCACTGCTTCGTTCTCAGATTCCTTCTGAATCAGTATCACGTTAATTTCTTTCTTTCTACACTTGTGGCCAGGGGAGTACTTGTCATCACAACGATAGCATAGCCCCAATGCTCTTTTCTGTTGCACCTTTTGTTCGGACAACTTCCTAAATTCAGGACCAGATTTACCACTAACCATAGGGGAGGCAACAGACTGCATTGAACTACTTTTTGAATTGGACAATGAACTACTAATTTTTTTATCTGAATAAGTATCTCTCGCGGCTTAGCAGTCTGTTCTTCACTTCAATTTTGGAGGCCATCTCCATTGCTTCGCTTAACGTCACAGGATTCATCAAATGCAATTCTGCCTTCACTGCACTTTCTAATCCATTGATAAACCGTCCCAGAAAAATTTCTTCTGGAATTCCATCCAATGGTGCGGCGAGTTCCATAAACCTTCTCCGATAATCGTCGATCGTCCCTTCCTGTTTAACCACTAGAAACTGTTCGCACAACGATCCCATTGCTAGAGAACGGAATTGTCGTAAAATCAAATGCTTAAGATCCTCCCATCTGGTGATCGGATGACGTTTGTTCTCCCATTGAAATCACTTCAATCCATCTCCTTCAAAAGCGATGAACGAGACATCGATATTTTCCTCTTGCGATAATCGATTCAGCATGAAATACCTCTCCGCTCTTAAGATCCATCCATCAGGATCCTTACCATCAAACGAAGGAATTTCCAATTTCCTTCCCTTTATCGCAGAAAATCGAAGAGAATCCGCCGTTTCTCCTTTCTTCCTTCCTTTTCCACCCGAACCAGATCCATCCTCGCTATCTGACAATGGCGGAGAATGAATTTTACTTGCAGCTTCCTCCTGATTTTTGAGGATACGTTCCATCTACTCGATCATCGTTTGCATCCCCTTCTCAATAGAACCAACGCTGCATTCCAAATCCTCTATCCTCGTTGTCATGCTACAAGTTGCCATCTTCCCAGAACCGAAACTGCTCTGATACCAATTTGGTATACACTAGCAATTATTGAGTCGAATGTAGTTTGTATTGATCACAAAAGTATCTCATTGACTTTCGAGAGGTCAGTTCTCTCCCAGAGAGCTTGCGCTCCAATTACAAGAAACAATTGAATTCAAAGATCCCTACAACAAACTCCCGCACCCACTCAAATACGCTTCACCAACAACTCACAGAGAAATTACCAAACTACCCCTCACACCCTTATTCAACTAAACAGAACTAAACAGAAAGTAAACCAAACAGACCACTAACACCCAACAACTAACTCCTCCTTTTGTAAGTAAAACGTATTGGGGGTTTACCATCTTATGATTTAAAATTGTTTGATAACCGCATGAAAGGAATGGCAACGGGCCGGTTTCGGGATTATGGTCCCTGTCCTCGAAACCGAAAACCATACCGGTCTCCGAAACCGTCCCGATCCCCGTCGGGGATCTTATTGGGGATCCCCATCGGGTCCCCGCGGTTTCCCCGATCCCCATTGGGGAACCTGTTAAGGCTAAAAAATCACCGTTACCCATTGGTAATACCCGAAACCCGAACCCGAAACCCGAAACCGAAAAATTCAAATTTCTTAAACATAATATTAAAGCAACAACTAAGTAGGAATAAATCATACATTGATACATAACTAGGATCAAATACGAATTCACAAAAACATGGTCAAAATAGTTCATTTGACCACATGCACATAACCAAACATAATCAAACAAAAGCCGACTAAAATTGTCTAAAACATCAACAACCCAATTACGAACAAAAGTTTAGACATAATCCGACTACCATCATGATTCACAAGACAAACAAACCAAATTACCTACTCGAAACTCCCCAAACGGCCAAACTCGTCAACCCAACACTTCATTTTCCTTAGTTTCCTACAAAATTGGTATCTAGTTATTAGTTAATACATAAAGCCCAAAGTTTGAAATATATATATATATATATATATATATAGGGTCAGGTTCAGGGGAAAACCTCAAAAAAACATAAAACTGAAGAACACCCTGATAGCCCTTCATCTGGACGGTATGCACTTGTACATACAAGTAATTTGTAACATGCACACGTGTATATGCACAAGTGCATAATGCACTTGTGAATAAAAACCAAAAAAACAACATAACTACTTGTATGCACAAGTGCATACCGTCCAGATGGAAGGCTACCAGAGTGTTCTTCAGTTTTCCATTTTTTTGAGGTTTTCCCTTGAACCTCCGTCTATATATATATATATATAATATACTATCGGGCCGGGCCGGTGAGCACCATCCCCGTCCCCGATAAGACGTCCCCGAACCCGACCCCAAATGTTCGGTTTTCGGTTTTCCCCGTCGGGTTCGGTTTTTTGTTGCCATTCCTTCGCATCTGTCATAGCATTGGGGGATCAACTTGCCTTTATCTTGATTTGGGATGTATTACACACTATGTAAATGCAGTTGAATTCAACTATTATTATCGTACCCGGATTTATGTTTATGTGTGCATCATATTATCCTTATTAACTATTCAAGTTCTGTTAAAGAAACACTTGAGAGCGTCCCTCAATGATCCGCATCATTGATTCGTCTTATATGGATCTTGTATGCTTCAAATCCTATGTTATTTGGTTGTGCATTGAGGGTGCGTTTGGTACGCAGACAGGATAGAACGGGACGGGACAGGACATAATAGGTCAGAACAACTGTTTAGCGTTTGGTAAAACAGAACTGGACAGATTAGATAACATGACCAATTTACCCCTAATAAGTTGTTTATATATTATATATATATATATATTTTGATTAATTATGTAATTTATTAAATTATAACGAAATAAATATTTAAAAAAATATAGTATTAGAAAGTTCTCTTCAAGATAGATTAAAGTGACACCAAAATAAAAAGTTCATATAGTTTCCAATTTTTATTTTTTAACCTATTCTATATTTCTTTACTATTAATATTTAATAATTTAAATAAATTAATCAAAAGATAGTAACTATATATATTTAAGGACAATAAAGTGAAAATTTGAAGATAATAAATAAAATTTAATGAATGAATAAAATATAAAAAAGAAGGCGTATTTAATGTTTTAGAAGAGAATTAGATTTTATTTTGAGGTTATATTGGTAAAACATAAGTCTGTTCCAGCTTGTTCCATGGGGTGGGGGTGGAACAAGCATGTTCCACTTTTGTTCCACTCTAGTCTGCTTTCTCTTCCTGCTAACAATCGGAAAAATATGTTTGAATGTTGAGCCTCTTTTCAGACCGGCAAGTTGAGCTTGAGCTTTCAGATGAGATTGCCTTAGTCGAGAAGTGTGCTCCTCTCACTCTCCCTCTCCCATTGGTCGAGTTGGTAGCACGCTAAGCTAAGATCAACCACTTGGAGAACGCGGAGCCTTTCTTTCTCGGTCATCTGTCTGTTCCTGTCAGTTCCACCTAACAGTCCGGCCAAACGTGGGACAGTGACCCCTGTTCTATCCTGTCCTGTTCAGTGTACCAAACGCACCCTTAAAGCACAGACGTGTACAGTTGTAGATGCTACAACTGCTTCCGATATTCCAACTTGTTTGTTTAAGAAATGACAGTGAGCTTCTCATTAAATTGCTTAAATCATTGTTGCGACATACTCTTTTATGGTCTTGGCTGTGAAAATATGAGATCACCAAGGGTACAATCAGTCCAAATATCATCAGACTTGGCCTTAGGTGCCATCATTATTTGTGTTTACTGCTACCATATTTCATCATGACCTTCCTTTTAATTTATGGAGTTCAAAAAGTGAAAGACCATTGTTACTATTTTAGCTATGCCATTGTTGTCAATTGGTCAACCACTACTATATCGAGAATCTTTTGAATACAACCGCTGGATCGATATCTCTGCTCCATTATGTTCTGGTGGTTGGTGAACTTGAATTATCTAGAGACTAGTTACAACTTTTTTTTTTGGTAGAACTTTGCTTTGAGCCTCAACTTCGTGACCTCATTGGTTATCGTTACATTTGATAGAAGATACTACCGATTTTGTAACATGAACAACTGAACATTATACCTATGTTCCTACAAAATATTTTAACGCTCATATGGGAATTGCTGAATTGGAAAAGTGAGCTAAATGTTTGGATGTTGAGATACAACCAGCTATGTTAAAGATTCTACGGAACAGGGTTGGACATAGTCATTCTGTAATTGGAATGTAGTTACTTAAAGCAGACTTCGTATTTTGCATTGCTGATGTGCAATTCTTTGGGGTTAGCAGCAATATACAGAGTTTAGAAGATATTTTTTTTTTCAATAGCAAAGTGTTACACAACCCGCTGCCAGGAAGATTTGATCCAACGACCACCTCGCAAGACCTCTGTACTTAAAGTATGCTTGTACTTCCACTTTTCAAGGAACGGTTTGAGGAAGATTGTGATTTTGCAAATGTTTTCTACCAGTTGCCATGTCATGCTTATGACCTTATGATACTCATTGTTGATGTAGAACATCCACCTGTTTTAGTTTTGATGTTCACTAATGTTGTGGTTGGCTTAACTAGACGACGGATTTTTTTTAGTAGTAGAGATATCACTCCTTGTTTTATTTTATCTCTCTTGGTAAGTTTGACACGTGGAACTTTACATAGGTTATGATGTAACACAAATATTGATATGATATTTTCAGGTATGAAGCGGTTTTGGTGCAGGAGATGCTAAATCTTGTTATACAAATAGTAAAAGAAAGGCGATTCTGTGGATTAACTACAGCTCAATGTTTGCAACGTGAGTTAATTTATAAGCTATCCACCGGAAATGCTACTCATAGTCAATTGGTTAAGTCCCTTCCTCGTGACCTTTCCAAAGTTGATCAGTTTCAACAAATATTGGATACTGTAGCCGAGTATTCGTATCCATCTGGAATCAAGCAGGTAGTGGTTTATGGAATGAGCATCTTCCTAATGCAAAGTTAAATTCCTCTGCATGTACTTATTACAATACTGTCATGTGTGTTAGGGTATGTACAAACTACGATTAGCATACTGGAAAGAGCTAGACTTGTATCATCCTCGCTGGAACTCAAGGGACCTGCAAGTTGCAGAAGAAAGATACTTGCGTTTTTGTAATGTGTCTGCATTGACCAATCAGCTACCAAAATGGACAAAGATCTATCCTCCTCTTAATGGGTTAGCTAAAGTAGCTACATGTAAAACAGTTCTACAAATCATCCGGGCTGTTCTCTTCTATGCACTTTTTACCGATAAGTTGATGGCATCACGTGCTCCTGATGGTGTTCTTATAACTGCGTTGCACTTGCTATCTCTAGCACTGGACACTTCTCAAGTGCAGATTGAGTGTGGTGATCAATCTAGTCATGTAGATAATTCTATTCCCCTTTTAGCCTTTGCTGGTGAGGAAATATCTACAGGGTTAAATGATGGCTATGACAATCAAAGCTTATTATCTCTTCTTGTCTCATTAATGAGGATAAATAAAAAAGAAAATCTGTACAACTTTGTGGAATCTGGTGGGTTTGACCTCTCTTCTATGATTAAGAATCTTCTTCAGAAATTTGCCGAGCTTCACTCTGGATGCCTAGCAAAACTGCAAACACTAGCGCCTGAAGTTGTTAATCAGCTATCTCATTCCAGACCAAGTAGTAATTCAAATAACGGTGCATCCATTTCAGATAGTGATAAACGGAAGGCAAAAGCACGTGAGAGACAAGCTGCGATAATGGTCAGTATCCATTCAATTACAATTTTTTAATTTATTCTGTATCAGGAAATGACATGTATGCGTGTGTGTGTGTGTTGGGGGGGTGATTTTTCTGTTCGGAGAAGTGACACATTTCTTATGACTATAATGTAACAATATTCCCATATTTTACATTATTTTTTGACTTGTGAGGACCATATCATGACACCTCTTGATAGGAATCGAAATCCAAGCAATGGAATGAAAAAGAAATTGGGGAGGAAAATCGAATATTAATTATCGCTAAATAGAAAACACAGAAAATAAAAGATACCAGGGAAGTCTCCCTCTCTCAAAGCATAATGCTAAGAGCCAAAACAAAATATTAGAAATCTCCTAATGAATGAAAAAAACGTATTGCCTCTCCTTCCTAAATAGAGGTAGAAAATTAACTTTCCTAATCAAGATTAGCCACTTTCCTTTTCTCCACTTTCCTTTTCTCCCCTTCTTGCCTTTCTAGAATAAACTTGGAGCACTCTTGGGCTTGGGACATGTTGGGCTTTCACGATAGGATTCTCATCACCTCTCCTAAGCTCGTTATGGTTCCACTGATTTTTTATCATTTGGGTAGGGTGTACAGAGGCAGAAAACCATGTATGGAAGTCATTTTAGACATCTCTGTTAAACAGAGGTATTGTGTTCTAGAAGCACATTTTAGGTATGAATTAACTGATTCTTGTTCCCCGAGTAGTATCGGGGTCTCTTTTTCTTGAATAGAGGTGTAGGCCTTAAAGTTTAATTCTTCTATGCTGTAAGATATACATCGAGAACAATTTTTGAAAGATATCTTCCATTGAGTAGTTGGTGCTAGGCCTTCGGTTTATATGTGTTCCGTAGGAGAGAACTTAGGCAATGTACAAAACTCTATTTTAACATTCTATTTTTTTTTAACTTTTTAAATATCTGTCCTGGGTCATCCAATCAATAGGCTGCACGTCCAACCTAGAAACTTTATGATAGATGGAAAACGTCGAGGCAAGGAATGTGAACTGTCCTGCATCGTCTGGTCCACTGGTTGCATGGCCAACCTAGATGCTTTACAATAACTTAGTGCTTGCAAGTTGATTTCTGCCTCATGTAACGCCCAAACAACATATTTTTTTTTTGGGTGGGTTGGGGGGGGGGAATCAAGTGGTTTTTTATGTGGTTTTTTTCTACATAAATTGGGAGATTTCTGCTACCTGAGTGAATGCACACATTTAAAAACAAATCTTCACTAGTATGTTTACATACATATAACCTTTATTGCTTTTTATGAAGAATATTTTAAAGGTTTTTGCATAAAGATCTTGCTTCCTAGTAAGACATAATTTTCTGAGGCTTATAGAAGACAATTATGATCCTGTCTGAATGTAATTGGATAATGTTGTGAAATTTGTGGTTACTTTTGTTTAAATATGTTATATTTACATGACATATGCTTGGAAGTGGAGCTCTTTGACATCAGATGGACCAAAGATCTAAGGTGCAAAAAAGGATCTTATGTATGACTTGCATAATTCTATATCTGCTTCCATGTTTGAGTAATTCAGCTGATTTGGAGGCACTCTACAAAAATACAGACTAGGTCACGTTGGATGTCCAATTGCTCTACTAGTAGTTTGTGTTAATAATCCAATACTCCTTGTAGCATAAGAAAAATCTTCTTCCTTAGATGTCTAATGTGTAAAGTAAGCATGTTATGTTTGTGGCATGATGAACGATACAAGTGTATACATGCTGCCTTCTTGCCATTAACAAAATAGAGCATTGCCATTATACGGGTTGTGTGCAGCGTTTTTCTATTTGCATCTCGGGGTTTAATTGCATTCTTTCACATTGCAATCTACATGGAATTCAAAATCTGCCTTCCCTTGGACACTCTGGAGCTCCTTCAGGTTATTTATAGTTGGGCTTGGTGATAGCTTTATCTTTGTTCTTGTTCAGTTGTGTTATCCCAATATTCAGTAACACTGTTATCAAGAAGACTTTCCTGCATCTGAGGCTATCGTTTTAAGTTTTGAGTTCAACCATGTTACATGCAGGAAAAGATGAAGGCACAACAGTCAAAATTCATGGAGAACATAAATTTAACAGCAGACAGTGGCTTAAATGATGCAAATGATGTTGAAGAAAGTTCTTCTGATGTTGCAAATGATTTAGATGAACCTGAGCAAGTAACCTGCTCTCTTTGCCATGATGCAAATTCCAAGACTCCTGTGTCTTTTCTAATTCTTCTTCAGGTTGGTGATCCCAATTTATGTTCGTTCTTTCATTTATTTTATATTTAATCATTGAGGATTGACCATGATACTTCTATGGTCTTGCATCATATCAAACTGATCTCATCTGAATTTCTGATACAAGAAATCCAGGCTTATGAATTTACTTGATAGAGGTCCCCCATCATGGGAAAAAGAAGTTCACAGATCTGGAAAGGAGCAAGTCTCTACTAGTGAGGACGCATTGACTATTCAATCTTCTGCACATCCTCTTTCAAGCAGTTCAGAAACAATACCATCATCCCAGTTAATGGATTTAGTTCAAAATGCAATCAATGAATTTGCTTCCACTGGTCAGCCAAGAGAGGTTGATGCCTTCTTAGAATTTGTCAAAACCCGATTCTCTTCTCTGAAGAATCTAAATTTTCCTCAGATATCACCTGATAGTAGTGAACCAATCACAGCTTCGGGTGATGTATTTGAAGAAAATATGTACACACTGATTCTGAACACTATGGAAAATCGTTTGGTGCAACCAAATGTTTTGAGAAAGGCCGAGGATTTTTCAGCTGCTGGATGTAGTTCAGACAGTGGTTCAAATGAATCTCTTTTGCTCGGAAAGTACATTGTTTCTATCTCCGATGAAATACTAAATAATCCGTCACCCTCAGAAAATGCTGGGTCTCGTAGTGGTAAGGCACAGCCAGGTTCAGTGACTTCACGCCTGCCATATGATGGATTTGGGCCTTCAGATTGCAATGGGATTTATGTTTCTTCCTGTGGCCATGCTGTTCATCAGGGTTGCCTTGATCGTTATCTACGGTCACTTAAGGAAAGGTAAAATCCTTTTCATAAAAGAAGAACTTAGAGATCTGTTTAGTATTCAGTGAACCATGTTCCACAAGTTTACTTATTATCTGACACTCCAAAAGATTGTTTTCTTGTTTTTTTTAATGGATGTGCACCCAAAAAGAAACTTAAATACAGAGGCTTAGGGAGAAGGACAAAATGCCCTTACTGTATATAATCCCTAACAGGAGAAAAGCTTTTGGATGCAAGACAAAAAGTCAAGGAACCTCAAAGCCTTGACATGTCATTAGGGAGGCTATTACCAATAAAGTCCATTTCATTTAGTTGATATAAGGTAAACAGATTCGTTGATTTATGAGGGTGTATCTAATAGTGGCCTACACATTTACCGTGGAACTTCTCTTCTAAATACCCCTGCAACAATCTGAAATAAGGGGTAGAAAAGATACCTTGAGAGCACAAGAAATCAATACAACTAATCTTGGGCCCACTCAAGTTAATTGTATCTGTTTGCCTCCATATAGGATATCGACGAGTAAGCTTATTGTATTTTTCCTTCCACATGCACAGAAAAGCAAAGATAATATTGAAAGGCGTGATGTATTATATTTTGATGATATATGTTAAACTTGGCTATGCTATAGTCATATTGGACTGAAGAATAATTGAATTCAACTGCCATTAAGAATGGTCAGCTTGTGGGTCTTCTCTTAGCATATTTGGCAGACTTGCAGATTGATTGTGAGGGATGATGATTATCATTAGTTGCGATTACTTGCTGTCAGTTCTTTTGTAGTGGTAGAGTCATTGGTAGTCCGTTAAATCCTATATTCAAGGTAGTCATGACAGTTTAGATTCATTTTATCTACTTCACATAGGATCAGTTGTTGCAGTTGTAATGCATTAAGCAGTTTCCTTCATTTGTGACTTCCTTGTCTATATAGGGACACAACATATGGCGAACCAGAGAATTTATTCTTATCACAGTGTATATTTAGTCTCACTAACATGCATAGTGCAGGGGTTCAATTTGTGTGATTCTTTTATTTTGAACCCTTTTCACAAATATATGCATTATTATTTTCTTAAAATGTTATTATAAAAGACAACCTTATGAAAATAGCTAAGATGTTGGAAACACCGTATGCAGATATACCAGAAGAATTGATTTTGAAGGAGGACATATTGTGGATCCGGATCAGGTGCAAGTTGTTTGAGTCCATTCTTAATAGTTTCTTTGGTCATTTTTTAGATTTTGATGCCAATAATTTATTGATTGTTCTTATTTTATCAATCTTTGATGTCCAGGGGGAATTTCTGTGTCCCGTTTGCCGGGGACTTGCAAATTCTGTCTTGCCTGATCTTCCTAGAGAAGGAGCGAAGGACAGTGGACCATCAAAAACTTCAAATCTATTCCCCTCAGATGCTAATAACGAGTTATCTTCCATGTCTAAAGGATTTGAATCGCTCCTTCTTAGACAATCCCTATCGCTTTTGCAAGCAGCGGCTGACGTTTCTGGAAGGAATGAATTTCTCAAGGCTTTTTCAGTGCAGCGCAAAGGAGGAATGGGAAAAAATCTTGAATCTGTGGTTCATTTACTACGTGAAATGTATTTCCCAGGCAACGATAAAATTTCAGGATCAAGTCGGTTAAGTGACTCTATGATCATGTGGGACACCCTCAAGTATTCCCTTATATCTACAGAAATCGCTGCTCGATCTGAAAGGACATCTTCGGCTACCAATTATGGCGTTAGTGCCTTGTATGAGGAACTAAGGTCTTCTAGTGGGTTTATTTTGTCATTGTTGCTGAAAATTGTTCACAGCACCCGGGCCCAAAATTCTCTTGACGTCCTCTTACGATTGAGGTGTATTCAACAATTTGCAAAGTCTATATGCTGTGCTGATACTCTGAATGAACTACCCAGTCATGCTTACAGAGTCGGAGGTATATAATTTGTTGCCAAATTTTAATAGTAGCATCATTTAATAAACTTGTGTTATCTTGTCCTTTTTCTCCTTACTTCCACTGCTGCTTTTCTTTTTATGTCGTCCTTTGGCGAGTGTACCTTAGTGCTCAATAGTTGACATTTTGCTGCTCAAGTTCCCTTTAGTTGCTTTGTATTTATTCTCTCAGCGTCGGAGGTATATAATTTGTTGCCAAATTTTAATAGTAGCATCATTTAATAAACTTGTGTTATCTTGTCCTTTTCTCCTTACTTCCACTGCTTCTTTTCTTTTTATGTCGTCCTTCTTTGGCAAGTTTACCTTAGTGCTTTATAGTTAACATTTTGCTGCTCATGTTCCCTTTAGGTGCTTTTTATTTTATTCTCTCAGAGTTGAGGATGTACCTATGACTGGTTGAACTGCTTTTTCCCCTTTTCCTTCTCTCTTTTTGGGTTTATTAAGTTTTTCTGTTTTTGTGCTCTGTTTCTATTTGATTCTCTTCTTCTGGGCAGGTTCGAGTTAATCTCTCTTAATAATGGATGATTATACTGAAGCTCATCAGGGAAACATAAATCTTCAGGATTAACATAAAAAACAAATAAGGGAATGTGTGTAGTAGCCACCTGGTCCATCTCCTCTTCTTCCTCTGGAATATGTCGCCTTGTCCCTTTTTGTGACAGTATTTTATCTCCAATTTTCTTTCCATAGTCTTCCTCTTCTTTCCGTATAGTTCCTCAATTTTTGGGCTAACTTTCTCTCTTTCACACTGTTTTGGTATGCGGGGGGTCTTCACGGAAACAACAGCTCTACTATGTATGGGTAGAGGTCACGTCTACATACATCTTTTCCTCTAGACCCCATCTTGGGTAGGATATACTGGGTTTGTTTGATTTGGGTTTATTTTATCTCTATTTTTGTTTAATGTGGAACTCTAGATGTCAAATGTCTAAAAATGATTCAATAGGTATTTATTTTTCTTTGAATAATCTGAGTATATCTATCTTGTACATGACTATTTCTGATGCTTCGACTATTTGTTTAATGCATTCAGGGGGTTCTTTATTGCAGCCTATTATAAGCATTATGGTGCTTATTTGTCACCGAGGTTGACACACTGTTGTGTAGATGTTCCGTCTCTTGTCTATCACCTAACTTGCCATGTAAACGGCATTATTGATTATACAAGTTTTAGTGAATTATCACCAAGAGAATGATACTATCACTTGATCCAGGTTACATGTTTTGTGGAATTAATCATATCCATATTGTTTCTTTTTCCCCAGAAAACATGATGGACATATTGGAAAATGTTGATATGGGCATACAATTCCCCGATGTTCAATTTTGGACAATGGCATCCTATCCTGTCCTTGCATGTGATGCTTTTTCGACTTTGATGTGGATCCTCTTCTGTCTTCCAGTCCCATTTATGTCTTCTGAGAAATCATTCGTACCTCTTGTTCATATGTGCTTTGTTGTCTCCATAACTCAGGTTGATATAGCAACTTCTTTCTCATTTTAGCTATTTCTTCTTTGCTTCTAGTCATCTATTTGCTAAGATTTTGTTTCTTCTCTAATTTCTGTCTTGCAGGCTGTAATAACATATTTTGGAAAAAATGACTCCGCTATGGAAGATTTCAGTTACCATGATTCTCTTATCAGTGACATTTTCAAATTTGTGGGTGAACATGGATTCTTACGTCAATACTTTGTTTCCAACTATATTGATAATTCTCTTGATATCAAGGCGACAATTCGTAGCCTGAGCTTTCCTTATCTACGAAGGTGTGCACTACTGTGGAAATTAATGAACTCTTCAACTTTAGCACCATTTAGTGGGGCTCATGTGTTTCATAGATCATCACAAACATTTGAAGATAGAATGGATTATGCATATGGCACCGGGGAAGAGTCTGTTGAAATTGATGAGTTGGAGAAGATGTTTAAGATTCCCCCATTAGACAACATAGTTGATGATGAGGTGTCACGTTCTTTGGTTTTAAAATGGTTACATCACCTTGCTAGAGAATTTGAAGTTCGTAGTCCTTCAGGGGTTTTGCACTCAACCCCTGTAGTCCCGTTCAAGTTGATGGTTTTGCCTTACCTCTACCAAGATCTCTTGCAAAGGTTCTTATTATTCTTACAAATTTTGTCTAGCTTCCACTGGTTTTGATCTTCATTTATTTTACCAGTGCTTCTGTATCTTCAGGTACATAAAACAGAAGTGTATTGACTGTGGAACTGTTCAGGATGAACCTGCATTATGCTTGTTATGTGGTAAATTGTGCTCACCAAGCTGGAAGACATGCTGCAGGTTCATCTTCTGCTTATTTAATAATTTCATTACATTCCTATTCTGAATATGAAATAAAATTTGACATGAGTTGTTCTTTAGGAATAACAAGTGCCAAACTCATGCTATGTCTTGTGGTGCTGGTACTGGCGTATTTCTGTTGATAAGGGTAAGTCTCACCTAACGAATATCATGCTACATTGCCTCATCTGTAATTATTTATATTTTTCTGCATACTTGTCAAAGTCACCAGCTCATCTAAAATACTTATTATTACGCTAGTGGATAGGGGTCTCCACAACTAAATCTCGCCTCAAAAGTTTCGTCACGTGTGATTACACTTGCATATGGAGAATCATATATCTGTGCATGAACTGAAAAGCGTGCAATTTTACATCTACATCGTGAATGGGGACTTGCAATTTCTGCAATTATGTCTAGTTTAAACATTGTATTCTGATATTTGATGCTGAAACTTGTGTGTAGAAAACTACAATATTACTTCAAAGATCTGCACGTCAGGCACGTTGGCCATCTCCTTACCTGGATGCATTTGGTGAAGAGGTAACACAAAGTTCTGTTTTTGGTGTTCTTTTTTAAGAAATCTATGGTATGTATTTTTTTGCAGTTTCTGTCATCGAGATGACTGTGGAAGAAAGCATAAAAAATAAACAAATTAGATCTACAGTATATTAAATTACCAGTTATGTGAGAAATAAGCATGTGTGACTGGACCTGTGGATTTTTACTTTATTGGAAGGTTTTAGTTGTGTTATAGCTGCAAATAAGTTAATTATACCGTGTAGAGTAGTTAATCTTGTGAGATCATAACAAGGTATGCTGGATGTTGCATTTTGATATCCAAAGTACCGAGGATGCTGAGATTGTTACCCTGCATGGTTGGGGCACATATGCATGCCATATTGTAAGAATCTGTGTTATTGGGTTAAGCCTTGTCAGTATACTACATATATCTGGTACCTTTGTATTATGCTATTATATATGTATGCTTGTATACATATAACTATATATACACACAAATATATTATGTATACACATAAATATACACATGTATATATGTATGTATGACAATACACACATAAATATACACAGATACATGTGCACGTGTACATACACACATATATACACATCTATATATGTCAAGAAATATATTCATCTATGCATGTATGTATTGTGTGTCTATATATATGCGTCTACATGTATATATATGTGTGTGTGTGTGTGTCTATAAGTATATGTGTATGCTATATTTCTTTACTATATATATACACACAGACACACACACAACATATACACATGTATATTTGTTTAGGACGGGTAAAGACCAGAGAGAACTATTAGACGGAGATAGAAAGGCTTATTATTACGTCCTGCAAGAAGGTTCCCCAAGTGGTCGGATTATTCTTGGACCATTCAAGATCTTGGTGGAACCTCAAACAGAAGTCGAGAAAGACCAAGCATGTTCTAGAAGACTCTTTACCCTTCAGGGTTTATGTCTTTAGATTGTTCTGTGTAAATATTTAGTTAGAAATTTAGAATGTTCTAGGCTTGTATATAAAGGCCTATAAATAGATGATAGTCCCAAATTTGTAAAGCACCCAATAGATGTAAGAGTCTATTGAGTTCTCCCCACTCTCTTTCTGGAGTTCTTGTTTGTTCACTTTGTGTGGTGTTCCGGAGTTTGGCTGCCTTAGTACGAGAACTAAGGGCCGCACGAGAGCTTGTGGAGACAACTTCTTGACATTATGGACTATGGTCTGCTGAGGTTGGGAATGGTCTGTTAATGTGCAAGACCTTGGAAATGTTTGCTGTCACACTAATGGAGAGGGACTGATACAAAATTTTCAGCTTTCTAAGGCATCAGATATGCTTTTCGTTGTGGTGGTTTTCAAGAGGGCTAGGATTTTTTGATTCCAGTACTTGGCTGTGAATTGCGATATCATGGAAGTGTCTAGTGTAAAAAATTTCTATTTTACTGAAGGAAAAAATTCATATGTATATATATGAGACTGAGACAGAGTGCTAATAGCTTTTTTGCTTGTTTAGATTATTTTTGAAAATAGATACTGTGTAAGGTTTTTTATTAACGAAGCCCATTGTATATACTTTTGCAGGACATTGAAATGCATAGGGGAAAGCCATTATATTTGAACGAGGAACGCTATGCAGCTTTAAGTCACATGGTATTACCAATTCCATTTTTACTTATTCCATTTTCTTGACATAACGTTACTTGTGTGGTCTTTTCAAAACTGGGTACACGTTTATGAGTTTGAAGGGCCTGGGGCCATTGATGATTTTGTTTAGTAGAAATGATGAATTCCTCCAAAGCTTAAAAGTTATATGCTCTAGTTGGTGAAAGAATTGCGGTCCAGAGTTTACAACTTCCTGTATTTTAATCTTCTATGATTCCTCAAGTATTAACTTCCTAGTTTGCAATTAGGTGGCTTCTCATGGACTTGATCGGAGTTCGAAAGTGCTGCATCAAACATCGATCGGTGCCTTTCTAATGCTTTAGATCGGAATTATTGTAGATGAGCTCTACTGAAGGTCTGTTGCTCACACTCTGTTCTTGTAGCTTGATTTTTCTTTTTACAGCTTTCTCCTGATACAAAGTTGTATGATTTGAAAACAGTTTCTGCATTCAAACTATTGTGCATGTGGAATTGCCTTCCGAATAAGCTCTTGCTATGTTGCTGGTAGAAATTCTCGATGACCTTTAATGCTAAAGAAATTGGAGTGAGTTCTAGATTACTTAGATTAAACACCAAAAATGTCTCGAGGGGTTTGGGGATTTCTCTTGGTCCTCAATTTACATCGTGTTTATGTAGTTTGTGATATTCTATTATTTTGAAAGGAACTTCACAAAGATCTAACATTATTTTTGCCGGGTTTTTCTTTCCAATACAAGTATCAGCATATATAACACAATATAAGTGGTGACGATGAATGCAGTAAGAGGTAACAATTGCATCAACTTTTTTACTGGGGAGAGAGGGGATGGACATAAGGGAGGAGAGAAGAGAAGTGGTACAAAGGTGCTCCAAGAACTCCCCACAAATTTCATACCATTTAGCCTGAATTAGAAGTTAGAAGTTTGTTAATAACACCTATTAATAATCACACTCAGAGGGAGCTCTTTGAATTGAGTTTAGTTCTATCATAGTGCGTTCGGTATACGAGACTGGACGGTTTAAGACATAATAGAACAAAAACTTGTTGACCCACGTTTGACACGACATTAAACTGGGATAGGACATTGAGCAGGTGGGATCCAGCTTAGGATTCAGACTTATCTGGAATACAGACTTATCTGGAACTGTTTCTTCTTGATCTGATCTTGTGATGGTTTGACACATTTCATATGGTTTTACATCCCCAGCTTTTATTTGCCTATCATAACCAACTTGTATAAATCATTTCCTTTCGTACTGCCAACAAGAAAATTTTGATATTATTTTGTCATCCTACACCCTTCCCTGTTAAGAGTATCGAATTTTGTGCTGAGAATAACTTCTCTCGGGCCTTGGAGAATATATTTGTTAAATTCTATATCATTTCCACACTGATACCATTTGTAACATCCCTGGCTGTTTTGTCCACATATGGACTCACGGTTTTAAAATGCATCCAATAGAAGAGGTACCTGATCCCTTAATAAGGCAACATTTTGTTGCCCTCCCATCCTATGTGGGATCTCACAATCCACCCCCTCAGGGATCCTAGTTTCTCGCTGGCACACCAGTTTGGCTTCCATCCTTTAAACTTTGACCCCTACTTTCCGAGCATTTCCACAGGTGGATAAGAAAACATTTCACGAATATCATTTATACTATTCACGCATGCATATTTCATAACTTTTCATGACATATATATCAATGATATATCTTGATTTTAAAATGCGTGACTAGACATACTAATCATGAAAACAACTTGGTTTGCTAGATTTGAGATCATTATTTCATTTGGTATGATTTGATGTAATCGGTTTTCCATTTTGGGCAGGGGAGTGGTGGATGTGGTTGGAAAGAGGGATTTTTCGTCATGCCAAAGACCATCGTACGGCGTCGTTGAAGTGGATTCCCAGCCTCTTAATCTTATCTGTACAGTTATTGTAAATAACTATGAAAACTTGTGCTCAAAATCATTTATGTTTTTAACTGCGAGAAACAATATATGGTGGCCACTTCTGTGGTTGTATAAATATTGGCCAACTTTCGGTATTTATCTCTATATCTTGTGGTACTTTTCTGCTCTCTATTTAGTTATAACATTGAACCGCCACTATGATGACCAAAACGTCCGCCGAGATGCTGGCTGTTGGCAGGTGGTTTCTCCCTACCACCAGCCCGTCTCAACTCGGCCTACTACGTTCATTTTCGGGGCATTGGATTCTCACCAATGTTTGCGTTACTCAAGCCGACATTGTCGCTTCCGCTTCGTCCACTACCGCTCGCGCGGATGCTTCACTCGAAGGCATAACGCTCCCCTTCCGATGTATTTTACTACGAACGATGCACATGTGAATGACACGTTAAATGATATCAACTATGAAGATTGGTTGTGAGAGATGAAAAACTCTAACTTGACCTACTACGTTCATGCATTGGATGATCCACCAACAATCCACATGTGAATGACACATTAAATTATATCAACTACAGAGATTTTGATTGCAAGAGATGAAAAACTCTTGGTTCTTTCATTCTATCGATTATTCTGAAGATGAGCCAACAATAATGCATATTAACCTTCTCTATTATTACTTCGGTTTTGTGTTCAAGTTCTTTGTTTTTGTATTTCCTTATGGGACCATGTTTCGCGATATTGAAATCAGTGTCGAACACAAAATAATCATAATATTTTGCAAATGAATATGAAGATGACGATACAAGATAATTGTATTTGATCCCAATTTGATTTTGTTTTTCTGCCATATTAGGTTGCGGTGTAAGGTCCAAACATATCATCATAATATATAGAGATAACCATAATAAGATACTTAATAACCCCAATTTAGGAATCAAATGAAAAGGCAAATCTCTCATGATACACCGGATCATAAAATGATCATCCAATAACATAAATTAATCTTTTTTTTTTATCACGTGATGATATGATATTACACACACACACACACACACACATATATATATATATATATATATATGGTCAGGTTCAAGGGAAAACCTCAAAAAAATGGAAAACTGAAGAACACCCTGATAGCCCTTCAGATGATGGTATGCACTTGTGCATACAAGTAACTTGTAACATGCACACGTGCATAATGCACTTGTGCATAAAAACAAAAAAACAACAACATAATTTACCTGTATGCACAAGTGCATACCGTCCAGATGAAGGGCTACCAGAGTGTACTTCAATTTTTTTTTTTTGAGGTTTTCCCCTGAACCTCCATATATATATATATATATATATATATATATATATATATATATATATATATATATGTACACTATATTATAAAGCATGGATAAAAAACTCTTAAATACAAATTATTAGGCACAAGGTACCATCATTTTATGCAAGATTTTAAAAATATCTTAATTTACATGTATCAAAGCACAAGATACATATTACTACTGTAGGCTTCTAACACCCATCAATTTGGTATGTACAGGACCTTCCTTTTATGCAGACATTTCCATGTATCACTATTAATTAATATATTATACTACTATAAATTTATTTTAGTTATATTATTAAATATGTAATTGGTTATTTTTTCTAGATGTCATTAAAATATATAAGATAATCATTGAATTCTAACAAAATACTTAATTTTTTTTATATAAAAAACATTATATTATTAAGCCTAAATTAAACAAATTTATAAAAAAAACATTATCACTTTCTCAAAACCATCCAAAATCGTACTGTAAATCGATAAAAAAATAAAATGAAACATTAAAATCGTGATGTATCTCGCTGCATTGCGCGAGTACGCTTCTAGTATATATATATATATATATATATATATATGGTTGGGTTCGGGTGAGAGTTGAGTTAACGTGAGAAGTGATTATCAACCGTTGAATAAGAAATGAACGCACATTAAGATAAGATGCACTGAGATAATGCACATGCACTATGATGCACCATATCAATTCTCTTCTAAGTCGCAATTCATGGGAGAACTTGATATTAAAAGAGATCAACGGTTCAAATCAACTTCTCACGCTTCTCACCGTTAACTCAACTTCTCACACAATTTTTCGCATATATACCAAAATCATCCATGATATATCACCATAATAAAACACAATCAAAATATGTTTTTTATTGTTAAATTTATAAGGAAATTTCAAAGAATAAAATCAAAACATATAAGCCAAGATGGTTAAATAACATTATTTATTTTCCTTTTGTGTTTATGGCATTTATTTCTTTTAATTGCGTTCAACTCAACATTATAAATAGTTATTAGTTCTAAGTTATATATTTGTAAGTTCGTTTGCACATTGTATATAAAATTCATCCCCAAGAATGGCATCTCCTCCTTCAAACAAAAGTCCGTTTAGCCCCACCCGACTGAAGAAACGACCATGTATTCTTGATTTGAATGAATCGGTATACGTACCATGCAACTTTTGTTTTCAACACATGTTGTATTAGCATTGGATATGTATATACGTATGTATAATATGTTATTTATGTGACTAATGATGAGTTTATTTTGTGTTTTAGCCTCCAATGACATCATTTGAGAAAGAGGATAAATTGCATGAAAATACGATCCCTATAACTTCTACCATTTGTTCACATGGATTAAAAGCTAGTGTCAACATGGTTGAGGTATGCTACTTATATTTCAATACATCATACATCAATCAAAAAGTGATTGTATATAGATATGTAGATGCATAATCATTTACAAACACAATAAATCGTATAAATTTATAAACCGATTTTCATGTGTTATTTCACATATGAAACAACATACGTCAAAATGCACTGTTTATATGAAACAACACATGTAAAAATGAACTGTTGTTTCATATGAGATATGTCCAGAACTGTTTTGTATGTGGAAAGAAGCTTCACATATTAAACAACATTGTATAAACATTACATTTTTACACGTGATGTTTCATATATGGAACAATACATGAAAAATGGTTTATAAGTTTGTACGTATTATTGAGTTTGTAAAAAAAAGAACTCTAAGTATATATATAATTATATATAATTATGTATGCGTACATATGTTCTCTAATGTAACCTCAACTTCTCACACGATCCTTCGTCTTTGCCTATATATATATATAACTATCTTATAATTGATGCATTTGATTATGTTGTAAACAAGGAAGCACTTGCAAGCATCCCACTATCATTCAAGAGGCAGGAGACTTCAAAGAGTATATTGGTTTTAGAGAGAGTAAGCATCCTCTACATTTTATATCATCATTTTCTACAACAAATTATGAAAAATATTTTTTATTTTAAAAACTTGGAGTATTAAAAGACTTATTTTTCGATGTTTAGTAATGAAAATTGTTTCTATCAATATTTCGAATCAAGAAAAATACGAAGTTGGTTGTTTCAAAACCAAAAGTCGACATTTTCTGTTAAGAATCATGTTCAGTATAACATACTTCTCGGAGGGACATGAATAATGCAGTATTCCTTTGTGACTAAAATTCCGGTCACTTAGTGATTTAAACTTAAAATATTACATGATTTAGTTAACGTTTTTCAAAAGGATTTTAAAGATTCTGTTGCAATTTTTGTGATGAACAATAGGGGATATTGACATTAGTACAACATCCAACACAAGATCAACCACAAGGAATGCATAAAAGAGGCCTAAGAACATCATGGACTGTTCATTATGTTGATGGACACTTTGAACTTCCAAGTGAATGTGTCAAGTATATCCTCATAAGGGATAAGGTAACATTTCTTAATCTTTCTACTTTTATATATATATATATATATATATATATATATATATATATAATTTGATAGGTATCAGTCAATATGTTTTCTTTTGTAGTTTTACTGATCAATATTAATCGTTAATGGATGTTTATAACTTTGATGATGGTATATAAGTTTTTGTTTATTTTATTTTTTATGAAAGGGTATTTTAGGTATTTGATTAATAGTCTAACATTTTTATTAAACTATATGTCAAATCCAATTTTAGGTTCTTAATTTCAAAACAAAACAGATGCAAATTATGTGGTTAAAATTTGTTTTTTTTTGTATAGTATCGTCAATTGTCAAGATTAATTGGTAAAAGGCTCCCAAATGTCGAGACTCGAAGCTGTCATTTATCCGTGCATAATCGACTAGATGGATGGAGAGTCGAGACCAGAAAACGACCGGACAAAACCCATGACAAGGTTCAATCTTTAACTAAAAATGTCTTGTGATTTATCGTAATCTCGTTTGATTCAAAAAAATAGTTAATTACTTCAATACTTGCACAAAATCAAATACAATATTATTTGACAATTTTTAAAAAAAACAAAAATTACAGATCATTTATTTAGCATTGATTACAAGACACCTTTAATCTTTATTTTAATTTACATGTTTCTTAATATTCTCGTGTTAAGAAACATTTTAGATAATTTATTACTCTTTTCGTACCAAGATAAACGTCTACGATGAAAAAGACACATAGTTTTAGAAATGTATAATTAATATAATTTATTAGTAATTAAATGACAATTTTATGGTATAAAAAATAGAATAAAAATGTGAGACATATATTTTGGGTTGAAAGGAGTATTTGTTAAAAGATTCTTATTGCATATCAAGCAAAACGTTACATTTATATAGACAAAAGAGAATAACGGTTTGTAATGTACCTATAAATATATTAAGATCGATATATGCAAATGTTTTTTTCCTTCTTTCTTACGTTGTTATATATTTCCAATAAATGCACATGTACATAGCTAATCGAAACTAGTTGAATGCAGTTTTACCATCATAAATCATCTGAACGGATGTTTCGATCATTGGTTGAGGTCGAGAAGTTCATCAAATATGAGATATACCCGCCTAAACCACGACGACTGAACAAAAAATGCACCAAAACCACGGTCATGAGAAATTTGTAAAGCAAGTATCGATGTTATTCTTTGAAGCTTAGAAGAGACCGAATGAGGGTGATGAAGATTTTTGGTTTAATTCGTCGGTAAATAAATTAATAATTGATTTTCGATTTAAAACAGTATTTGGGTTTTTCTAATTTTGTACTAAAATATAAGTTTTTAGTATGTGTTTTGTTGATGTGAACATAGATGTTTTTTTCTTTGAAATGTTAATTTTTTTCTTTGAAGAATTCGGGATTCATAGCATTGTGTGGGTGTTACATTAATAATATATAATCATAGAGAATGTGAACATAAATTAAATAAAGTCATATTAAATAAAAAATTGATTACTATTTAATTTACGTGATTGGTAAGATAGGGATGGACAACAAATTTAGGGACAACAAAATTAGGGACGATCGGAGGTCCTGTACCGTAGGACCACTACGCACACCCCAAAGAACGGCCCTGACGATGAAAATAATTTGATGTTAGAGTAAAGAGTATAGAAACAAGAGGGAAATCTTCCATACCACAAATTTAATACACCAAATTCTCAACATTGAACACTACTACATATAACAAAACAACATCAACATATAACAATATTTGCTTATTGCAAACAACGTTACTACTTACTACAACAAGAACAAACGACTGTTTATTGCAACATTGATAGACTGACACAAATGCTTGTACTTCAATAAGCACAAATGGCCGGTTACTACGAGAAAAGTGAGCTTTGATGACGCGCCTTTAGCTATAAACCATTTGTGATGATATATGGACATTTAGCAAGGACAAAAGTCATTGCTAAAACCCTTGTTTCATGCAACATCCGATGAATCTTATATACCGAAACTTGAACTTCGTAAACACACAGACCCTGATAAAACGACTATTAATATTTATAACAGTCACCATTACGCCTTATCAAACCTTTTCCTAAAATGTGCAAGCAAATGGTCTCTTGGAGGTAAGATTTCCTTGACAACTTGACATTTGATGAAGTCATGACTTATGAGCCCATTTGATTATTCTTGGAAACTTATCTTTCTTGACCAACTTTATTCCTCCTAAATTCTAGGTTGTTGGGCATTAAGTGAAAGGGAATCTCATTCTTGATCAAGTACAAGAACCACTACCATTACTAGGGTTTCACTCCACTTAGGTTTTTGTGTAAAAACCTAGCAAGGTGTAGCACCTCGAATTTTGGGTTTTTATTCATGTTTTGACCTGGAATATCTGCCTTATTTAATGCTGAGCGAGATAGCCAAAAAGGAGTCGAAGAATTTGCCTCCAGTGCGTGGCGCAGATCTCCGTGTTGATGGAACCGCGCCAGCATCTGTGCGGAAGCCCATATTGCTATTAAAAGAAGAAATCGACCCCTAAACCCTCATTTACTCCCATATTCTCATTTTGAACTCTTGAGCTGCGATTTTCCTCCCAAGATTGACCTGGTAAGTCCTCCTCTTCACCCTCCCACCATTAATGTCTCCCAACTACTCTAAGCCCTTAATCATTTATGTCATTTAGGTCCCTTTGAGTAAGTATTGTGCTAGTCCAAGTCTCTCAAGGATCTCCTCTCATCTCTCTAGTTACTTGGAAATTTAGGGTTCTTAAGCTACAACCCTATAAGGTGAGTTCATTCTCTTTTATAAACTTTATACATGTTAAAATGTGGATTTTAACCTTCTCAACATCTTCATCCTTGATTTATTTGATTTGGGTGAGTTTTCACTAAAACCAAAATTTTGGAGATTTTGGGGGTTTATGTGGGAGGGGATGATTTTAAGGTCAAGAACTTACATTTTGGTTTAGTTGTGAATTTTGCACATGAGAAACATGTTTTTCTATAACCTTGTGATTCAATACTTGGAAATCAAAATTAGGGTTTGAAATATGGTCATGTATTATTGAATGAGGACTTTGGGTAAAATGATTTTGGTGTGTGTGGAAGTACCATTTAACAAGTTAGAACAGAACCTTTTGGAACTTTTGGGAGTAACTATATGGATTCATGATCTTGCATATATGGTGGCATTTTAACTGTTGGAAGTCATTGATTTATTTTGTGGACATCAAATGAATTATTTGGTTGCATTTGGGCATCATGAACCCACATATATTTATAATCTTTGATCCGATGATGGAACGCTAGTTTTCAACATCGAGGCACGCTTAGGCATCAGATGGGGTATAAGCCCTACGTGCTAGTACGCGATATTGGGTGAGGATCTCAACCTAAGAACCCTATGTGGTTAAAGTTGACTTTCTATGGGTGTACGTTTAAAACTACCGAGCCTAACATCCATTGCGGGTACTTTATTATGTGTTTGGTTTTACTAATACGTCAAGTGACTTACTTTTGTGTTCCGTTACTGTGTTAGTAAGCGGGTCTCCCCCGTTAACCCAAGAGGTATTTGTATTAAAGTGAAGAACTGTCTTTATTTATTCCCCGACTTTTCTTAACTATCTTTTTGGAACTTAATGATTTCTCCATATAAATGTTTGATCTCACTAGGCGTTAGCCTAACACTTTTTCTTAAAAATGACATGTATAACAGGTCATTCTAGCCGTGGGATTCCTCGGGCTTGAGTGGAGAGCCGTTGAAGGATAATAGCATTTTTGAAGATTATAGAGGCGTACATTGGTATAGTGATGATATACTTTTGGAAGTGAGATGTCGACACCCGTGCGTAATCTAGAAATAGTTGATCTAGATTAGTAGGTTGTTGAGTTCAATCTCACTTGATTCCTTTTTGTAAACGCTATACAATTATTCCCCTTTTTTTGGGTGATAATATTATGATAAACTCGTTTATTCCGCATTTATTTTAGGCTTAAATTAACCCCCATTTTAGGGTGTTACACAAGGTGAGTCTTTCTTCCTACCAAACTTCATATATGTTAAAAATACTCTTTTATGAACTAATAAAACTTGTTCTATGTGGCATCTCTTGAGGAACTTTGGTAAATAAATATAAAACTAGGGTTTCACCCATTTAAGGGGTCATGTGGAAGGAAGCTTGGAAAGTGTTTTAATATACTTGAATGTCTCATATTACTTGATTTGCACACCCTTGGAACTCTAAAAGGGCAAGGTGGGTATGATTTCTATATTGTTGATTTATAGAGTTATTTCATAAAGTTTCCATTTCATAGAGTCTATTCTTTATCTTGGGTATTCGACATGTGAATTGATACATAAGTAGGTTGGACCGTTGATGTATCTCCATGAACATATGAGTCTTATCCTTGAGGGATTGTTATTGTTGGGAGAGTCTAATTCCCAAATGTACGAAGAAATAGGCATGGGGTCTAAAAGGGTAATAGTTGTGGACTTCAAAGTCGGGCAACGACCAATGACCATTAATTGTAATTTCTTGCGAATGAGTGAAATCTAGAATTGATGGTTTTACCATTTGTTCGTAGTGGGACTCTTAAATATATAGGGTGACCTACTTTATGTTCCGTCACCCACATGGAAAGTCGGGTTTGCCGTCATTGTAAGATGTTTGTGTACGTGTCTAGGGGTGTTCATCTAAACCGCCAAACCGCACAAACCGCCCACACCGCACCGTACCACACCGCAAAGCGCGGTTTAGAACGTTTGCGGTGCGGTTTGTGGTTTGCATTTTTACCAAACCGCACTATGCGGTGCGGTTTGCGGTTTTGAGTTATCAAATCGAGGTTCAAACCGCACCGCACCGCACATTATATATATGTATATATTTTTAATTTTATATATTAAACACACATATATGTATATATAGAATAGTTGCAATATTTATATAATATGTATTTTAGAATCAGACGTATTGAATATTTTTATTTTTAGGGACTACGATCACGTTATCGTTGATTTTAAAGTGAAGTTTTGATCTTATAATTATTGAATTGTAGGTGTAAAATGTGTAAGGTACAAACCGCATAAACCGCACCGCACCGCATTTTGCGGTGCGGTTTGGTGCGGTTTGAGGTATATGCGATGTGGTTTGCGGTTTGGAAAAATGCTCAAACCGCATATGCGGTGCAGTTTGTGGTTTTGCCCCAAACCGCACCGCGAACACCCCTATACGTGTCAACGTTGGGTAATAAAAGTAGTCCTATGGGAAAGAATTGAGATTGTATTTTTCGGAAATTGCATTTATTATATTATTTGCCGTAATTGATTGATCTTACTAGGCGTTAGCCTAATACTCCTTCTTGTTTGTAATGTATAGCATGTCCTAAGAGTAGCGGGTCGTCAAGCTCGTGAGTAAGGTGCTAGTTGCCGGTAATGGCAACACTTTTGGGAGCACATATGTGGGAAGAGACAATTGGAGATTTGTGATTAGAACCCTTTTGGTGATCTTAACGACACTCGTCCATAATCTAGATTTTGTTAGTCAAGATTAGTAGGTTGTTGTATAAATATCCGGTGTATTAATTGTAACTCCTAACCAACACCATTCCCCATAATTGGGTGATTATTTATGTCAAGTATGGGATTTCTTGCGTTTATCCAGGTTTCCTCTATTTACAGACGTTAATTGCCGGGTTTTCGAATTTTATTTTCACTTTGAATTTTAGGATGTTACAACATATGAATTTGTTAATTAGTTCATATGTGAATCTGTTAATTAGTTCAACTGATTCACATATGAACCTACAATTAATTATTTCATATATGAATCACAAATGTTTATATGTGAATCAGTTAAAAATAGTTCATATATGAACATATAGTTCTATATGCGAATCACACAAAGTCCACATATGAACTCGTCTTGTGTATTTGTAAAAAGTTGAAGGATCGTGTGAGAAGTTGAGTTAATCGTGAGAAGCATGAGAAGTGGACCTGAACCGTTGATCTCTTTTAATCTCAAGACCTCCCATGAATTGCGGCTTAGAAGGGAATTAATCTGGTGCATTGTAATAACCTTAATACATAATGTTGAAGTTTTGAGGAGTTGTGGGGGTATTAAGTGAAAATTTCATAAATTTCAGGGACTAGGGTGTAAATATGGAATAAGAGGGGTAAAACCCTCCTAAACCCTCTCATTTCCCTATTCTCACGTTTGTGGAGGCCGGGAGAGAGAGAGAGAGAGAGAGAGAGAGAGAGAGCATTTAAGAAAGGAGATCAGTATGTGAGGTGTGTGCTTGGAATTCTTGAGGAAGAAGGCTTTGGAGGAGGATTCATCTTCTTCACCCTTAAGGTAATCATCTTCTCCATTGATCCTAATTTCTTGTGTTTAATGAGAGCTTTGGTTGGGAGTAGAATATCTTCCTTATTATGTTCTTGGAATGAAAACCCTAAATGGAGGTTGCTTTGTTGTAACACCCTAAAAATAGGTGTAAATTAAAACCTGAATATTGGCATAAAGCTATGACTTGTATTAGCAAAAACCGCCCATCAAGGGGGAAAATAGTATGGCGTTTACAACAATAAATTGGAGATGAACTTGATAACCTACTAATCTAAACAATACTAGTCTAGATTATAGACGGGTGTCACTATCTCTTTCAAAAGGAATCCCGTTCAATTCTCAAAAGTCGCCCTCTCTATAAATCTTCAAAAGCTATACACCGTCATTTTCCTCTCCACTCAATCCCGAGTAGCCCCGCCGCTAGCATGACCTACTATACATGTCATTCAAGAAAAGGTTCTAGGCTAAAGCCTAGAGAGAACATACAGTTGAAGAATTTAGTTAACGTAACAAAGATATAATGCATTTATATATATAACCTTCAACAATTATTCGAGGACCAAGCATCATACATAGTCACCATACGACCTCTTGGCGTTACAATAATCACATCCATCTAAGTCGTTAGACATATTTGGCATCAACCCAAACCAGGTCTTTATCCATTTGAGACATCAACCCAAACCGAGTCTTTAGTCGTATCGGACGTCAACTCAAACCGAGTCTCTAGTCACATTAGATGTAACACCCCAAATTTTGTGTTTGTGAATTCTATCCTTATATTCCCTTTTTGTGTACACTTTCATGATTATCACCTCTAGTTACGTGAAGAATGTCACAAGGCTTAAATTTGCATGCTCTCGTACCTTAGATAAATGTTGATGCAACCCTATGGTAATTGGTTAGTTAGTTTCTCGTGAAAAAAGTCAAGTTTCGGGCCTCGGGGGAGTTTCGGAGACAGTGCCAAGCGATAGTGACATGGTCACTATCGCTTGGGGCACAATCGCACCAAGTTTGGTGCTCTCGGTACACTAGGCGCGAGAGTGCCCGACGATTGTGCCAATGACATTCTCGCGATGTCACTCTCGCGGGGAGGTTACCACTCTCGGTACATTTTGGGCGATAGTGCCTAGCGAGAATGTCAGGGCACTATCGCGGTGTCACTATCGCCGAGAGCTGTCTGAGGCATATTTAGACGGGTTCTCACTTAAAATACTCCATTTTCTCATATTCTAGCTTGCAGACGCACCCTTTCTCTCCAAGGCTGCGATTTCTACCTCTTCTCCTCTCCCCTCATTAATTTCTTGACCTACATTCCCTTTAGATCATTTATTGAGTTTCACCCACTTCCCATTCTCATTCAAGTGAAGACTCAAGTATCATTAAAGTCCCAAGGCAACTTCCTCTCCAAACTAGGGTTTCTTTATTTTTAGGGTTTTCACTCACAAACCCTATAGGTGAATTTTCTACTTACTTGAATATGTTAAATGCCTTACTATTGCATGCTTTAACTTCTCATAAATTGTTGTTTGGTGGATTTGACCTAACTGCTGATAAGAATGATTTAATTCTCTAAACTTCTAGTAGAAATGGTTATGAATGGTGATTTATGAATATGAACTCATGCTAATTATTTTACCATGATTTTATATGATTTATTGGTGGACTAATGTTATATGATAGTTAGCAATATGGAATCCAACTCTTGTGCACGAGAGATTGGGTGGTCTTTGGTATATTTGAGACCGTGTTGTGTGTTAGAGGGTGGACACTAAAGGATCAACTCCTTGAGGTGAAACCCTACTATCGAGGGGTTAGACACTAAGGCTCAACTAACCTTGAGGTGTAGCTCGACGGAGTGGGCACTAAAGTTAGTCTAGACGCTTGAGGTGACGCCGGATACGGTGTGCACTAAAGCGATAGCCTGAGGTGTAATTCCCCTAATCATGGAAAATTGCTATGTTTGTTAATATGACGTATGCAGGTATATGATTGATTATGTGATGGCCTATACTTGGAATATCACCATGGGACGGCAACCCGGGAGTTTCTATTTTTCCAAGCTTTAAATTATGTCATGTATATTTGTTTGGAAACTCACTAGGCTCCTAGCCTAACACTTGATGTTGTGTTATCTTCAGGTTCTCCTAGTGGTGTAAAAAGGGCACCTTGATCTTCCAATTCGTGGATAGAACTTTTGGGCAAATCGGGCTTTTGGGAGACTGTTGAGAAGAGTGTTTTGAAGACATAGCAACACCCACCTTAATCTAGTCGTAGCATTTAATCTAGATTAAATAGGTTGTTGTAATTTGTATGTCTTATTCCGTCGCTACTATAGATTTTACAAACTACCCCGATTTTGGGTTGGAGTTGTTTCTTTCATAGGAAATGGAAATGTTGGCGTTTCAGACGTTATATTGCAAAATTTTTGTTGACCCTATTTTTAGCGTGTTACATTAGACATCAACTCAAACTGAGTCTTTAGCTACGTTAGACATCAACTCAAACCGAGTCTTTAGTCTTATTAGACATCAACTCAAACCGAGTCTTTAGTCTCATTAGACCTCAACTCAAACCGAGTCTTTAGTCTCATTAAACCTTAACTCAAACCGAGCCTTTAGTCTTATTGGGCCTCAACTCAAACCGAATATATAGTCCTACAAGTAGTTAGCATATCCATAACTATAAACATCCGGGTCGTGATGTCATACAATTTCACCTTCTACTTACCACCATTTCCACTCTAACATGATGTCCAAGGTGCATTGCTAAAATCAACAAGAAATCTCCCATTCCCTACAAACTCATATTATGTATACATTTAACATTCCCAACCTCAACTCATCAAAATCCAAACATTTTCAAAAGTAAGATTTAGGTCAAACTTCACACAATCAAGACAAAGATGAAGAAAGGCGTGTAAAGGATTAAAACTCATGTTAGGCATGTATATAGTAGAATGGACAAAGATGAACTCACCTTGGTGATTTCTTAGAAGAATTCAAAACCCTAGAGAAAGTAGATGAGGAAGTGAGAGATTGAGTGTTTGCTACAAGATAATATTCTTCACAAGAACCAACCCTAGAGGTGCATTAAATCCCCATTAATGAATATTGAAACTCCATAAACGAAGAGAGTGAAACTAGGGCAAGAAACTTACCAAAAATATCAGAAGAGAAAACCCTAAATCTGCTCCCAAAGTCAGTCAAATGCCAAAATCCCGTAAGTGAAGTTTTTATACATCCAGCCCCCGTCGGCGACTATGACAGACGACAATGCCCTTGTCATAATCACGGGGCATTGTCGCAACCTTGACCCTACTCTCGGTATTCCCCATGCGACATTGACAGGTGACAATGCCCGTGTCATAGTCGTCGGGGCATTGTCACACCACCTGTACCGCAGGCCTCCCCTTGGCCGCGAGAATGACACGCGACTATGCCCTGGTGGCATAGTTGTAACACCCACAATTTCAAGTAAGCTTTTAGACCCCTCTTATCTTAGAATGTCGCTCGTACATGAAAAATGAGATTTTTAGACTTCGGCGGGGTTAGTGCAACTATGCCCGGCGACAGTGACTCTGTCGCGGGGTCTAGAGGGCCTTTGGTACACTCAGGGCGAGAGTGCCTGGCGATTGTGACATTGTCACTCTCGCCATGGCACAATCGCAGAAAGGGGGTTGGCCGCGGTACATGTGCCGCGATAGTGACCCGCGACAGTGCAATGGTCACTATCGCATGGCACAGTCGCCGATGGGGTGCAGGCTTCAATAAATCTGATTGTTGGGATTTTTCTTATTCATTCTTTCACCCACTTTCTCCTAAAACTCTCTCAACCTAAACCCCTCATCTAATTCGGTCCATAGAGCATCCAATGCATTCTTTCCTTGCTTATTTTAAGATTTGGGTTTCATCTCCTAGAGTTGGAAGCTAGGAGCTAAGGGATCTTTATCTCATCTTCATCTTCTTCATCGTCTTCATCAACTTTCTAGGGTTTTCACCCAACCCTTTTCTTCATCTTGAAGATTGGGGGTGTAGGGCTCATCTTGGTGATCTAGAAGTATATTTGGTTGGTGGATTGAAGTTATGGTTAAGGTAATATCCTCTTTTCTTCATTTATGAAAATTAGGGCTTGATATAAGCTGAGGTCTTTATGTAAAATGTTTGGGGAACGATTCTAAATGGTTGGACATGAATACTTATGGGTGGAAACTTGTGGATCTAGGTTTTTGGAAGTTTTTGGCTTGAAGATCCAAGTTTCTTCAAAGGAGCTCAAGTTGGGGAAAAAAAATCTAGATTTAGCCTAAATCTAGCAAGGTGAGTTTAAGTTGATTTGTGAAAATGGTGTACATGCCAAAATGTCCATTTTTAAATGTTTACATTTTTTACATGAAATTATCATCTGTTGAGCTATTTAGTGGGTGTTGTTTATTTGAAGTTTTTAACTTTTAAACTTTGTAAAATACCCACATTTGGGAATTTTGATAAATGAATCATAAATATTGGCATTTTAATGATTTGTTTTATAAAGGTAGATTTTTGATTATCAAAGTACTTTTATTGTGTGTTTTGGAAAATGCTTGATTTTGTGTTATGAGACATTTTTGAAAGAATAAATGGTATAAACCCAATTGGGAAATGTTTTGTCCCAATCTAAACTACATTGGAGTTATTTATATATTTTAGAGCATGGGTTTGCATAAATGTGGGTCGTTTACGTTTAATTTCATCTTATGATTTTCCTACAATTGGTCTTTTGATTTGTTGAGCCTATGGCTCGGTTTGGACCTCGTTGGGTCTTGGGGAGAATTGATTGGGTTTTGATAGCTCAATGTAGATCATTTGGTTATGAATTGCATTTACTGCATCTTATTTGATAATTACATGTTTTGAATGTGTTAGTTCATTCGTTTAGAGTCATGTAATGTTCTTAACTAGTGCAATGGATCCATAGGCATGGTGTTCTTATGTCCCATTTTGGACAAGTTCACCACTTTAGCACGGAATAGGCTTCGGGTCACCATAGTAAGTAAGGTATGGACCTATATGGTCGGGTAGCGTCCCATGGGCAGTAAGGTGTAATTCCATTTGTGCTTGTATGTTTTGTGTGGATTTGGATATCTCAAAGTGTAGATAGAGAGGGGTTGAATTTGAGTCTCCACGGGCAAAAGATCTAGAGGGGTTGAGCTCGATATGTCTTATGAGTATAATCCATACATTTTGGTTTCTACATAGTTATGTGACCTACTTTCGTGTTCCGTCATGTGCAATGTAATCAGGTCTCCCCCGTCACCGAAAGGTGTTGTTTTGGGTATGGAGTTTTATAATCCATGTTTTAGGTGACGTTTTGAGTAGGAGTTGTTATCCATGTTCTAAGGTTGTGAGTATTGAATCTTATCCATGTTCTTGGATGTTTTGGATGATAGAGTTTATCCATGTTTTCGGTATTTGGTTATTAAAGTATAAGTTATGTTTCACATGAGTTTTGGGTTTTGGATTTATATTCGAAGGAACGTTTTGTATCGTGGTTTTAATCACGAAGATGGTGAAAGTTGGAAAAGAGATTGCTTTCAGACTTAACGTATTTTATTTAGGGAAATCACGTTTTAAATAACATTCTTAAAGTTCATTGTTTTACATATTTATGATGAAAACTCTTGAGCTCACTAGGCGTTAGCCTAACCTTTTTATTTGTCGACATGTGCATCAGGTTCTGGTTGGGGAATGGTTCTAGCGATACTGTGAAGAGACAAGTATTAGTTATATGCATGATGGTGAGTAGCTTGGTGAAGTCTTCCACATTTTGGAGATTGTGACTGTTATTGGGTTTTTAGTAACACCCGTCCCTATTATAGACCTTGTATAAGGTTTGGATGGTGTTTATAGAAGTTAGGCCTTAAATTGTTATTGTAGGTGAATCAATTATCGATGTATTTAGAAAATTTTAATTACTTGCTATTTTCAGATTTTAGGGTGTTACAATAGTCACCGAGCATAGTCGCCCAATGCGTACCGGGTGCGTTTTCGGCCTAAACTGATCCGTTCTGACGAGGGGAAGGTTAACCAAAATTCTAAATCCATAATTTAAACGATGAGGTGCAACGTGCAACTGTTTAAATACCAAAACAAAACAAAAGGAGGGAGATGGTCTTCCCGAGATTACGGGTGTTACATTTGTCCAAATATTGGTGGTTGATTTTGGGATTTGGGATAAAATCACTATTGTTGGTGTTTATCTTCAAGAGTTCTCTATTTTCCTTGAAATTGGAAAAGATTTGGCTTTCAATGGATTCATTTCTAAGGATTAAATGTTGTTATTATGTTTGGTTATCATTGGGAAATGTTTAGATCATTGCTTCCCCCATTTTAGAGGTATAAAATAGATTTGGGATTGGTTTGGGATTGAGAAAGATGGATTTTCGAACTGAAAATGCGTGCAGGGCAGGACACGGGGCGGGTTCTGGCAAGGGTTTGGCCTCCCCACAAGTCGCGCCAGACACTGGTGAGTGTCTGGTGCGAGTTTTGATGTGGGTTGGGTCTCATGGGAAGTCGTGCCACACTCTGTTTGGGCGATTTTCTCGTTGTGTCGTCCTCTGTTTGGGCCTAGGATTGGGGTAGTGAGTAAGGGTCGACTTAGGAATGTTAAAGGGGGGTTTTAGAGGACCTTTCGAGTGGTTTAATACCTTTGTGTATCATGTAATTAGGTGTTCAGTCTGGAACCTCGTAGCATCGTGTGCGAAATCTAAGCATGGACGGAAGGTAAGTTTTTCTTATTTACCCCTATTTGCAAGAAAGCTTTTACTATGTACGTTAAGATCGAATTAATTGCTTTACAATTACATTCATTGGGGGAGGGGCATGTGATGGCTATATGGGAGGTGTGACCCATTGGGGATGCATGAATCCATTTCGTGTGATCCGATTGAAGGCAGGTGTGAGCCTGAACACGTGTCACAGGTGTGCATGACTTAAGCGTGTGTCATCCACATGTGGTGTGTGTGCATGATATTTTAATGATGCAAATTGTTATAAATGTTTTATAACTCGTTTGAATTATGTTGTGGTATGATGTTGTTACTTGAGGGAACTCACTGGACGTCTGGTCTAACCCTCGCTTTTTATAAATCTGAAAACCATTTTCAGGCAAGCAGGTTAGTGCAAACTCGGGTATGGGTAACGAGAAGATGTAAGAGTTGGAAGTTAGTGTAGCTTTGTAGTGTTCTGTTTAGACTTCCCAGACTTAGACGCTTGTTTTAGATTCTCAGCTGAGTTTGGTCAATTACACTAGACTTTGGGATTGTAACACATGTTTAATTTGGTATTTTAAACCGTTTCAATATCTATATATCTATCTTATGGTTAAATTTTGAGTTTGTGGTTGTTACATGCATCTCGGTGCATCTCATCCTAATGTGCGTCCATTTCTCATCCAACGGTCGATAACCACTTCTCACGCTCCACTTCTCAGTTCTCACGCTTGTCACCGTTAACTCAACTTCTCACCGGAACCCAACCATTTGTAAAAATTATGAAACTGTCTTTGTATTTTTAGAATAGCCGCAACTTTTGACCAGTCAAATCAGCAATTCTTGACCAGTCAAAGCCGTAATTTTTGACCAGTCAAATCCGATCTTGACCGTATAAATGGCTATAATTACTTCTATATTTTTCACACACTTAACATTTTTCGTTTGAACCTATGACTAGCAACATACCATTTATTCATGTGCCCTTTCTTTGTTTCTAGTTGTTCTTTTGAACAATAGACATAAAAAAAATACTTGACAATGTCCAGCTCCCAAATAGTAATAAAATATCAAAACAAGAACGTAAGGGACAAGCCCGATCCTCACATTTTTTAGGCCCTGGGCGAGATGTAAAAATGGGCCCTCGATAACTACGAAATTATTTTCAATATATTATTTATATCATCAAAAATAACATTGAATTCAAATAATACTAATAATTCATATAAAATCGATTTTCCAGGTATTCCTAGCGCAAGATCAATCAATAATCATTTCTAAATTATTATTATCTACCATATCATTTTTACATAACATTGTCAATCAGTTCCACTGTAACACCTTGAATTTTCAACCTTATGAATAACCCCTCGTATATCTCTATTTTCTTATGTTGGGGATTAAGGTTCTTTGAGAGAAATCGAGGAAGTAGAAGAAAGGAAGAAAAATGGGGCTAGTATTTTGGTCTGTAGGGCGCACAGGTCGTGCTCATTTCTTCACAAAAATGGCACCGGTCGTGCTGGGCCACAGAAGAGTTGGCACGGGTCGTGCCATTTCCTTCACAAAATTAGCACGGGTCGTGCTTGTCGTCAGAAGCAACAACACTGGTTAAAATGAGATTTTCCCCCAAATTTCATTATTCCTCATTTCTATCTCCCAAGGCTTTTCTCTCAAAACCCTCCCTCTTCATTTACTCCACTTAGGGTTTGGTCCAACCACCATTCCTTCCATTGATTTCTAGAGTTAAGAGCATCATCCAAGTTGTCGATTTGGAAGCTTCATCTCCATCTCCATCTTCATCTTCTCCAAGGGTCAAAACCTAGGGTTTTGGGTTTTCTTCAAAACCCACTTGGTGAGTTCATACACTTTTTATAAAACCTTATACATGTCAAATGTAGATTTTGAATACCTAAATATCTCCTCTTTCATATATTTGATTGTGGAAATTGTGTTAAATCTAACTTTTGGAGATATTAGGGTTTATGATGATTTTTGGGAAATGGAGATTTATGAACTTCAATAATGTTCTTTTAGCTTACTTATACTTGGGACATACATTTAAATGGATGTCATTTACTATGTAAGATTTATGGATTTGGAATATTGAACTTGTGGTTAACTGCTGGTAAGTTTGCATATTAGCTTACATCATATTTTGGGATTTGAGAAATACAAAAGGGGTCATTTATATTTTGACTAGTGATCTTTTGGTAAACAATGGGAAATGGTTTTGGTGGAAATCACCCTTCATGTCATTTATGCACAATATCCATTGTTGGGAATATTCGTTGGGCCTTATGAGCATTATTTGGCTTAATTGTTGCATTTGGGAGTCATGACCCCATAATTTGTTATATTGTTGTTCCGACGTTGGGACGACTAGTTTCCCCGTCGAGGCACGTTAGGCATCGGATTGGGTTATAAGTCCTTCGTGCTCAAGTATTACGATATTGGACGAGGAGCTCGACATAAGGACCCTTCGGGGTTGAACTTGAGTTTCCGTGGGTGTACATTTAAAGCCACTGAGCCTGACATCCCTTGCGTGTACTTTATTTGTGTATTGGCTTTACTGACTTATCAAATGGCTTACTTTTGTGTTCCGTCATTTGTGTTAGTAAGCGGGTCTCCCCCGTTAACCTAAGAGGTACTTGCTATATTTCAAGAGCATTATTATCATTACTATTATTATTGTTGTCACAAATGAAACTCTTTTACTCACTTTTAAGTTCGAGTATTTAACTGCAAATGTTTGATCTCACTAGGCTTTAGCCTAACACTTTTTCTTAAAATGACATGTATAACAGGTCAGGTTTCCGGTGGGATTCGTCGGGACTGAGTGGATGGCTTTGTGGTCAAGAGCGGTCTTTTTGGGAGACGTATAGACCGGTATTTTGGATAGCGGACACACTTTTGGAAGAATAGCAACACCCGATGCTAATCTTTCTTATTTAAGTTAGATTATTAGGTTGTTAGTGTATTCTTCATTTGATCAATTGTAAAGGTCATAACTTGTTTCCCCATTTTATCGGGATGATACTTTGGGACTGTTTATAACAGGTTGATATACCCAGGTTTACCAATTTATAGCCGTCATATTGCAAAATTTTCGAAATTTTATTTCTCTAAAATTTAGGGTGTTACAAGTTGGTATCAGAGCATTAGTTTAAGTGAACTAGGTATGGGTGTAGGATACCTAGACTTAAGCTGTGAAATTAGGCTATGATTGTGTGAGATTGGGTAGAACTCTTAGGATAGGATGGTCTTAGAGTCGACGGAAACTACACAATTTGAGAGTTGTGATAATGGGAATGAAAATTCTTATGTATCGCATGTTCATAATTTCGCCTAGCTAACGTTATTATGAGGATGTTGTACGTGATTATGCTTGTTTTCCATTGTTATGATAATTAATGAATGTGGTGGTACGTTTTGTTGTTTATTATCTGTATAGTCCTATCTCACCTATATTCTCGCGTGTGTGGCAGACTATGGTAAATACGCGTAACCGGCCAGAAGGGCAGGACACGACGGTTTCTACGGTTGATCAACCAAGGGTGACGAATGTTGATTTGCCCCCACCTTTTATAAACGTTTTGGGTAGAGGACCGGAACACATACCCCAACATAACCTAACTACAACTCATCCGATTATGGAAGAGGTGACTCCGGAAACAAGAATGATGGAGCGGATGATGCAGGCAATGAATGCAGCAATGGCCCAGCAACAAGAAGTCTTTCTAAAACTCTTGGATGACCGAGATGCTAACCACCGCAGGCATGAGACGGCTGCGGAAAATGTGATAGTGGCGGGATCCGGAGGTACGGGACCCGTTATCCCTTCTAATGAAACCCCAAACCCAGAAGTGAGGCAAGCGTCTAAGGCTTGTACCTTTAAGGCATTTCTCGGATGCCGACCACCGGAATTCAAGGGCACAGACGACCCGGTGGCATGCATGAATTGGATCAGAGAGATGGAACAGGCTTTCCGATCGAGCGAGTGTGGGGAAAGTCAAAAGGCGGTATTTGGATCCCAAATGCTGAGAGGGGTCGCCCTCACTTGGTGGAATGTATACTCTACTTCCTTCGAGGCCACCGTATTGGCCAAACTGAGTTGGGAGACTTTCAAGAAGAAGGTTATGGAAGAATTCTGTAACGAGCGATCTATGGATCGAATCATTGACGAGTTTCGGAGTTTGAAGAAAGGGAATTTATCGGTAAAGGAGTACAACAAGTTATTTATGGACAAGCTGAGCTTGATGGGACATCTGGTCCCCACCGAAAGAGAGAAGATCAAGGCATACATCAAAGGTTTGCCTACAGAGATGATGAATATGGTTCGGGTGTCGAAGGCCTCTACCCTTCGAGAGGAAATAGAAGAATTGCAACTGGTGGAAGACTCTTATGGCTTAAGTAAGGTGGAAAGGAGCGGTGTAGTCGAGAAGAGAAGGTGGGAAGGGGGTCCCACACCTTTAAAGAAGTCAAAGCACTTCAACAACAATCAAAGAGGAAATGGTCCTAGACGGGATCCTCAGTGGTGTTCTAGGTGCCGAAGCAAGCACACCGGCCCTTGCAATTCGGAGTCTAACCGTGTTTCAAATGTGGTAAGCCCTGCCACAGTTTCCGTGACTGTCCAGTCAAGGGGCGAGTTTGTTTCAAGTGTAAAGAGTCGGGCCATATCAGAAGCGAATGCCCGAAGGCAAAGGCGAACTTTAGCGGAGGCAAAAAGGTGGACACTCCTAAAGCGACAGGGAGAGCCTTTCAGACGACCACCGAGGAGGCGAAAGCGTCGACGGATGTAGTTTCGGGTACGTTTCTCCTAAACTCCGTACCTACACGTGTATTATTTGACTCGGGAGCTAGTTTGTCGTTTGTATCAAGTTCGTTTTGCCCAAAACTATCCATGCCCACTACTTGTTTAGAAGATGCGTTAGTGGTAGAGCTAGCGGATGGTGATCAAGTAGTGGTTCGGGACGTTCTAAGAAATTGCAAGCTCGAAATCGAAGGGAGAGAATTCTCGATTGATCTAATGCCTATGGTCATCGGAGGATTTGATGTTGTAGTCGGTATGGATTGGTTGTCGACCAACCACGCGGAGATCCTGTGTGCTAAAAAGTTGATCCGAGTCCCGATTGCAGATGGTGATGCGGTGACCGTGTATGGTGAGAGGCGGAAGGGTGAAGTTGCAATCATTATCATGGCGAAGGAACGAAAGTGCTTGTCGAAGGGATGCTCATCCTTTTTGGCATATGTTATATATTCCAAACTCGAGAAGAAGAAACTAGAAGATATCAAGGTGGTAAGGGAGTTTCCCGATGTATTTCCGGATGACTTGCCTGGTTTACCACCTGACCGTCAAGTTGAATTCAAGATTGATCTGACACCGAGAGTGGCTCCTATAGCCCGATCTCCATACCGCTTGGCCCCGTCAGAGATGAAGGAAGTGATAGGCCAATTGCAAGATCTTTTAGAAAAAGGGTTTGTGAGACCAAGTTCCTCGCCTTGGGGAGCTCCAGTCTTATTTGTGAAGAAGAAAGACGGTACCATGCGGATGTGTATCGATTATAGGGAGTTGAATAAGGTGACCGTGAAGAACAAATACCCACTCCCTAGAATTGATGATTTATTCGAACAACTTCAAGGAGCGGGTTGCTTTTCGAAGATCGATCTCCGTTCGGGTTATCATCAGGTGAAAGTCAAAGAGGAAGACATCCCGAAAACCGCTTTTAGGACGCGTTATGGCCACTACAAATTCTTAGTGATGCTCTTCGGGCCGACGAACGCTCCGGCAGTGTTTATGGACTTAATGAACCGCGCGTGCCGACCCTTCCTAAACAAGTCGGTCATCGTGTTCATTGACGACATTCTTATCTACTCGAGGGATGAAGCCGATCATGCGCGTCACCTTCGGGACGTCTTGGAAATCTTGAGGAAGGAGAAACTTTATGCAAAGTTTTCTAAGTGCGAGTTTTGGTTGAAGGAAGTGCAGTTCTTGGGGCACGTAGTTACGAAAGACGGAGTGAAGGTGGATCCGACCAAGATTGAAGCTATGATGAATTCGGAACCTCCCAAGAGTCCATCCGAGATTCGAAGCTTCCTAGGCTTGGCGGGGTATTATCGAAGGTTCATACAAGACTTCTCCAAGGTTGCTTCTTCGTTGACGATGTTGACCAAGAAGAATGTAAAACTCGTATGGACTGAAGAGCAAGAAAAAGCGTTTCGGACATTGCAAAGGAAGTTATGCGAGGCTCCGATCTTATCCTTGCCGGAGGTATTGGAGGATTTTGTGGTCTATAGTGATGCATCCAAAATGGGACTTGGATGTGTACTCATGCAAAGAGGAAAAGTGATCGCTTACGCATCCAGACAATTGAAGGTGCACGAGAAGAACTACCACACTCACGACTTGGAGTTGGTGGCAGTAGTGTTCGCACTAAAGTTATGGCGACATTATCTATACGGCACAAAGTGTACCTTGTACACGATCACAAGAGCTTGAAGTATGTTTTTGATCAGAAGGAACTCAACATGAGGTAAAGGAGGTGGTTGGAACTCCTTAAGGATTACGACTGTAAACTACTCTACCACCCGGGTAAAGCAAATGTAGTGGTCGATGCCTTGAGTCGAAAGGAGTATAGTTGGAGGCTTTAAGCCAAGCTTGCAAGGATCGAGTTGGTGTCAAGTCTTATGGAAAAGATTAAAGGGTCGCAAACCGAAGCATTGAAAGAAGAGAATCTCAAGGACGAGATGATGACCAAGCAATGGTTACTTTTGACCGAAGATAGCCAAGGGATAAAATGCTTTAATGGGCGAGTTTGGGTGCCAAAGGCTGGTGGCTGCCGAGAGATACTTTTAGAGGACGCACATAAGTCCAAGTATTCTATCCACCCGGGAAGCACCAAGATGTATCGAGATTTGAAACTGCTTTTTTGGTGGCCAGTTATGAAGTTGGACGTGGCTCATTACGTCGAGCGATGCGTAACTTGTTCGCAAGTGAAGGTCGAGCATCAACGACCCTATGGGAGTCTTCAATCGCTTGAAATACCAGAGTGGAAATGGGACAAGATTACCATGGACTTCATGACCAAACTACCGAAGACCTTAAGAGGGAACGACACTATTTGGGTTATTGTCGATCGATTGACGAAGAGTGCTCATTTTCTAGCGATGCGGGAAACTTTGTCAATGGATAAGTTGGCGAAGCTTTACATAGACAAAGTGGTCTCTAGATACGGTATACCCTTGTCGATAGTTTCCGATCGCGATAGTCGGTTTACGTTGAGATTTTGGGGAGATTTACATCAAGAGTTGGGCACGCGGGTAAATTTGAGCACGACATATCACCCACAAACAGATGGACAAAGTGAAAGGACGATTCAAACTCTTGAAGACATGCTTAGGTCATGCGTGATCGACTTCGGCGGTAGTTGGGATACCCATCTACCTTTGGTGGAATTTGCGTACAACAATAACTATCATTCCAGTCTCAGGGTGGCTCCATTTGATCCTTGTATGGGCGGAAGTGTAGAACCCCCGTGTGTTGGCTAGAGGCGGGGGATAAGCAATTTGCCTGCCCGTAAATTGTGCAAGAGACGACCAACAAAGTCAAATCAATTCGGGAACGGTTGAAAGCGGCACAAGATCGCCAGAAGAGTTACGCCGACAAAAAGAGAAGACCGGTGGAGTTCCAAGTGGGGGATCGTGTAATGTTAAAAGTGTCTCCTTGGAAAGGCTTGATCCGGTTTGGGAAGCGTGGGAAGCTAAGTCCTCGTTTCCTTGGACCGTTTACTATTCTCAAGTGCATCGGACTCCAAGCTTACAAGTTGGACTTACCGCCGGAGATGGACGGGATTCATCCCACTTTCCACGTGTGCTATCTACGGAAATGCTTAGTGGAAGAAGAAAGCGTTATTCCTTTGTCCGAAATTCGAGTGGATGATAATCGTTGTATCGAAGAGCCTGAGGCTGTTTTGGAACGGACAATCAAGAAGCTCTGACATAAAGAGGTAGCGATGGTAAAAGTGCAGTGGAAGCACCACCGTGGCGCTAACGTGACGTGGGAAGCCGAGGAGGATATGAAGCGGAGATATCCTCATCTGTTCGTGTAGTTGAGATTTCGAGGACGAAATCATTTCTAAGAAGGGGAGGATTGTAACACCTTGAATTTTCAATCTTATGAATAACCCCTCGTATATCTCTATTTTCTTACGTTGGGGATTACGGTTCTTTGAGAGAAATCGAGGAAGTAGAAGAAAGGAAGAAAAAACGGGCTTGTATTCTGGTCTGTAGGGCGCACGGGTCGTGCTCATTTCTTCACAAAAATGGCACGGGTTGTGTTGTGCCACATAAGAGTTGGCACGGGTCGTGCCATTTCCTTCACAAAATTAGCACGGGTCGTGCTTGTCGTTAGAAGCAACAGGACGGGTTAAAATGAGATTTTCCCCCAAATTTCATTATTCCTCATTTCTATCTCCCAAGTCTTTTCTCTCAAAACCCTCCCTCTTCATTTACTCCACTTAGGGTTTGGTCCAACCACCATTCCTTCCATTGATTTCTAGAGTTAAGAGCATCATCCAAGTTGTCGATTTGGAAGCTTCATCTCCATCTCCATCTCCATCTCCATCTTCATCTTCTCCAAGGGTCAAAACCTAGGGTTTTGGGTTTTCTTCAAAACTCACTTGGTAAGTTCATACACTTTTTATAAAACCTTATTCATGTCAAATGTAGATTTTGAATACCTAAATATCTCATCTTTCATATATTTGATTGTGGAAATTGTGTTAAATCTAACTTTTGGAGATATTAGGGTTTATGATGATTTTTGGGAAATGGAGATTTATGAACTTCAATAATGTTCTTTTAGCTTACTTATACTTGGGACATACATTTAAATGGATGGCATTTACTATGTAAGATTTATGGATTTGGAATATTGAACTTGTAGTTAACTGCTGGTAAGTTTGCATATTAGCTTACATCATATTTTGGGATTTGAGAAATACAAAAGGGGTCATTTATATTTTGACTAGTGATCTTTTGGTAAACAATGGGAAATGGTTTTGGTGGAAATCACCCTTCATGTCATTTATGCATAATATCCATTGTTGGGAATATTCGGTGGGCCTTATGAGCATTATTTGGCTTAATTGTTGCATTTGGGAGTCATGACCCCGTAATTTGTTATATTGTTGTTCCGACGTTGGGACGACTAGTTTCCCCGTCGAGGCACGTTAGGCATCGGATTGGGTTATAAGTCCTTCGTGCTCAAGTATTACGATATTGGACGAGGAGCTCGACGTAAGGACCCTTCGGGGTTGAACTTGATTTTCCGTGGGTGTACATTTAAAGGCACTGAGCCTGACATCCCTTGCGTGTACTTTATTTGTGTATTGGCTTTACTGACTTATCAAATGGCTTACTTTTGTGTTCCGTCATTTGTGTTAGTAAGCGAGTCTCCCCCGTTAACCTAAGAGGTAGTTGCTATATTTCAAGAGCATTATTATCATTACTATTATTATTGTTGTCACAAATGAAACTCTTTTACTCACTTTTAAGTTCGATTATTTAACTGCAAATGTTTGATCTCACTAGGCTTTAGCCTAACACTTTTTCTTAAAATGACATGTATAACAGGTCAGGTTTCCGGTGGGATTCGTCGGGACGGAGTGGATGGCTTTGTGGTCAAGAGCGGTCTTTTTGGGAGATGTATAAATCGGTATTTTGGATAGCGGACACACTTTTGGAAGAATAGCAACACCTGATACTAATCTTTCTTATTTAAGTTAGATTATTAGGTTGTTAGTGTATTCTTCATTTGATCAATTGTAAATGTCATAACTTGTTTCCCCGTTTTATCGGGATGATACTTTGGGATTGTTTATAACAGGTTGATATACCCATGTTTACCAATTTATAGTCGTCATATTGCAAAATTTTCGAAATTTTATTTCTCTAAAATTAAGGGTGTTACATCCACCATCAAAGACATCTTATGATATACATTTAATATATAGATTGAAATAATTTGACGTCACTATGTTGACCATTCAGAGTAACAGTTTAAGTAAATCATCATAAATCAATAAATATTCCACATGTTACTTGATGTTAATTGTTTTGGTAAAAAATAACAAAGGTCCTTTGTCGTACGACTAGAGATTCCAACAGTCCATTAACCCATAGTCGCACGACCAGAGAAATAACTGACGCCCTTCCTTTGAAGCGACTTCGACCAAACTATCAAAACCCATCCACGATGGCTGTCGTACGACATGATTTCAGTTATTAAACTATAACATACTTTATATTATGTTTAATGCAGGATTACAAGGATGTTTTTAGAGATCATAACGGAAGACGTTACCAATAACAACGGATGCAACGAACGTTATCATCAATATTAAACAGATACTCTATTAAAGATATGCATTCAAGACTTGCTAACGGACAATTGGAGTATAAAAATGAAGATTGAACTTCACATTCAGACATCTGATTCTCAGACCTTAGAAGCTCAGAAATTACGCTCTCAAGCTTGCTCAGTCTCTTTCAAAGTTCATAAAATCTATTGGTGTTTGTCGTACGATGCACGATCGAAGTCTAATTATACACGACGCACGACCAACTTTACTTTATTGTATTGTTTTACATTGTATCACATACACTTATAACATTTGTTAACAAGGACGACGTCCCTGATTGACGTCCATAGTGCACGACGACTCATACTCGTCCGCGGTTTTTACCCATTTTAAGGGTTTTTCCGCGTCACCAATTCCCTTGTCTCATTTATTTCACTTTTATTATTGTTGTACGATTATTAAAGCTACTTTCTTTGGTTGGATCAAGCTCCACACTTACCTTAAATTTTCCTTGGGATATTTTTGGCATAAACAGTTTGGCGCCCACCGTGGGGCCTCATCCAAAAAAAATCTTCGATAACCTTATGACATACTAACGTTTTCCTTCGAGTGTTCTCTTTTTTCAATTATTCAGAATAATGTCATTTCAAGGAACTCAAGATCATGTTGTGGCCCAAATGGACATGGAGCTGGCTGCTGCTCGTGCCCGTATTGACGCCCTAACAGCTCAGGCTCGACAGGCGGCAGAAACCATCGAGCATCTAAGAAGCCAAGGTGGAAACAATGTGACTGGGACTACGAATGCTTATACTGGTGCTTGGAACGTACCTCCTCCATTGCCTAATTACCCTCATCCACCACTAGTTAATCCTGCGACCTTCGTAATCCCAACCATGCCTATGACTTCTATGTCGTTCAATGGATATACCTCTGATTCTTTGCAGCAGACTAACTTCAACGGATCAGGTTATGTTCCATTGGGTGTTCCCGGGGGTATACCAATGGATCCCGTTGCACAGCGATTGAAGTTTCTAGAAGAGTAGAATGAACGTGTCTTGTCGATGCTGGCCAAATTGCCGGGGGCAGCAGTCCCAGTTGATGTCGAGCCACGAACAGGATTTCAGGCGTCGCCGTTCGTCGATGAAATCGCTTTGGTGGACATCCCAAAGAAATATAGCATCCCAACCTTCTCCCCAAAATATTCAGGTGTCACTGATCCGACAGAACACGTCGCCCAATACAAACAACTCATGTGGACTATTTCGATACCGCATCAATTCCAAGAAGTCTGCATGTGCAAGAGTTTTGGAGCAACCTTGACTGGAGAAGCGTTACAATGGTTGATCAATCTTAAACCTAAAACTATCGGGTCTTTTGCAGAATTAGTGAACCAATTTTCTCAACAATTCGCTAGTAGTCGAAAAATGGAAAAACAAACGAGCGACCTTTATTATGTCGTACAGAAGAATGGAGAGTCCATCCAGGACTACTTTAACCGGTTCAACGCGGAAATGATTAGTATCCGAAATTGCGACGTGAAAACAGCAATTGAAGCGTACAAACGGGGTCTGGATGATAGTTCAGGGTTGTATCTCGACCTTACGAAGTATCCTCCAGAAACCTTTGAAGACGTACGAGCAAGGACGCTTGCTCACATGAGGGTCGAGGATGACCTCGCTTTCAGAAATAAACACTCGGGTGACCGGAAGAGCCTAGGTGTCAAAAAGCCAGACTTCAAACCAAAATCAATTGGTCGATCAGAGCCTACCAGACAAATTTCAAACGTCCGATTTGAAAAGAAAGGGCCGACGACTTCCAAGTCTGTCTAATATCCTAAGGTATCATCTTATGGTTTCTCTAGATCAGCTAAGGATGTCGTCACGTCCCTAAAACAACTCCAACAAAACGTTCGATGGCCAAAGAAAAGCGATAAAGACAGTGATAAGAAAGACAAGACAAAATGGTGCGATTTCCACAGTGACTTTGGTCATATGACGGATGATTGCATCGCTTTGAAGAAAGAACTGTCCTGGCTTAATTCGAAAGGTTATTTACAAGAATTGACGGGAAAAAAGGATGTGCGTCCCACATCCCCAGAACATGCCAAGGTGATTAATTGTATCACCGGAGGCTCTGATGTCTGTGGGACCACATATTCAGCTGCAAAGAGACATGCTAGTCGCGGTCCCGACGACCGACCAATTCCAAAGGAGGCAAGACCCAAGGAGGACGCAGAATTAGAAGCTATGCCCTTGACGTTCGACCAAGCAGACCTCGACGACGTACATCAGAAACATCATGACGGACTAATTATCCAATTGAGCATTGGAAATTGTCTGACAAAGAGGATACTCGTCGACGGAGGTAGTTCAGCTAACATTATCTTTTTTGATGCAGTGAAAGCAATGGGAAACGACAAATCCGAGATTACACGACGTTCGACTACACTCGTTGGATTTAACGGAGGAGCGACAAGTACCATGGGGGAAATCACACTACCAGTATATGCTAAAGGAATCAACAGGCAAAAGAAGTTCAATGTTGTCGATTGCTCATCAGCTTATAATGTTATCCTGGGGCGACCTTGGATTCATGACATGAAAGTTGTACCTTCGACGTACCACCAAACCTTGAAATTTCCCACGCAATGGGGAGTACAGGAGATCAAAGGCGAAAGAAAAGTTGTTAGGGAATGTTACAAAGTTTCTTTGAAGCCCCCGAAGCAGACAATATAGCAATTACAGAACCAGGACGTTCCTGGGACTGACGACGACTATCGCTTGGAAGCTGTCGTCCTAAACCAGGATAAGCCTGATCAGATGGTTTACATAGGTTCGACGCTCGACCCTTCTTTTAAAAAGAAACTAATATCTTTTTTGCAGGATCACAATGATTGTTTCGCATGGACGTACGAAGACATGGTGGGTATCGATCCAAGTATCATTTCTCATAAACTCAACGTTGATCCATCGTTCAAGCCTGTTCAACAGAAAAGACGAAAATTCGCTCCTGAAAGAAATAAAGTTATCAACGATGAAGTTGATAATTTGCTTAAAACATGAAAGATACGAGAAGTCAAATATCCAGACTGGCTCGCCAACGTTGTTGTCGTCCAAAAGAAAAATGGCAAATGGAGAGTCTGCATTGATTTCACAGACCTTAACAAGGCTTGTCCAAAAGATCCATTTCCATTGCCACACATCGATTCTATGGTCGATGCTACAGCTGGACATGAATTACTCACTTTCATGGACGCATATTCTGGATATAACCAGATATTGATGCATCCTGACGACCAGGAAAAAATAGCCTTCATGACAGATAAAGGTATTTATTGTTATAAAGTAATGCCTTTTGGTCTTAAGAATGCAGGTTCGACGTATCAACGATTGGTGAATATGATGTTCAAAGAACATTTGGGCGACACCATGGAAGTATACATCAACGACATGCTTGTCAAATCAAAGTATTCGGACGATCATATAGGACATTTGAAACAATCGTTCGACATTTTGCGTGAGTACAAAATGAAGTTGAACCCAACAAAATGTTCTTTTGGAGTTCGAGCTGGCAAATTTCTCGGTTATATGGTCACACGACGAGGAATCGAAGCTAACCCAGAACAAATTAAAGCAATTATTGAGCTAAAGTCACCCAGAAATTTTAAAGAAGTCCAACGTCTAACAGGACGTGTAGCAGCGTTGAACAGGTTCATCTCTCGGTCGTCCGACAAATGTCACCTATTCTACAACGTCCTGCGAAAAAAATAAAGGATTCGAGTGGACTGATAAGCACGAGGAGGCATTGCAACAACTCAAGAAATACATGACATCACCTCCCTTCCTCTCTAAACCTGAGAAAGGTGAAGCTCTTCAACTCTACCTGGCCGTCAGCATTAATTCGGTAAGTGCAGTCCTTATACGAGAAACCGACGGACAACAATTGCCAATCTACTATGTAAGTAAAACTCTACTAGACGCTGAAACCAGGTACTCATCTATAGAAAAACTCTTGCTTTCGTTAGTCATGGCCGCTAAGAAGCTACGACATTATTTTGAATCGCATCCTATAACTGTGGTAACTAACTTTCCATTAAAGTCTGTGTTAAGAAAACCTGAACTAACAGGACGACTAGCTAAATGAAGCATCTACCTCAGTAATTATGATATGGATTTCAAACCTAAGACGGCGATCAAATCACAGGTCTTGGCAGATTTTGTTACAGATTTCAGTCCGGAACTAGAAGAAGCGACGACGTCCAACGATTTAATTGTGGCGACTTTGCACGACACTACTTGGACGCTCGACGTCGATGGTTCGTCGAACATACGAGGAACAGGCCTGGGTGTCGTCCTACAGTCCCCACAAGGGGGCAAAATAGTGTACTCCATACGGTGCGACTTCAAGGCAACAAATAATGAGGCAGAATATGAAGCACTGATTGCAGGAATGAAAATTGCTCATGACTTGGGGGCAACATGTCTACATGTCCGGAGCGACTCGTCCCTAGTTGTTAACCAAGTTAATGGAGAATTTGCAGCAAAAGATTCAAGGATGATTGCTTATTATAAAATAGTAAAGGAAGAAGCAAATAAGTTCAGTCGCTTCATAGTCGAACAGGTACCAAGAGATCAGAACACTCAAGCTGACGCATTAGCCAATTTGGGATCAACACTTAATCAAACGACATTCGACAATATCCCAATAGTTCACCTTGCAACACCATCCATCAAAGACGATGGTAATATTTTGGTCGCACCAATTGAGGAAGAAAACTCTTGGTCGGACGATATTAAAAATTATCTGGAGAACGATCAACTGCATGATGACAAAATGGAAGCAAGAAAGGTTAGATTTAAAGCATCAAGGTATGTTATGATCAGAGGACAATTATATCGAAGATCTTCGACTGGTCTGAATTTGCGATGTATCACCAACAAGACGCAAGTCCAGAAAATCCTACAAGATATGCACGATGGTGAATGTGGAAACCACTCAGGAAGTCGCAGTCTAGCCAACCGGATATCACGATAAGGTTACTATTGGCCGACATTAAGGCAAGATGCGATCGGTATGTACAGTCGTGCGACGCATGTCAAAAACACAGGTATGTCTCATAAACCCTCTGAACCCTTGCACTCGACTTTGATCCCATAGCCCTTTATGAAATGGGGAATGGACATTGTTGGGAAACTACCACCTGCCCCTGGGCAAAAAATATTTCTTTTAGTTTTAACATATTATTTCTCTAAGTGGGTCGAAGCAGCGGCTTTCTCCCAAGTTCGGGACAAAGAAGTCGTTTCTTTTATCCAAACTAACATCATTTGTAGGTTTGGAATTCCATCTGAAATAACGTGCGACAACGGGACACAATTCATCAGTGATCGAACGCGAAGATTTTGTGAAGAAAGGAACATCAAGTTGGTAACATCGACGCCTCGATATCCACAGTCGAATGGTCTAGCCGAGTCGAGTAATAAAACTATCATCAATTCAATCAAGAAAAGACTCAAAGCTGCCAAAGGGAAGTGGGTGGAAGAATTGTCTTCCGTTCTATGGGCTAATCGTACGACACCTCGTACGTCCACAGGACAAACTCCCTTTTCCTTAGTCTATGGATGTGAAGCTGTGTTACCTATTGAGGTACGACTACCGACTTTAAGACATACATCCGTTGAGCATAACTTGGTCGACCTAAGTTATGACCTCGACGCTCTAGAAGAGCTTAGAGAAGCTGCGCACATTCGCATGGCGGCACAGAAACAAGTGGTCGAGTGACATTTCAACAAAAATGTCCAAATCAAAATTTTTCAAGAAGGTGATTACGTTCTACGTCGAGTATTTCAAAATACTCAAGAGGTCAATGCAGGTAAGCTTTCCACTAAGTGGGAAGGTCCTTATCAAATCTCTAGCATCGTGGGTAAAGGAGCCTATAAAATCCAAACCCTTGACGGTCGAGATATCCCACGAAGCTGGAATGCAGTTCATTTAAAGAGGTATTTCTTTTAAATTTCATATTTATTTCCTTCGATTATTTCTTAAGAAAGATTACTGACTTAAGCATCGGAGGGTCGTTGGTCAAACCAACGACCACCCCACTAATGTTGTTTTTCGCAGGGACGCACGACTTATTTAAAATCTTTGTGTCGAGTAAAACTCATACGATCACACGTATATGTTCAATTTTAATGGACGACAAAGGTTAAATTCTGCACTTGATGTTCAAATACTTAAAATCATGAACCATTATTACAAATTACCTAAGATCGATCGAAAGTTTCAGTTGATTTCTTTACAAATGATGGTATGGTTGAATGTTTGATATAATGTAGTTGTCCATCTACTTAAATTTCTCGACGTACGATTAATTATAAAAACAAGTAATAAGCATCGACGAACAAAAGATACTTTTTTCATTAGATATTGAGTTACAAGTATAAAGGACGACCACAAACGGCCAACCTCTAGGTGATAGGTTCAAAAGGAATTAAGTAGGAGGAACGTCAGGTTGTCCCTGGGCGACGATGGTCTCCTCTGCTGCCACTTCTTCTACGCCATCGCTCTCTTCCAATTCGTCTTCTTCATCCAGGTCCCTCTCAGTCCCGACAGTGTTGAGGTAAGTTTTGAGTTCTTCGGAGGCCGACGCCATAGGATCCTTCCCCTTCAAGTGATGCCTCATTAAAGCAGCTCGGGCCGTGAAGCGGGAAAAAGCCTAAATTTGCTTATTTTCCATCTCCAAGTCCTTGACATCACCTTTCAGATCTTCAACCCTCTTCTTTAGAGTCACGATCTCGTCAGCAGAAGCAGCAGCAGTGGTAATAGCCTTAATCCTCTCGATCTCTAACTTTGTCGAAGACGCCTCAAGCTCAAAAAGACGGTCCCTGAGCTTGACCTTCTCACAATCCGAAATCTCTAGTAGATTCCGGGCATCGATGAGTTCGACTTTAAGGTTTTCAACCCTCGCTTTTTCAGCCTCGACCGCCTCTAGGGCGACCTTTTCCTTTTCAAGAGCCTCGTCGGCCCTTTTCTTGACGTCAGGAAAGGACGACCTAAGACCTTCTGTCTGAGCGTAGATGCTCAGACAAGCTTGGAAAGCCTGCACGACAAAAGGAAAGGAATTAGTAGTAAAAAACGAGCAACGAAAAAGGAGAATAAGTAAAACTTACCATGAAAGAGAGGCCAACAACATGTGCCCCCGTGTCCTCAACCCGAGATTCTTTGTACCGATCGTAGAAAGTCGGGAGAAGAAATTTTGCTAGGTGTGGAAAAATGACGTCTCTTTCGAGAATGTCATTAGCCATAAAGTCAGCTGGGAGAGTGGCTTTGAATATCATCTCTCCCACTTTTTCCTTATTCTTCTCCTCACTCTTAGAGGAAGAAGAAGGTGCAGCAAAGGGCTTTTCAACGCCCGACACCCCCGTCGTTGGGGCATCCTTCGTCGCCTTGATCGAGCCTCCAAGCTCGACCCTAGCAACGGTTCCCTTCGCTGGTGTCGCCCCTGAAAGGGACGACAAAGTGGCATCTCCCGTCTTCTTGGGCGAGGACCGAGGCTTGCGTCAGACACGTCTCGGATCTACCCCCGTGGAAGGGGCAAATCTTTTCCTCGCTTTCACCCTCCCTTGACGGGCGAGCTCCAGTTGCTCGGCTCGCTTAACGGCAGCCGACTTTACAGCTGCGTCTTCTGAAAAAAGAGAGCAAGTTAAAAAAAATGAAATGACATACGATATACAAGTGAAAGGTATTGTCGAGCGACTTACCGGTCATTTCTTCTTCTCTTTCTTCTTCTTCCCTCTCTCCTTCTCTATGAGAACCCTCGACAGACGTCACATCAGCTACAAAAACGGCATCGTCTTCCTCGTCGTTCGACCGAGGGGAAAATGAACGATCAATAATACTTCTCTCCAAGATCCTCTGAATCTTGTCGTGAGAATCTCTCCTTAGCTTCACTTTAGTGAAGTCGATCACTGTCAAACAAAGAAAGACATCAGAATATACGTTATAAAAATAAACGCACGACAAAAACGCACGACAAAAATAATTAAACCTACCCGATTCGTTCCAGTCGGACGACAACCATTGGTTGTCTTCGTCATTTACAGACGCCACTTGAAGGAAAACGTACTGACGTTTCCAACCACGATCGTTCACCGCGGTATTATGTATCAGTCAGGAGGTCGTTCACATTGAACGGTACCTCCCAATCAGCCGTAAGACGATCGATCACCTGGACAATCTGCCAGAATTGAGGCATTAACTGTCTAGGCGTCAAGTCAAACGCATCTAAAAATGCCCTGACCAAAGGGCTAAATGGCCAAGTAAAACCTATCTTGAAGGGATATTTATACAGAACACAATATCCTCTCGGAACTTCATCCAGCCTTAAATCTTCCGACGACACCAGATTTATTTCATCTGGAAGCCTGGCCAAACTCTTAAAGTAATCTAAATGCTCTTCCTCCCTATACATGCTCACAGGCTCACTCGACATCTGGAAATCAGGGATGTTAAGAGTCGCACGCCAATAACTAAGAATATCCCAAGATTTTCTAGGTTTTCTGGCTATGGACTTCTTATGCATAAATCGACACAGAGGGAAGAACGGAAAATCGTACCTTAAATAGTGTTCTAAACCTCGAATTTAGAATGGAAAGGATTCTGATCGCTCGGAAAGTGAATCCCGCCGGAGATATGTGTTGGTCCCAAATAGCAGTAAGTAAATAAAAGAAGTATTGTAGAAGGGGGGGTTGAATACAATACACACAGTTTTTCACTTAATTTAATTCTTATTGATTTGAAATCAAGAATTACACATAGAAAACTTTTGGTTGTTGCGGAAGAGAATAGACGAAATCTATTCAAACAATCTTACACAAAGAGAAATGAAGAACAATTGTAAAACACTTAGAAAACAATAAGAACTTCTTAGAGAGAGAATGCCAGTGCACTTAGAGAGCTTGAATGCTTGAGAGCTGGTTATCTTGCATGTTGAACCATCCTCCATATTTATAGTGCCTCATGCATTAAATGCATGGGATACCTGTTGAGCAAAGGATGGACACAAGTCTTCAGCAAGGTACAGGATGTACCTTTTGTCTTGAGGTGTTTGGCTTGAAGTGTTGACCTACAGAAGGATGGTAGAGACCTTTCCTTAAAATGGTGTAGTAGACAAAACTTACTTTATCTGATCTCCAGATGAGGTCCACGTCAATGCAAGATATCACAATATACTTTGTCAGAAAAGTACAATGTGTTTGAAAGAAATCCTTAAGCATAGACTGCCGAAGACTTGAAAGATCTTCGGCTCCTGAAGATGTGAGAACACCTTCATACTCTAAGGAGAGATCATTGGCTACCGAAGACTTGAGAGATCTTCGGCTGCTCCTTGAAGATGTGAGAACACCTTCATACTCCTGAGAGATATGTGATTGACACCATCCTGGCTGATGGTGTTGATCACTTGGGCATGCTTGGTTTTAGGCTGAGGAGACTATCTTCAATACGCTTTGAGAGATGTACTCCTTCTTTGTCTTCTTCGGCTGATCTTCGACTTCACCGAACATTTGTATAGAAACCAAGCTGCTAAAAGAACCTCAAACATATTCTAAGTAGAATGATATAAGATGGAAGATCAGGAGGTCATCTTCAAATCTTCAGATGACCCAACAATCTCCCCATATTTGAGGATGACATCCATACTAAAGAATAGAACAAAGAGTGTACTGAATAAATTCATTTTGACCCATCTTTACTCTTTTTGGGTTCTTTTCACATAGTTTTTTTTTTTTTTTTTGTATAAGGATTTATAAAATATATCCGACATTTACAAAAGAATGAAGTATATATGTTCAAACTAAGTAAGAGAAAATGTACTTGTATTTAACATGATGTCTTAACAAAACACGGTTACAAGTACATAAGAAGGATAGAGAGATTTAGAGAAGAACCTCATTCATTTTTCGGTCTTTTGTGAAGCTCAGCAATAATATCACTACGAATGAGAGAGGCTTCAGAACTTACGGGGATGAGAGATAGGATAGCAACCAGAAATTTGGTGTCAGCAATGGAGATCTCCTCATGTCTGAAGAACCTGAGAGTTTCCTTTTCATCGTAGAAATAGACTCCTCTGGTTGGCCTAGACACTACAGTACCAACATTTGAAGAACGGGTCGGACACGGACCTCCTGGGGTCTTCAGATTTAGATTCTTCATATCAGGGATTAATCCCTTGGCAGCCAGATCTTTGAAAAGATTTTGATTGAGAGAAGAGGAGAGTTGTGGAGAGGAGGAGATGCACATCTTTTTGAGATAGTGAACTTGAGCTTCTTCTTCAGGGGAATGCTTGTAGTCTCTTGCAAAGTCTTTCATTTTTTCAAGTAGACCATTGATGGTCTTTTTAGCCAAAACCCTGTGACGACTAAATGATTTAGATAAGAGTTCAGATATTTCGTACCATTCAGAGAGACCATAATCTTCAAGGTCGCTGAATTTGATATATTGACGAGTTTTGTCTTCTCTGATGATAACTATCCGAACCTCTGTATCTGAACCTTTGGTGGTGCCAAGTTTTATCTCATCAATTTTAGACTTCAACTTTCTTCCCATTAAAGTCTTTCGGTACCAAAGGATGTCATGAGAATCAAAATTGGCTTTAGAGAAGCCAAAGCCAGAAGTGACCTTGTTTGGAGGTTGAATCTTGAGCCTATCAGCTTCAGAAACAAAAGCCTTTAGAACGGCAGACTTTTGTTGATGGGATAAGAAGGCTTGTTCGTCAGGAGATAGCTTTGTCTTTCCTTTGTCTCCTCCTTGTCTTGAAAGCTCCCCCTCAGTTGGAGCATCGGTGGAAATGGGGGTGGGACCCTGACGGCCGCTGTCAGAAGAGATTGGAACCGCCTGTTTCTCCCCCTCAGCAGCTGGCCGGGGAGCAACCTTCATAGAATCAACCTTCTGATGAAGAGACTTCAAGGACTCAAGAATCTGAGTAGTGAGGGCCTGATGAGACTCGGAAGCCGCTTGCAGACAACGAACCTCCTCATCACGAGCACTGGAGGCGGCCTGAAGAGCAGTGACTAAGGTAGTGAGGTGATGATTGGAGGACTCAAGAGACATTAGCTTGTCACAAGAGACCTTGACAAAAGAACCCAGAAGTGTCTGATGATCACGAAACTGAGCCCCCAAGAGGAGGTGCTGTCTGTTTGTTTCTTGTATAGCCTCCAGAATTGCAGGGGGGATGATGGGAGCAGAAGGAGGAGTGTCCCGTACATCAGTGGTAGAAGGAATGGAGGAAGTAGATACCTGCTTGTGACCCTGTTGCAAATAAGCCAAATATTGTGAAATACCCTCCACATTGGCCTTGGGTAAGACCCGTGTTTCACCGGGCGGTGCATAAACATCGACCAAGAATTGGTCGGGTGAAAGGTCGTGCAGTGAGAAAGCAGAACCTTGGTCCGGGGAGAAGACCAAGTCATCCTCATCCACTAAGGATAGAGTGGAGGAGGGAAGTTGAGGGTCCCCAAATATTACAGTTGCATCCTGTTGTGAGGATACAAAGGCGGGGGCAGTGGCTATGTCGGAATCCCCGGGCTCAAATGGGACAATGTCAACATCCGTCGATTGTGAAGAATCGGAGGATGGAGTATGTGGGATGGCCCTAGAAACCTTCCTCGTTCTTTTGGGAGAAGAGGGAGGGGAAGAGGTAGAGTGCCGCCGCTTTGAGGTGGTGGGTGAGGCCTGGGTAACCACCGAAGGTCCTTTCAGTGGTATGGCCCTTTGGGTAGGTGCGGCGGTGTCGGTAGCTGATGATGAGATAGTGCTAGCCGACATCACAAGAGGTGAGGGGGAAGGGTCCACTACAGAGGAGGGACCCTTGGACACCGGAGTGTCCTGGGCATCTCCCCACTGTAGATTGGGAGAAGTAAGGAAAGAGACCATACCTGGAAGCAGAGGGTTGTCAGTTGCCAAAGGCCCCTTATGAAGAAGGGGTTTGGTCATAATCGGCGCCTTGTAGTCAAAAGTGATGCTATGAGAGGCATCAATGGCAGTAGCAAATTTATGATAAATGATGAGCCATATAAACCGAGGAAAAACGACATGGGGCCGCTTGTGAGGGGTGATGACACTGACTAATTCATGGAAGAAATACCGTGCAAAATCAATCTTTCTTTGAAAGATAAGAGCATGTGCCAGTTGGGTGATGGAAGAGGGAGATTGATCATGTCCAATAGTTTTCTTTCTAAGACATAAAATAACATGAGAGAAGAAGAAATGCCAGATACCTCCCATGTTTTTGCGAAGCAGTGTGCCCGGACTCCTGTCATGTTCTCCACGGATGTAGTTCAGAGCCGCAACCACTTCCTCATGCTCATTGCCAAGGGGAAATTTCTCATAGGGTGAGTAGATAGGAAGATGAAGTGCCGAACGAACATCTTCAACCCCGAAAGAGAGATCCGGCGAAGCGGGATCGGACAGGATGGAAGCCGACACTTTCTCGGATGTAGCGTCATAGACACAAGTAAGCCAAAAATTGCCAATGAGAAATTTGCTTATTTTTGGTGGATTGTATGTCAAGGCATAGTGAAGAGGAGACTTCATGAGGAAGGAAGCAATCGGGTCAAACTCACTATGCTTGGGATCACTTTCCAACCGTGCAACATGATTGCATGGGTTGAAAATTAGATCGGAATGAGAGGTGGGGGAAGTGAACACATTTCTCTTGACAAGGTTGGGGGAAGAGGAGGAAGCCATGAAAAAGAAAGGAGAGGGTTGGTTGGATTTCGGCTAGAGGGTTAGGGGAGGGGGAGGGTGTGTTAGCCGAAAAAAAAATGAGGGAGGGGGGTGTTTTCGGCTAGAGGGAGAGGGGGGGTGTTAGCCGAAAAAAAAATGAGGGAGGGGGGGTTTTCGGCTAGAGGGAGAGGAGGGGGGGACGAGGTTCGGCCGAAGGGAGTGTTTGGTAAGGGAGGTGGCGTTCGGTTTGTAGTGTAAGGTAGGTGGGGATGGGTAACTCTCGGCTAGGAGTTGTTGGGTATCGGTTGGGGCCGAGAGAAAAAGAGGGGTAGGGAGATAGAGAGAGAGCCGAAAGAGGGTGAGAGAGAGAGAGATAGCCGAAGGAGAGAGAGAGATTTCGGTTAGGGAGCCGAAAGAGGGGGGGAAGAGAGAGAGAGCCGAAAGAGGGAGAGCCGAAGAGGGGAGAGGGGGATGGGGGTTCGGCTAGGGAGAGGGAGGGCCGAAGAGGGGAGGGGGGGATGGGGGTTCGACTAGGGAGAGGGAAGGCCGAAGAGGGGAGGGGGGATGGGTTCGGCTATGGAGAGGGTAAGGAGAAAGAGAGAGTGAGCCGAAAGAGGGTGAGAGATAGAGAGAGAGAGGGAATGAGTGTGAGATAAGGAGAAAGGAAAAAAAATACTGACAAAAAAATACTGATTTATTGTTGATTTTTTTTTATTAAAGATCGGCATTTAACATACCGAGTTCTCCGATGAGGAACTTGAACCGAGCTTCGTCAAGAGGCTTGGTGAAGAGATCCGCCAGTTGGAGGTCGGTAGGGATGAAATGTAACTCGATATCACCCTTAGAGATGTGATCCCGAATGAAGTGATATCGGATGTCGATATGCTTGGAACGAGAGTGTAACACCGGATTGTTTGCGATGGCTATCACACTAGAGTTGTCACACAGAATCGGGATGTGAGAGTACAGCTGATTGTAGTCTCTAAGTTGGTTCTTCATCCAGAGGATTTGAGCACAGCAACTTCCAGCAGCTACATACTCAGCCTCAGCAGTAGAGGTGGAGACTGAGTTCTGCTTCTTGCTAGACCAACTAACAAGCTTGCCACCAAGGAGTTGACAGCTGCCAGTGGTGCTCTTCCTATCAATCTTAGAGCCTGCAAAATCAGAATCTGAATACCCCATTAGATCAAAACCTGAGTCTTTGGGATACCAAAGACCCAGATTCATGGTACCTTTTAGATACCGAAAAATGCGTTTAACCGCAGCCAAGTGAGATTCCTTCGGATTGGCTTGATAACGCGCACACAGGCAAGTAGCAAACATAATATCCGGTCTACTCGCAGTAAGATAAAGAAGAGAGCCGATCATGCCTCGGTAGCTGGTGATATCCACAGATACACCATCCGGATCAGCATGGAGTTTCAAAGGTGGTGCCATGGGAGTTTTCATGGGGGAGGAGTTTTCAAAATTGAACTTCTTCAGAAGGTCACGAGTGTATTTACTTTGATTTATAAAGATACCTTGTGAAGATTGTTTAACTTGAAGTCCTAAGAAAAAGGTAAGCTCCCCCATCATACTCATCTCATATTGGCTTTTCATGAGAGAGGCAAACTCATCACATAGTGACTCATCAGTGGCACCAAAAATGATATCATCCACATAAATTTGAACAAGGATAAGACTACCTGAGGTGTGCTTGATGAACAAAGTGTTGTCAATTTGACCTTTTGTATACTTGTTCTTCAGGAGAAAGTCAGCAAGAGTGTCATACCAGGCACGAGGAGCCTGCTTTAGACCATAGAGAGCTTTGTCTAACCTGTACACATAGTCAGGATGGACTGGATCTTCAAAGCCAGGGGGTTGTTTCAATAGACTTCTTCAGCTAGCTCCCCATTCAGAAAGGCACTCTTGACATCCATCTGGAAGACTCTGAAGTTCTTGTAGGCAGCATGAGCAAGGAAGATTCTGATGGCTTCAAGTCTGGCAACTGGAGCAAATGTTTCATCATAGTCAATTCCTTCCTCTTGCCTATAGCCTTGTGCAACCAGTCGAGCCTTGTTTCTGATCACCGTGCCTTCTTCATCCATTTTGTTTCGAAAGACCCACTTGGTTCCTATGATGGTTTTTCGGGAAGGACGAGGAACCAATCTCCAGACTTTATTCCTTTCGAACTGAGAAAGTTCTTCTTGCATGGCAGTGATCCAACATGGATCAGCTAGAGCTTCGTCAACTTTCTTTGGTTCAATGAGAGAAAGGAAATTCACATAGAGACAAATGTTACCAACGCCTCTTCGAGTCTGTACACCAGCTTGTTGATCACCAATGATTTGATCAATGGGGTGATCTTTTGTCCACTTGAGGGCAGGAGGTAAAGGAGGAGGGTAAGAGATTTGTAGAGGAGAGTTGGAAGGGCAATTTTGAGGAGAGATGGATGGAAGATCGGCTTGTATAGATGAGGAGTGGATGTCAGATGGAGAGACTGGGATGATTTGGAGTGTATGTTGAGGTTGGGTAGGCTGAGGATCATCCTCTTGATGAGAGGAGGGGTTGTGAGATGTAGAGGGTTCATTGTTTTGGTAGAGAGAAGTGGGAACTGTGTAGGGAATATCCGATGATGATGTTGCAAGAGGACCATCACCAACACAGGAGGATATCCATTTGTTCAATTCTTCACCATCACAAGAGAGTGATGATATCTTGAGGTCATCAAACTTGACATGGATGGATTCATCAATACACTTCCTTCGGAGGTTGTAGACTCTGAAAGCTTTGGAAGTGAGAGAATATCCCACGAAGATTCCTTCGTCAGCTTTGGGATCAAATTTTCCCAAATTTTCTCTATCATTGAGAATGTAGCAGACACACCCAAAGACATGAAGAAAACCAATGTTGGGTTTTCTACCATAAAAGACTTCATAAAGGGGTCTTATTATGTCGTTTTACAAAGATAGACCTATTTTGGGTGAAGCATGCAGTGTTGATTGCTTCGGCCCAAAAGTAGGTAGGGAGGTGAGATTCACTCAACATGGATCGGGCAGCTTCACATAGCGTTCTGTTCTTTCTCTCCACTACACCGTTCTGTTGTGGAGTTCTGACGGCAGAGAAGTTCTGAGAGATGCCTTTTTCATTGAAAAAGTCATCCAACATACTGTTCTTGAATTCTGTTCCGTTGTCACTTCTTACAGATCTTACCAGCTGACCATTCAACACTTCAGACTTTTTGATGAACTTTATGATTTCTTCAGTAGTGTCACTTTTATACCTGAGAAAAAATACCCAAGTGTAACGAGTGAATTCATCAATAATAACCAGAATGTACCTTCTACCACCAAGGCTTGGAGTACTGACTGGTCCACACAGATCCATGTGAAGCATCTGAAGAGGCTGAGTGATGGAGAAGCATTGCTTGGACTTGAAGGAAGATTTTGTGAGTTTCCCTTTCTCACATGCAACACACAGCTTTTCTTTCACAAAGGACAACTTTGGCATGCCCGTGACAAGCTCCTGGTTTGAAAGGACATTCAAAGTCTTGAAGTTTAGATGAGAGAGACGCTTGTGCCAGAGCCAGCATCTTTTAGCAGAGTTTTCAGAGACAAAGCAAATGTTTGTTCCTAAGGATGAGCTATGTCCCATGTCTATGACATAGACATTCTCTTTGCGGTAGCCAGAGAGTACGGTTTCCATCTTTTCGTTGAAAATGATGCATGAAGATAATTCAAACATCACTTTGTAGCCCAGATCACACAGTTGGCTTATGCTTAGAAGATTGTGCATCAAGCCCTCAACATAGGCTACCTTGTTAAAGGTGATGGAACCATTTGAGAGTGTTCCATAACCTTTAGTACTTCCTCTGGAATTATCACCAAAGGTGACAGAAGGACCTTTGGAAGGCACGAAGTCTACAAGAAGAGATTTGTTGCCGGTCATATGTCTTGAGCACCCGCTGTCGAGATACCAGATTTGTTGGTGCCGTAGACCCTGCAATCACAAGAAAATCAGTTCTCTGGTACCCATTTGGAGATGGGTCCTTTTGAGTTAGAAGGAGAAGAAGTATCCTTGGAAGCATTTTTATCAATTCTCTCCAGAGGACAATTCTTAGCAAGGTGAGAGGTATTACCACAGTTATAACATTTTCTATATGTAAAAACCTTTTTGGAGCTTTGACCAGATTCCTTGTGATGACTGGTCACATTGACTTTCATGGCCTTAGAGGTTAGAGGATAGTCAAGAGGCTTAGGACCCAAGATGCCTTTGCCAGAGTCAGTTGAAGGAATAGAAGAGGGTGTCTTGGAATTTAGCTTATTTAACATCACAGCTCTGGGGATTGGAAGAGAAGATGGTTTCTTTGAGTTTTTCTTGGGAAGTTTCTTTTGGGGAGGAAGATTGGCAACAGATTTTCCCTTTTTGGAGAAAGAGACTTTGTTTGGAGAATGCTGAGGAACTTTGGAAGGTTTGGGTTTAGAAGAGGAAGGCTCGTTTATTTTTAAGGAACACATAGACTCAATAATTGGTTTAGAAGGGTCATTTGAGTCTTGTACTTCCTCACTCTCATTAGGTGAGTCAATGCTCTTAGCTTTGATGAACATTCCAAACTTGAGATCTTTAGAGGGATCAGAAGAGTCCAAAGGTTCAGAGTTGTCATAGTTCTCTTCAGAGGATTCATAGAATGAGGGAAGAGAGAAAGGAACATGAGTGTCAGAAGGAGGTTCAAGGTCATATTTCCCGAAGCCTAGTCCAGACTTGTCATCACAAGACATTTGATCCTGAAAAATCCTTTCTAAATTTTTGGACGAGCTTGTCCACTTTTTCACAGTTTCTTGCTCCTTTTTAAACTTTTTAAGAAGTTTATTTTTCTCTTTAGCAAGAGTAAAATTTATAGTTTTCAAATCTTCAAGCTCAACCTTGATTTTATCAAAGTGTTTTAGTTGAGAAAGACAGATTTGCAGTTGAGAAGAAGGAGATTTTATCTGAGCATTTGCCTTCTTCTTTGCATCCTTGGCTTCATAGAAGTCAATGGTCAAAGAGTCAAAGGCTTCAATTTTCTCAGCATCAGAGAGAGAGAAAAATGGATGTACCTGAGTGGATGAGGTAGAGCACTCAGCAGACACGAGAGCCATGGAGGTGGAAGAGGTTTCACCATCATCAGCATCATCTATTTTAGCCATAAAGCAAAGGTTGGCCATTTCCTTGTCACTTTCGGAAGTTGGTTCATCTGCCCAATCATGAGATTCGGCAAGAAGACCTTTTCCTTTGTTGGCTAGAAGAGCATTCCTTTCCTTCTCTCTCTTGTATTTGGCCTTGTACTTTTCAGCACGGTCAGAGTTTGAAGGAACAGACGAGTTTGATTTTTGAAAGGAAGGTTGGTAGGAATCAGACTTGGTTCTGACAGACCTAGAGGATGTACGGTTAGAGGAGGGCCGTCTAGACTTATCAGAGGACCTGCTTCTGCATTCAGAAGCAAAGTGTCCCTTCCTTCCACACCTGTAACATTCCTCATTTGATTTGTCAGAGGAAGCAATTTTTGAAAGAGTAGAGGAGGTTTTTCTAGAAAACCTGGATTTTCCAGAAGAGAAGCGAGGTTTGCCTTTAGAGAAGCCAGCCAGCATGGCAACACCATCTGACAGCTGAGCCACAGAGGTCTCCTCTCCTTCATCATCAGCCTCACTGAGATAGGCTTCTGAAGGGTCATTGGGGTCCTCTTGACTATCGTTGTCAGAGTCAGAAGGATAGGTGATCCTAGGGATACACATAGTACTTTTGGAAGATTCACCGACAAGGGCTAGAGAAGAGCCTTTGATGTCTTTTGTGAATGACTTCCTAAGAAGTTTAGTCTGCTCATAGTTGTAGAGGGTGCCATACAAGGCAGTGAGAGGCATAGAGTCAAGATCCTTGGTAGACTTGATACAAGTACAGATGTTTTCCCAAAACTCAGGAAGACAGTCCATGAACTTGCACAAGACTTCCTCATTATCATATATGCGACCCACAAGTTTAAGATCATTGAGAAGATTGTTAAAGCGATTGTAGTAGTCTGAGAGAGACTCACCCTTCTCATGAGAGAAGAGTTCATACTTTCTTACAAGAGCAATCTTTTTGCTCTTTTTCACCTCAGACGTACCTTCATAAAGAACACACAGAGTGGACCACATTTCTTTTGCAGTAGAAAGGTTAACGAGAGAATGATAGACCTCATCAGGCAGAGAGAGGGCAATGATGGCTCTGACTTTAGTATCAAGAGCTATAAGACGTCTGTCTTCATCATTGTATTTAATGGGGTCCTTTAGAATGTATCTCCCAGTAGCTGGGGTTCTTTCTTCTTCAGAAGAGTCCTCATCAGCTTTTCCCTTGTCTGCATTATATCGGTCCCAAACTCTAGGAATAAAAGGACCTTCATGTAAAATAGTTGGATATCTGCTGTCAACTCCTTCTAGAAAGAGTATCATACGACTTTTCCACAAGAAGAAGTTATTGGGGTTAAACCTTGGTGGTTTGGCTATAGAGCCATTGTCGTATGAAACAGCAGTGAAGTTTTGAGAAGAATCATTTTTCAAAGAAGAAGAAGAGGCTGCCATCACGGATCTAGTTTATTGAGTTAAACTAAACCGCTCTGATACCACTTGTTGGTCCCAAATAGCAGTAAGTAAATAAAAGAAGTATTGTAGAAGGGGGGGTTGAATACAATACACACAGTTTTTCACTTAATTTAATTCTTATTGATTTGAAATCAAGAATTACACATAGAAAACTTTTGATTGTTGCGGAAGAGAATAGATGAAATCTATTCAAACAATCTTACACAAAGAGAAATGAAGAACAATTGTAAAACACTTAGAAAACAATAAGAACTTCTTAGAGAGAGAATGCCAGTGCACTTAGAGAGCTTGAATGCTTGAGAGCTGGTTATCTTGCATGTTGAACCATCCTCCATATTTATAGTGCCTCATGCATTAAATGCATGGGACACCTGTTGAGCAAAGGATGGACACAGGTCTTCAGCAAGGTACAGGATGTACCTTTTGTCTTGAGGTGTTTGGCTTGAAGTGTTGACCTGCAGAAGGATGGTAGAGACCTTTCCTTAAAATGGTGTAGTAGACAAAACTTACTTTATCTGATCTCCAGATGAGGTCCACGTCAATGCAAGATATCACAATATACTTTGTCAGAAAAGTACAATGTGTTTGAAAGAAATCCTTAAGCATAGACTGCCGAAGACTTGAAAGATCTTCGGCTCCTGAAGATGTGAGAACACCTTCATACTCTAAGGAGAGATCATTGGCTACCGAAGACTTGAGAGATCTTCGGCTGCTCCTTGAAGATGTGAGAACACCTTCATACTCCTGAGAGATATGTGATTGACACCATCCTGGCTGATGGTGTTGATCACTTGGGCATGCTTGGTTTTAGGCTGAGGAGACTATCTTCAATCCGCTTTGAGAGATGTACTCCTTCTTTGTCTTCTTCGGCTGATCTTCGACTTCACCGAACATTTGTATAGAAACCAAGCTGCTAAAAGAACCTCAAACATATTCTAAGTAGGATGATATAAGATGGAAGATCAGGAGGTCATCTTCAAATCTTCAGATGACCCAACAATATGTGTTCTTTAAAAAAGTAAGCATAAAAAAGGAAAAGATTAAGGATAATCCCTATTTATACTAAAAAACGGAAATCGAATCGCCAGGAAATTGAATCGCCAGAAATCGACGGTCAATAAGATTGACACGTGTCGCTCGTGTCAGACAAACCACTCGAGTATACTCGACGAGAGCATGACACCTGTCCTTTATTAGCTGTCAAATTGTTTATTTTGTTAGAAGTGACGTCATTATTTAGTTGGAAACGAACCAATTCGTTTTTATACAAATTTCCCGCTTTTCTTTTATGACACGTGTCTTAGTCTTAAATTTAAATTTCAAAAAGTTGCCGCTTGAATTTTAAATTTGGGGGCAAACTGTTTTGGTAAAAAATAACAAAGATCCTTTGTCGTACGACTAGAGATTCCAACAGTCCATTAACCCATAGTCGCACAACCAGAGAAATAACTGACGCCCTTCCTTTGAAGCGACTTCGACCAAACTATCAAAACCCATCCACGATGGCTGTCGTACGACATGATTTCAGTTATTAAACTATAACATACTTTATATTATGTTTAATGCAGTATTACAAGGACGTTTTTAGAGATCATAACGGAAGACGTTACCAATAACAACAGATGTAACGGGCGCTATCATCAATATTAAACGGATACTCTATTAAAGATATGCATTCAAGACTTGCTAACGGACAATTGGAGTATAAAAATGAAGATTGAACTTCACATTCGGACATCTGATGCTCAGACCTTAGAAACTCACAAATTACGCTCTCAAGCTTGCTCAGTCTCTTTCAAAGTTCATAAAATCTATTGTTGTTTGTCGTATGACGCACGATCGAAGTCTAATTATACACGACGCACGACCAACTTTACTTTATTGTATTGTTTTACATTGTATCACATACACTAATAACATTTGTTAACAAGGACGACGTCCCTGATTGACGTCCATAGTGCACGACGACTCATACTCGTCCGCGGTTTTTACCCATTTTAAGGGTTTTTTCGCGTCACCAATTCCCTTGTCTGATTTATTTCACTTTTATTATTGTCGTACGATTATTAAAGCTACTTTCTTTGGTTGGATCAAGCTCCACACTTACCTTAAATTTTCCTTGGGAGATTTTTGGCATAAACATTAATCATCATTTTAAACTCTTAGGGATGAAACAATTTTTTTAAGAACCATCAATCTTAGAATCAAAAGTCCATGTTAATTATAGTTTGAAATCTTATTCTTATTTTAGAGATAAAAGAGTACTTAAGATTCATGCACCCAATATTAGATAATAAAGAGTCAATAATGTATGAAAAAAATATCTTAGAAATCCTAAATATAGATATATTGGGTCGTCTCATATAGTTTGGCAATTGTTTTTAAAATGTAGGAATTTTCTTAGTTAATAACAAGAAATCTACTATATTGTAACACAAAAATAAAATTCATGCGGATGGAATAATGAAAATAGTATATAGAAGATGAGTAATGGAGTATATATCAAAGATTATAGGCAAAAATAATTTATATATATTAGTACTACATAAAAAAAACTTAGAGAAACAATAAGCAATACTATAAAATGAAAGACTAAATAACTTTTTACAAATTTTCTTGTCCAATGTTATTAATTAATACATGCTTGGGCCCTTAATATAATGTTAAATTCTTTTTGGGTCTTATTATATACTAATTTTTTTGTCTTTTTTATTTATAATTTTTTTAACTACTAACATATAATATATACTAAAAAAAATTGGACCCCTATTTCGTTTGGGCCCTTGGCGTACGCCCGACCCGCCCTCCCCAGGGACGGCCCTGGTAAGGGATATAATATACAAAAAAAAATATATTAGAATCGAACTTTTTGTTTAACTATAAATTTACAACAAATAACTTTTTTATAGTCAGCTTGCATACACACTCGTTTTTTGTATTAAATATAAATTAAAGGGAAATTGGCTCAAATAGCCACATTACTCTGCCAATTGCATCTCCTAGCCATTTCTCTCCTAGATTGACCAAAATAGACCTAGGTCCGCAATGGCGGACCTGCAGGTCCTCTACCTCCGCCATGGCGGAGCTGTCGTTGAGTGAGATCGTGACACGTGACGAAATGGCGGACCTGGGTCGGGTGGCGGACCTACCGACCGACCCGTTGCGGACCTGACTTGGATCAACAATGTTTATTGTCTTTTTCTGCATGGTAGCAGACCTGCAGGTCCGCCATTGCGGACCTAGGTCTATTTTGGTAAATCAAGGAGAGAAATGACTAGGAGATTCAATTGGCTAGGTAATATGGCTATTTCAGCCAATCTATATATATATTAAAGGAGAAACCACGTCTAATGACGTGGCCTCTTCTCAGCCTAAATAAGTCTCTTTTCTTTTATCACCATCAATCTAAACTTTTCTCAAATTTCTCCTTCAATTTTGATTCCATCGATCCATCTTCTCCACTTTGTCGATTGCCTTTTCATATACCAGTTGAAGGGTTAGGGGCTGTTTACTTGTGGTTTAATTGAGCTTATTGGTGTATTTGGCTTATTCGCACAGACGTATTGGGGTGTTTACTTGCGGCTTAATCGCACAGCAACTGTCTTATTCGCTAAGTAGGAAGAGGTGTGTTGTCCCCATTAACGCTGTGTTCTCTAATCTGGAGAGAAAAGAAAAGAAAAGAAATGGATGGAAAGGAAAGGAAGGGAAAAGAAAGGAAAAAAAATAATTTTTTCATTTGTGTTCTCGAGATGGAAGGAAAAGAAAAGAAAGAAAATAGTTTTATCATGTTCTTGAACAGGAGAGAAAGGAAAGGAAAGATGTCAATTTTACAAATATACCCTTATAAAAATATATTCTTTATAATGAAAGATTGGGTAGTTTTGTAATTTTAATAATTTCAGTAATTGTTTTAATTTCTTTCCCTCCCTTTCTTCCCACATTTGGGAGGAAAGGTTTGGAAGGAAAGTTATCAATTCTTTCCTTCCGTTTCCTTTCTCTCCTAAAAAAGTTTCGAGAACACGAGATTTTTTTACTTTCCTCCCTCTTTCCTTTTCTTTCCTTCGTTAGAACACAGCGTAAGACAAAAAATTAACCTTTTTACCCTTAAAAGAAAAACACGCTTCCATAGTTCTATCATGGTACGCTCCCTTCTCTTCTCTGAAAACAACACAAATTTTTCCCTTCAAACCCTAGCCGCTTCCAGGATTCCTCTCGTCGCTGCACCTCTTCTTCTCCGGCGACTGCGTTTTTTCCTTCTCCTAGACGACAACCTTCATCTCCGGCGACTGCGTGTTTCCTTCTCCGGCTGGCGACTGCGTTTTTTCCTTCTCCTAGACGACAACCTTCTTCTTCGGCAACTGCACCTTTACTTCTCCGGCGAATGTGTTTCCTTCTCGGGCTGGCGACTGCGTTTTTCCTTCTCCTAGACGACAACCTTCATCTCCGGTGACTGCACCTCTTCTTCTCCGGCGACTGTGTTTCCTTCTCCGACTGCCGACTGTGTTTTTCTTGTTATTCTGATTTCTTGATTTGGTGATTCTAATTTCTTGTAATCACAATTCTTGATTTGGTGGTTCTAATTTCTTGTTATCAGTAAGTTTTTTCTTGTTATGTGAAATCTTGTTATCTGATTCCTTGTGGTTTACTTTTAATGGCGAACAATCATTTATTTGATTATTCAAAAGCTTCTTTTCTGGACAGTATACAACAATAAACAACAATTTATACTTGGGGGTAAATCGGTCATATCTGTCTGAATGTTGATTCAGATAAAAAAAAAAAAAAGTAAAAAACAACATCAATTAATCCAAATAAATTTATCTAGACCGACAAATTTATCCATAGCCTTTTCATATACCAGCTGAAGGGTTGCCCTTTTTTGGTTTTGTAAAAGCGTTCACTTTTCTCATAGATCGGAGCTTATTCCTCCTCCATTGTTAATCGTGCATCAAATTCTCTCAGAATAATTGATAAGTTTCTCTGTATCTATGATTCAGTGAGTGTTTGTTTATGCTCTGTTTGATCGTTTTATATCGCAATTTGCGAATCATTGTGGAAGTGATCATACCTGTAGCTCGAATCAAAATGTAGGATTGTAATCTGGAACCTAAATCATACTTTCGACGTTGAATTTCTGCTAGACGCCATGTAATTTAGGCTTTCTTAATTGTTTTGTGTCTCTGTGTGTGCGTATGCGTTCTGTTAATACATGTAATCTTCTCTTTTATTCGATTTCAAAACCCTAATCCAGTAATTACAATTGTTTCGTTTTTTTTTGGTTTTGATATGTGAATTGGTACTTTTTTGTATCAAATCCGCCTAAAATATGTACATTGTTTGATTTTCAGGAAAAAATGTGTTTTTGTTTGATAAATGGGTCTTCGCTAAATTCAGTTTTGTTTCGTTTTTTTTTTATGGTTTTGATGTGTGAATTGATACTTTTTTGTATCAAATCCGCCTAAAATATGTACATTGTTTGATTTTCAGGAAAAAAATGTGTTTTTGTTTGATAAATGGGTCTTCGCTAAATTCAGTTTTGGTCACTATTGAGTCTTTTTGAAGTTCTTTGAGTTTCAGATATCGTGGGGTTTGCTTTACAAACATGTAGTTGTTACGTTGGTTGATGTTGCATTGTTACTGTTTGATGAATTGCCTAACTGTATATGTAAGAAAATGAGTTCAGTAAGGTGATGAATTCTGTTTCTTTTGATCGATCACACTTTAGTTGAGATCCCAGTAGATGGAGTATATGTTGATGGACTCATTCTGTTAGTATTTTTGCCTACTACTTGCCTATGCTTTTTAGTGGTTCAATTGGGAGTAGAAAGGTGTTAGCTATTAGATCATGTTCAAAGGGAAAAAACGGGATTTGCTACAATCTGCTGCTCCGGCGGTTTCGCCGGGGAAATACTCCGCCAACGTTATCAGCAAAGTCACTGTCAACAATGAAGTAAAGGTGAAAGCATTGCAGGTTGAATCATGTGTGAAAAGCTCCGATGACGACACCGGCAAGGTCGATCATCAGGTAATCGATTTATTTCCTCTTTTATATACTTGAAATTTCTTTTACTATTTTGCTTAAAAAAGTGAGCATAACCGGGTACCCGCCTAAATTTTCCGGAACCGAAACCGGCGGTTCCTGGAATGAAGGAACCGAAACCGCTTGTATCGGTTCTCTATTTTTTGGAACCGCTGGGAACCGGTTACAATTTTTTTTTTTAATTTTAACATATAATCCAATAAAAAGGTAATTTTAACTTTTTAAGTCTAATAGAAACAACAAATACCAACTAAAATATAATTTAGTGCATAATTCAAAGAGACTAATTTAGTGCATAATTCAAATTACACCACGATAAACTAAAATCTATACAGCAGCTATTAAGGTTTAAAGTAACATTAGAAAGAATTGATGGTTTAAAATTTTTAATGTGTCTAATTTAGAATAGCAGCACCATTACTTCCTGTTTCTAACTTTCTATACCACTGCATGCATATAACATATATATATATATATATAACCTTTGATTGATCAGATCCCACATATATACAAATCTATACCACTGCATGCATATAATCAGTAGCTAGCTAGGTATTAATATCATTTGGAGAAATCGATGGAGATTAATTTCAAATCTGCAGAATCGATGGAGAAACCGGGTACCTGGTCTTAGAACCGGTCCCGGCGGTTCCCCAGCGGGTATCGGTTCCAAAAAATTGAGAACCAGAACCAATATCGGTTCCGGTTCTGGAACCGGTAGTTCCAGAACGGTTCCGGTTCCAAAAGCGGGTACCCAGTTCCGATGCTCACCCCTATACAAAAGTATGAAAAGAAATTCAAAGGCAAAGCAACCAACCGATATTTGATGTAAGTTGCTTTGGAACAAGCAGATGCCAAAATTAATGAAGAAACCAAATCTGAAGTCTTGGAACATGAGAAAATAGCCATTAGCAGTTAACATCGTATTCAAATATGTTTTTATTTTTTACTTTTCATTTGTTTCTGCAAACCACAGGCTTTTATAATGTTGCGGTTTTACATTGTTATATAAATGATAATACTATTTTGATAGTTAACACACACACAGACACATATATAGTCTTACCACATTTTGATTTGCAAAATAAAATTCTAAAATTGTGCATTTTGGTTGTTATTAATGTATCTATCTCACATTTCGCGCCAATCTTTGATTGTTATCACAGTGGCATTGGATGCAAAAGGAAGCTATTGTTTGATTCCTTCGTTTTACAAGGGATCAACACTGAACTATTCTAGCTCTTTGGTGAGTAACTACAAATCCGTTTTGCCACTAAAATTGCCTAACAGAGGCACATAATGCTTTGGGCGAGAGAGTCTGATTAGTCTTCCACTTGAATGGTGATATCTATAATAAAGAATACCTGTCTAAGGTAAATACGAGTTCCCGGCTCTAGTCGAATGATATTGGTGCAAGGTAAGTAAATTTTTTAGTTTACGGATGAATTTATAAACAAAATTTGATTATAATTCAATTGAATGTACTTTCATGTCAAGGCTGGTTATTGCGTATAGATTGAGTCTCAATTAGAGAGTTATTCCCACCAATGATACTTTCCGTCTCGAGGCTAGAAGCTACCAACACTTTAATACAAACATAAACAGAAACCGAAATTTGTGAGGCCCGAGGCATTATTACAGAGAAAGGTCGATGAATAATTAAGCGACTTTGCCTTAGAGACCAATAAAATGAGATTTTTGATAAGACACTTTGGTGTATCTGTTAACATATTAGAACAACCAAAAAGAGTTAAAGCAACAAAATAGCTACCTATTTTTTCAATGGATTTCGTTTTGCCAATTATTTGGTCTCTATCTTATCTCAAGTTCCGGACTTCGTGGTTTCCTACGTTTTACCAGATTTCTTTCAATTATATCAACATGTGTCTTTAGATTGTCTTTAATCACCAACGAGGATTCATTTTATCATCTTTCTAACTTTTATCTTGATGTTGTTTTAGGTACAGAGGCTATCGTATCAGCGAGGTTCAACTCGCCATCTATGATGCTTTTTTAACCATTTCACGAATTGGAGTGTTCATCATTGAAGCTAATCTCCAACTTTTCACCCAATCATTTACCAAATGGGCTTCTACAACACAATCTTAACTTTTTAATACATTAATTATAGTTCTATTTTTCACAAACATTATATTGCAACTCTCTTTATTTTGTATGGATAATCTATGTTTGGTTTTTTCACGCACAAGTGTATGGTGTATGTAGAACCTATCAAGATTACATATTTGGAGTTGATGCTAATGACACCTAGGCCTAATGATGATGGAATGGCTATTGGTGCTGGCATTGATTAGATTTCTTTTAGTGTTGCAGAGGTTATAGAGATGACCTTCCTCATTGGTTAATACCAAATATATGTAGATAGTGTTATGGCCTTGACTCGCTGTTGTTCAATGGTTACAGGGCCAAATGCTTAATGAAGTTGTCTTAATTGTTTGTAACTTTGTATATATACAAAGTTAAATATTAAATTTTAGATCATGAATTTCATCTACTTATTTCTAATTATTACAAATTTAAACAATGAAAGTACATTCAAACACTATTTTTAATAACCAAAATGCTTACCCTTAACGAAATTTGAATAACAAAATTTAAACATAAATGTTTTGCATGATTATTTTAGGGCGTGCTTGAGATTGCTTATTTAATGTCTTATTTAACTTATTCTGGTGAGATACCCTAATAAGCAGTTTTTAGTGTTTTGATGAGAAAAAAAGAAAAATGCATATTTCGGTTTGGCACAGGTGATAAAAGAGTTTATGATAAGTCATTCCATTCTAAGTTATTAACTTATTTGAATCAACTCATCAGTTTTTTGGTCATTTAACATGTATAAACAATCTAAACACCTCCTAAAAAAGAACTTATTAGCTTATTACGTTTTGATACTATCATAAGCTAATCCAAACACTTTTTATAAAACTCCGGTTCAACACCATATAAGTTGATAAATACTTTTCCAAAAAAAACATAAGTTGTTTAAATAAGTAATCCCAAACACCCCCTCAATTTAGAACTCAAATTGTTGATCGCGTAATTCACTCTCTTCTTTCTCACTCTATGGTTTGAATCCCACTTTCAACGAGGGAATAAAAGAGACGATTGCTACAAAAAGAAATGGACGACAGTAGAACAATTGTACCATATTTGGCTCAGTTCAAGTGTACTATTTGTTTTTATTAACTTTATTATCTGATATATGGAAGATCTGTCTATTTAACTTTGTCTAATATTTTCTAAAGAAATTATCGCGACCGTGCAACGTGCGGTAAGTAACACTAGTTTCCCTAAATTAAATACTTAAATCGTTAATAAATAGCATTCTTTTGTTGAAAGCTTTATTTATTAAAACTTAAAAAGTTAACCTACAACCAAAATTAAATATTTCATAAATGAAATGAAGCAAAAGAAAATCAAAATCTTCTTTCAAATTGAAGTCATTTGTAAATCATACATTAACTATTACATGACCATAATAAAACATTAGAGACAATAAAATTATTACCATATCATCAACGAATTTCGCCTAAAATTGAGCCATGGCCTTCTCATAAGGATCCTGTGGGTCATGGCAAAATTCGAACACCTATCCAAACATCATCAATGTACTCAATGACAACGAGAGACTCTGAGATCGACTTTCCCTTGTGTACCAACACTGGTACCATCTTGTTGACATAATTGTACTTGAGAAGGTCGGCACTCTTGTTGCTCATATCTTCTTCGAAGTTTTCGTACTTGATTCCCTTCAGACTCAAAGCAATTTTCATTCTGCAAGTGTAAAGACTTCCTCCAAAGTCATACAACTTCACTTCATCCGCCATTTTCCGGTGATCTGAATTTAATATGTCATCATAGAAACACCTACTTTTCGGTGAAATTTTGGGATGTAGAGTTTTGTAAATGTATCAGTGTATTTATATAGTACCTTGAGTCTGTTTTTTCTTTTGGCAAAGGGGATAATATTATAATTTTTATTAAAACAAATAGTACTCTAGGAAAAGTTTATTTCATAGTACCACGAGTTCTTTCAATAGTACCCAGAGCAATTATTGACATTCATTATTTTAAATCTTGTAGCATATTCATAGGGTCGTGAGGTCGTCCCTGGTGGAGGATGGGATGGGGACGCCCATTTTTTTAGTGTATAGATATAGTAGCAGTCCAAAATAATTTTCTAGATAAAAGAGGCATAATATTTTAGTATATAATAACAGTCCAGAAATATATAGCACTAACAAGGGTCAAAATGTATTGATGAATTATATTGGAGAATAAATTATGTAATAGTTAAAGGATCATTTGTTATTTTTTTTGGAAATAGGTAATTTTTCCCTAACTAATCCATAGCAAATTGCGACTGTAGGCTTCGCCCATAACCTTTAGATAAATCTCTGGGCTGCCGCAAGTATATATGTAGATGGCAGGTTTTGAACCCACGTTGATTTTATCATCCTCTTGCCCTTCTCCACCATGCTACCACCTTGTGGTTAAATGATCATTTGTTGACAACTATATATAGCTTATTGTTTCTCTAAAATTTTATCTTGAACCGAAGTTCAAAATATTGGTTATTGCTATATTTATTTATTTGACTGCTTTCGTGCTTCACCAGTTCATTAGACAACGATTTTAATTGTAACATTTAATTAATCTCCTAAGCTTGCTTTTGCTATCTTTTTTTGGGCCCTAGGCAAGTGCCAATCCCGTCCTCCCCAAGGAACGACCCTAGTTCGACTTTTATTTAGACTCCACTACACTCCTTGCTCTCATTTAAGTGTTCAACCTGAGCTTGCATATCATAGGTCTTATTCATTACTTTTTTTTCCTTATTGAATCACCAGTTCTCCCACATTCCCAATGATCATCATTTTGCCTTTTTGCTCAAAAAACCTTGATAACATTTTATAAGTTTTCAATGAATATCTTTATTGATTCAACTTTCTTACAAAGGATATAACAGATACATTTAAATAGGGGGATGAGCTAATCTATACAAGGAAATGATGTATAATAAATAGAGGAATAAAAACTGAAAAAGATCTGATCCTATAATAAATAGAGAAATAAAAACTGAAGAAAAAGATCAGATCCTATACTCCCCCTCAAGATGGAGCATGTAGATTTTTAATGCCCATCTTGTCAAGAAGTAACCGAAGTTTTTGTGCTCCGAGTCCCTTCGTGAACAGGTCTGCAATTTGCTCCTTTGTATCGATGTGCATGGGTATGATTTCGTAAGACTCAACCCTTTCCCGAACAAAATAGCAATCCATCTTGACGTGTTTAGTTCGTTCATGAAAGACCGGGTTATTTGCTATGTGGCGAGCCGCTTGATTGTCACAGAATAAAGGTGTGGGGCCCGTATGATTTATCTCTAATTCCTTAAGCAGCCACCACATCCACAAGACTTCGCTAACCGTTGTGGCCATTACTCTATACGGGGGTGTGCATCGGTCGGGTCGGGTCGGGTTCCCAAACCCTAAACCCGATCGGATATTCGGGTAGGAGGGAAAGCTCCGAAATCCGACCGTTTAATGTTCGGGTAGTTCGGGTTCGGGTGGAGTCGGGTTCGGGTTGGGTCGGGTGGTTCGGGTTAGAAAACACTACCAAGTACCAATCTGCAAATGAACTCAGTTTGATACTTTGATAACAAACCTGGGATCCGCTCTCTGTATTGATAACTGAAAATTAACTCAATATGTTTATATATGTAACTTCTGGTAACATTTAGCTATGTGTTAAACTCACAGATTCCAATATGTTTATATATGTAACATCTGGAAATAATTAGAACCCAAGAAGTCAAGAACACAGGTGTTCAAATGCTAAATCTAAAAAATGCTTTTGAACTTTTGAACAATATAGAACACATACACAGGTACAGGTGTTTCCTTACCTTCTAAGATTGGAACTCTAGAAGAGATGAAGATTGAAGAGTGGAAGGGTCGAAAATCGCTGGTGGTGGAGATTGGAAGGGTCGAATCGAAGCCAATGGACGGTGCGCCGGACGGTGGACGCCTGGACGGTGGATGAAGCGATCGCGATTTGGAACTGGAAGGGTCGATCTCTCGATGATTGAAGGATCTGAAATCTTATTTGGGAATTTTGAGTTTACGTTTAGGAAATTAGGTTTAGGTATATATTATATAAATTAGTTTTTTAAATATATATATATATATATATATATAATTCGGGTTTTCAGGTCGGGTCGGGTGTGGATTTGGATACCTACCCCGACCCGTTTTATCCGGGAAAAAAATTCGGATCGGATACTTCGGATTCGGGGTTTTCGGGTTGAGTGATTTTCGGGTTGAGTGATTTTCGGGTTGGGCGGGTCACGGGTCGATCGGGTAAATCGGGTCGGACCGGGTTTGGACACCCCTAGCTCTATACTCCGCTTCTACTGAAGAGCGAGACACCACCGATTGTTTCTTACATTTCCATGATATTGGAGCACCTCCTAAGAGAAGAAGGTATCTTGTTCTGGACCGCCTGGTGTAGGGACACCCAAGCCAATCTGAATCGCAATATGTGGTCAAGTTAGTTCCTCCATGTCGTGGGAGAAGTATACCTTGGCCAGGGGTGGCTTTAAGGTACCGCAAAATTCTCATCGCCGCTTCCATGTGACCTTGACGCGAGTCAGCTACGAATTGGCTCAAAACATTTACCGAGTAGGCAATGTCGGGCTGAGTGGCTTGTAGATATAGCAGTCGTCCAACTAACCATCGGTATTGATTGGCGTCAGCCGACAACTCCTTTTCATTTCTACCTAGCCTCAAATTTTGTTCTATGGGAAAAGCACTTGGTCGACATCCTTGCATTCCGCTGTCTTCCAAAATGTCAAAGGTATATTTCCATTGGCTAAGGACCAGACCATCAGGTGTTCTTGTAACCTCAATTCCTAAGAAATACTTCAAAATTCCAAGATCTTTGATGCTGAATTTCTCATCGAGATACGTATTGGTTTGTTCAATTTGTACCGAATCGTTTCCCACAATGATCACATCATCTACGTAAATGAGAGTTGCCACAAAAGTGCTTCCCCGTTTGTATGTGAACAAGGAATGATCCGCCTTAGATTGGCGAAAATCAAGGCTAAGAAGAGCGGATGTGAATTTTTGATACCAGTTTCGTGAGGCCTACTTCAAACCGTAAAGGGATTTTCGAAGACGGCAAACACGAGTTTCATTTTCCTTGAAGAAACCTTGTGGTATCTTCATATACACTTCCTCGTTTAAATCTCCATGTAAGAACGCATTATTCACGTCAAGTTGGTGAATAATCCAATCCCTTTTGACAGCAATGGCGAGAAGGGTTCTTACCGTGACCAGCTTGGCGACCGGGGCAAAAGTCTCATGAAAATCCACCCCTTCCGTTTGCGTAAAACCCTTCGCTACGAGTCGCGCCTTGTATCTCTCAACTTATCCATTGGGCTTACACTTTATCTTGTAAACCCACTTAGAGTCTATGGCATGTTTTCCTTCTGGCAAGGCTTCTAGGGTCCAAGTCCCGTTCTCTTCAAGTGCTCTTATTTCCTTCTTCATGGCCTCCTTCCATTTTTCGTCCTGCACGACTTGTTTGAAACATTTTGGCTCATTCTTTGAGCTAATGGCCGCTAGGAAAGCCTTGTGAGTGTCAGAAAACTTATCGTATGAAATAAAGTTAGCAATAGGGTGTACCGTTGAAGTGCCTTGGTTGGATGCGGGTTGTGCATGGTTGATCGATGGGGGGATTTTCACAACGAAGTCATCAAAATGACGTGGCCGAGATCTGCTTCTTTTAATTCTGATCTCGTCAATGCCATCATTTTTGTATCCATCTAACCTTTGGCGAGCTATTTCATTCTCTGTGCTCGTTACCTCTTCATGGGCCGATGGTTCTGTTTCTTGGATTGGGCCCTGATCCATACTATTTTCTTCGTGAGTTGGGCCCTGGTTGATTCAATCATCGAGATTTTCATGCACCTCTTCTTGAACAACGAGTTTGCTATGATGACCTAGCTCTTCTTCCACTTGAAATGGTCCATTTGGAAGATTGAGAAAATCTTCATCAGTGGTGTCTTTGTCTAAATTCAAAGAAGTAAAAGGAAAATTCTCCTCACAAAACTTTACATCCCGACACACGATTATTTTTGCATTCTCTATATCATAAACCTTGTATCCTTTAGTTCCTTGAGGGTATCCCAAAAAGACCCCTCGTCTCCCCCCTCACTTCAAATTTATCACCTTTTGTGTCATTGTTTCTAAAGTAGACAAGACACCCGAAGACTCTCATGTGGCTATATTCCGGTTTTTGATTAAAAATTAACTCATAAGGAGTTTTATTTTCAATGACTTTAGAAGGCAAACGGTTGATTATGTAGGCGGTTGTCAAAACACATTCTCCCCAAAATCTTTTAGGTAAGTTTGCTTCAAATCTTAATGACCGGGCAACTTCAAGCAAATGCCTATGTTTTCTTTCAACTACCCCATTTTGTTGGGGTGTGTGTGGACAGGATGTCTCTAAAAGAATTCCTTGCTTAGTGTAGAAATAGTTCATAAGATTTGATGTGAACTCACCACCATTGTCACATCTAATCCTTTTGATAGATTTTCCAAATTGGACTTCAACCATTTTGTGAAAATTTATCAAACATTTGCTCGCCTCGCTTTTGTGTTTAATAAGGAAAACCCACACAGATCTGCTATAATCATCAACTATGGTGAGAAAATAGTTTGCCCGAGAATATGAAGGCGTACGATATTTCCCCCAAATGTCACAATGAATAAGATCAAAACATTCATTCTTTTTAGTGGTACTAATAGGGAAAGGTAACCTGGTGTGTTTGGCTTTAGCACAAGAATCACAATCTTTATTCCAAGATTTAAAAGAAACGTTTCTAAGAAAATCGACATTAGCAAGTTTGTCCTCCGAGGCATGACCCAATATCTTGTGCCACCTATCAACCGTTGCCGTCATAGCTTTCCTTCTATCTTCAATCATCCTCATTCGGTACAGACCTCCTATGCACTTACCCGCACCAATCAAGTTCTTCGAACGTAACCCCTGCATAACACAAAAATCAGGGAAAAAGGTCACTGTACACTGGAGGTTTTTTGTCAATTGACTGACAGATAATAGATTGCAATTGAACTTTGGAACATGAAGAACCCCTTTTACTTTGATTCCTCCTGGTAAGGTATAGTCCCCTCTTCCCTCAACGGGAATGGCCTCACCATTTAGTATGATAACCGGAGTCTCATAAGCGTTTCCCTTTTATTTTCAAGGAGATCAGTTCGATAGGTTATGTGTTCGGTGGCTCCCGAGTCCACAACCCAATCCCCAACCTTGTTTAACTTACCTGCCATATTAGCAACAGGCTATGTTTCTTCTCCGATATCATTACTGGAGTTGGTAAAATGCTTCAAAAATGATTGGTATTGCTCATTTGTTAGTCCGGGTACGGGGCTTCATTCCGTCTCGATGCATGCGGCTCTTGGTTTTTCTTTGTCGCCCTTCGCTTTTCCCGGCCACCAATCCGGGTATCCGATTCTCTTGAAGCACCCCTCCCGGTTGTGTCCGTCCTTGCCACAAAAGGTACATCGTTCAAGACCTTCATTCCGCTTCCATCCCTTTGCAATACCTCTATCACGTGGCTGGTTCACACCTTCGCATCGCATGAAATCCTTGAAAGCAGCGATTTCTGATGACGGTTTCTTGTCAGCCGAGATATTTCGCTGCCTTTCATCTTCGGCCACCAGATGGTAAGCCTCCCCCAAGGTAGGGGTCGGTTTCATTGCTAGGATTTGGGTCTTGATCACCATGAATTCCATGTCCAATCCCATGAGGAATTCATACAATCTCTCATTCTCTTGGTATTTTATCAGTCGCTTCTTAAGTCCACAGGTGCATTCGTCACAGGAACAATGGGGTGTGGGTAAGACATAATGGATTTCATCCCATAGACTTCGAAGTTTAGTGTAATATGCAGATACGAAAGTTCCATCTTGTCGGGTAGCGGCAATCTGCTGTTTCAGTTCATATGCTCTAGGAGCACTTTCTTTGCCGAACCTTTCAAGAAGGTCTTTCCATATCTCTGATGTAGTGCTTGCATATTTCACACTATTTCGGATGTTCTTTTCCATAGCCGTAGTAAGCCACCCCTTTATCATGGCATCACACCGCATCCATGCCATATGGTTCGGAGATGTCTTCTCTGGCTTCTTGATCGAAACATCGATGAACCCTATTTTGTTTTTGGCAAATAGGAAGTTCATCATTTCTTGTGACCAATCTCCATAGTTGTTGTCTGTGAGCATGTCATTGACATGCATCTGTTTAGGGTAGTCCGAGGCATGTACGTAATAAGTAGAACTTGGATCTGAAGCACTCCTATCGCCTCCATCTTTCTGATTCTTTTCGGTGGCCATCGACGCCGCCGATAGGGGTTTGTAACACCCTAAAAATAAGGATAACAAAAACTTTCCATAAATGGAGAAGTGGTATAAAGTTTGCCATAGCAAGAGCCTCCCAAAAAGGGGAAATATACAAACAACCTGTTTAATCACAAATCTGTAATTTAACGGATAAATAAACAACAACCAACTAATCTAATTTCTACATCTAGAAAAGAGATTACAAAAGGGGTGTCATCTATAAACCCAAATTTTTCCAAGAATAGTTCAAGTGCCAAAATCCCCAAGCTCTTGCCCAAAGCATCTAAACTTGCCTAGGAGCCGCGCCGTTAACACCTGAGATACACATCGAAACCAAACAAGTGTTAGGCCAAAAAGCCTAGTGAGTTGGACAATAATAAGCATGCATGAACAGTCACAATTTCTTGTCAGCAGTTAACCAGTGTCCAAATATATGTGGAGTCATTAGGGGAGACCCAAAGCACCAATCAATTCCACTCCAAAGAGTCAATGCACCTTGATGCCCTTAACAAGGAACACCCCAAAGGCCCGGCACACCCGGAGATCAGACCGTAAAGGAAACTTTCCGAGTGGCGGAGGTATAGGCACATACCATTCCGGTGGTGCCCCAAGACTACATCCTCCTAGTGAACTTGCCTTGATTCGTCCAACATAATGCATATAGGAGGTCTTTAGGTATATTTCAACCCAACATATTTCAATACCGACAATGGGTACAATGTTACCATCCTATCCTCAAGAAGTCCAACAAAAGTCCCAAATGGACAATTATATTCATCATGCATATAACTATGTCACAAAAGTGATATTCCAACTAAAATCATCATAACACACATATAGGCATACATTTGACATATCGAGGTACCCATTTTATATATCCATGGGAAAAGCCCCAAATAAGGGTACACATAACATAAAACATAGCATATCACCAATATCCATATTTCTAACCATTTTCATCAAGAAATCCCAAATACTTGAACACATAGAGAATGAAATAACAAATAGAAGATTATGATGTGTATCTAGTTTTAACAAAGGTTTAGTAAACTCACAATCTAGGTTTTGTACCGAAACCTAGAAAAGTATGAAACCCTAGATTTGCAGGTGAGACTTGGAGAAGAAGAGGTCAACTTGGAGAACCCTAGAAAATCCTCCTTGATGATTTAATGCTAGCCAAGGATCCAACCACCCAACCACTTTGCAATAAATGGGGTTAGGGTTTGGTGAGGAGAGGAATCAGTATTTTGGGAGAGAAAATCGCCAAAGAAAAGGAGTGGAATGTGTTTGAAATGAAATAAAAATCGGCTGGAACTCATTTAAGGAATTAATCCCGCTCGCGACCTTGCTCGGCGACAATGCCATGGGCATTGTCGCGTGTCACAGTCGCGGTCTCCCCCTGAGCTACGGTACATCCTCGGCGACATTGACACAGCGATAGTGACCATGTCACAATCGCGTGTCATAGTCGCGAGCTCTAACCCACCTACGGTACACACTCAGCGACTGTGACACCGCGATAGTGACATGTCACAATCGCGTGTCATAGTCGCGCCAACTCCCAGAAGCCCCGAAAATTCAACCAATTTCAAATACGAGCACGAGGTTCAACCGAGAAGTATTAATACACAGTTCATATAACATTAAGGCATCTTAAGAGTGAACATGTACTCAAATTAAGGTTCCACATTAGCAATTTACGAAATTAACAATAAGAGAAACGATTACTTTCCTTATAAATTCCCGGGTGTTACAATCCTCCCCACCTAAATAGGATTTCATCCCGAAATCTCATGCTACAACAAACAAGTGAGGATAACGCTTCTTCATGTCATCCTCGGATTCCCAAGTAATGTTAGCACCCCGATGGTGCTTCCATTGAACCTTTACCATTACCACATCTTTATACCGCAATTTCTTCACCTTTGACCCTAAAATCGTCTCCGGTTCTTCCACGCAACGATTTCCATTGTCTACCCGAATCTCTGACAAGGGAATCACGCTCTCTTCCTCGGCTAGACATTTCCGAAGGTTGTACACGTGAAAATTAGGATGTATCCCATCCATTTCCGGCGGTAAGTCCAACCGGTAAGCTTGAAGTCCAATTCTTTCTAAAATAACGAAGGGTCCAAGGAAACGAGGGCTAAGCTTCCCGCGTTTTCCGAAACGGATAATCCCCTTCTATGGCGACACCTTTAGCATGACGCGGTCACCCACTCGAAATTCGACCGGTCTTCTCTTTTTGTCCGCATAGCTCTTTTGTCGGTCTTGTGCCGCCTTTAGTCTCTCACGAATTTCCTTCACCTTGTCGGCCGTTTCTTGGACAATTTCCGGTCCGACAAACTGCTTCTCACCCGCCTCGAGCCAACAAACTGGAGTTCGGCACTTTCGTCCCTACAACGCCTCGAACGGTGCCATCCCAATGCTAGAATGGTAGCTATTATTATACGCAAACTCCACCAACGGCAGGTGTGAGTCCCAACTACCACCAAAGTCGATGACACACGAACTCAGCATATCTTCGCGTGTTTGAATTGTCCTTTCACTTTGACCGTCCGTTTGGGGATGATATGTCGTGCTCAAATTCAATCTGGTACCCAATTCCTTTTGCAAGCTTGCCCAAAAGTTTGACGTGAAACGACTGTCCCGATCCGACACAATAGATTGCGGGACCCAGTGCCTCGACACCACCTCGTCGATATAGAGCTTGGCCAATTTCTCCATTGGCAAAGTCTCCCTCATTGCAAGAAAGTGCGCACTCTTGGTTAGGCGATCCACGACTACCCAAATTGTATCATGGCCTCGCAAGGTCTTTGGTAGCTTCGTAACGAAGTCCATAGTGATGTTGTCCCATTTCCACTCGGGAATGGACAACGGTTGTAAACTCCCATACGACCTTTGATGTTCCGCCTTGACTTGAAGACACGTGACACATCTCTCCACATAGTTAGCCACATCTAACTTCATCACCGACCACCAATAATTTAATTTTAAGTCTCTATACATCTTGGTACTACCGGGATGTATAGAATACTTCGACTTGTGCGCGTCTTCTAGAAGTAATTCCCGATTTCCACCCAACTTCGGCACCCAAATTCGACCTTGGAAGAGTTTGAGTCCGCGGCTATCTTCCGTCAAAAGCCCACTTTGCTTTACCATGATCTCGGATTTGAGATTTTGCTCCTTGAGCGCTTCCACTTGCCACGTCTTGATGCTTTCCATCAAACTTGATACCACATCGATTCTTGTAAGGGACAATTTAACACCACCATCATGGCTTCTACGACTCAATGCGTCCGCCACTACATTGGCCTTACCAGGATGATAGAGTAAATCATAGTCATAATCTTTCAAGAGCTCTAGCCATCTCCTTTGTCGCATGTTGAGTTCCTTTTGATCGAAGATGTACTTGAGACTCTTGTGATCCGTGAAAAGAGTACACTTGGTCCCATACAAGTAGTGTCGCCACAACTTTAACGCGAAAACTACCGCCGCTAACTCCAAATCGTGAGTCGGATAGTTCTTCTCATGATCCTTTAATTGCCGCGATGCGTAGGCTATTACTTTCCCCCTTTGCATTAAAACACACCCAAGCCCCATCTTGGAAGCGTCACTAAACACAACAAAATCTTCCGATCCTTCGGGTAGGGATAAGATCGGAGCTTCGCACAACTTCCTCTTGAGCGTCTGAAAGGCTTGTTCTTGTGCATCGGTCCAAAGAAACTTGACGTTCTTCCTTGTAAAAGAAGTGAGCGGTGTAGCTATCTTGGAAAAGTCCTGGATGAAACGCCAGTAGTAACCCGCCAAACCTAAGAAGCTTTGAATCTCCGTCGGACTTGTTGGAGGCTCCCAACTCATCATTGCATCGATCTTTGCCGGATCTACCTTTACGCCGTCCTTTGATACCACATGCCCCAAGAATTGCACCTCTTGAAGCCAGAATTCGCACTTCGAGAATTTCGCGAACAGTTTCTCCCTCCTTAGAACTTCTAATACTTCCCGTAAGTGCTTCCCATGCTCGAACTCGTCCTTTGAATATATTAGAATATCATCGATGAAGACGATCACGGATTTGTCTAAGAATGGTCGACACACACGGTTCATCAAATCCATGAACACGGCCGGAGCGTTGGTTAGACCGAAAGGCATCACCAAAAACTCGTAATGACCGTATCACGTTCGGAAAGCCGTCTTCGGAATATCCTCATTCTTCACTCTCACCTGATGATAACCGGATCGAAGATCAATCTTAGAGAAACATCCCGCGCCTTGAAGTTGATCAAAAAGATCGTCGATACGAGGTAAGGGATACTTGTTCTTCACCGTGAATTTATTCAACTCCCGGTAATCTATGCACATCCTCATGGACCCGTCCTTTTTCTTCACGAACAACACTGGTGCTCCCCATGGTGACGAACTCGGTCGAATGAAGCCCTTCTCCAATAACTCTTGCAGTTGCGACATCATTTCCTTCATTTCTGTCGGTGCCAAACTATATGGAGCTCGAGCTATCGGAGCCGCTCCCGGAGAGAGGCCGATCTGAAATTCCACTTTTCGTTCCGGTGGTAATCCAGGTAAGTCTTCCGGAAAGACATCCGGAAAATCCTGCACGACCTTCACATTTTCCACCGTCTTCTTTTCCTTCTTCGCGTCCACCACGAATGCTAGATACGAAGGGTAACCCTTCGCTAAGAACTTCCGAGCCTTGAGAGAGGAGATTATAGGGTTGCAACCTTTTCCCTTATCTCCATAGATGATGACCACATTGCTTCCTTCCAAAGGCACTTGAATCATCTTCTTAGAGCAAAAGATGTCGGCCTTGTGCCTTACTAACCAATCCATGCCTATGACCACGTCAAAACCCCCTATGGCCATAGGTAGCAAATCTACCCCAAAAGGATTCCCATCGATCTCTATAGTGCAGTTACAAAAACAGTCTCGGATGATTACCTGGTCCCTATTGGCTATCTCTACTATTAGTGCATCGGGAAGGACACTAATAGGAATAGTGAATCGCTTACAGAAGGTATCCGACACAAAAGAACACGTAGCACCCGAATCAAACAAAACACGAGTTGGCAAGGAGTTTACTAGGAACGTACCCGAAACGACATCCGCGGTCTCCTTTGCCTCCTCGGTAGACATCCGGAAAGCTCGACTCGGTGCCCTTGGTGGTTGCTCGACTCTGGCCGTCGAACCCACAGAATTTCCCCCATTTCCTCCAACTAGCTTTTGGGCAGAATCTTTTCATATGCCCCGGTTCTCCGCACTCAAAACATACCGATCCCTGGATGGAACATTCTCGAGTCGTATGGTTCTTCTTACCACACTTGGCGGACCTGGTTGGACCGGAGTAAGTTCTTGTAGCACATGGTCCCGAGTTCTTTGACCTGCACTTGGAACACCACCGTTCTTCACGACGTTGATCACCCGCTTTCCCACTTACAAAGGGTCTCGACTGACGAACGGGCCCAGATGGTCCTTCCTACTTCCGTTTCTCACCAACTAACCTCTTCTCTTCCCTTTCGGCATTGATGTCATCCTCAACGAGCAAGGACTCTTCGATAACCTCTTGTAACGTCGAACACTTAGCATTCCTCACCGCCGATCGCATCCCGTCCGGTAACCCTTGATGATAGGCTTTAATCTTTGACCTTTCATCGGGGACTAGATGTCCCACCAAGTTTAGTTTCTCCAAAAAGAGTTTGGAGTAGCCAACCACAGACAGGTTCCCTTTCTTCAGATCTCGGAACTCCTTCTCCAACTTGTCCATCGAACGCTCGCTACAATACTTGTCCATAATCTTCTCTTTGAACACCGGCCAAGTTAACTTAGCCAGAACTTCAGGAGTGAGGACTGATCGAGTGAGATTCCACCAAATCAAAGCCTCTCCCCGAAGTAGTTGAGAAGCAAACTTGACCCGTTGAGAGGGATCACACTCACTTGACTCAAAGGCCATCTCTACCTCTTTGAGCTAGTACATGCAAGCAACCGGGTTATCTGAACCAGCAAACTCCTTAGGGTGGCACCCCAGAAACGTCTTGTAAGTGCATCCCTTAGTCTTCGTCCGAATCCCTTCAGCGGATGGTTCCTCAACCGTTACCACATTTGGTCCACCCGACCCCACAATAATGTTTTCAGCCATCGTCTCAGGTTGTCGGTGGCTAGCGTCTCGATCCTCTAGGAGTTTCATGAAAAACTCTTGCTGTTGGGTCATGGCCGAAGTCATGGCCAACTGTTGTTGAGCCAGGGCCGCATTCATAGACAACATCATGCTATCCCGAAGCCGGGTCTCCATGGTAACTTCCTCCATGATGGCGGTACCTGTGTTGAGGTTCCGGCGCGGAATATGCTCAGGCCCTCCTCCCAAGATTCTGGGTATAGGAATGTCATCGGAGGTTACCCCCACCGGGGGTCGTACTGTTGCAGATTCCACTTCTGGTTGCCCCTCTGGCATGTTCGGTAATCTACTTCGAGTGTTTACCATTGATCACTGCCACACAAGCACGAGAAGGAGATTGAGAAAAAACTAAGCGAGTTTAACTCATTGTACGTACTAATACCTTCATCAATTATTATAATAATAGTAAACCAAGTATGCTCACATAACAATGTATTCATAATAGCAGTATCTAAGTGAAATTATGAACGAACCATATACAAGAATTCTTGTCACCATCATCATAACTTTCAATTACAGTAATTCCGTAATCCTAACGCTCTTCCCACCTAGGATTTCTACCCCAAGAGGACAGTGAAGTCAAAACAGTCTAAAGCTTAAGTCTAGATATGTTACAACAATACCTAGTTCACTTAAACTAAAGCTCTGATACCAACTTGTAACACCCTAAAAATAGGGATAACAAAAACTTTCCATAAATGGAGAAGTGGTATAAAGTTTGCCATAACAAGAGCCTCCCAAAAAGGGGAAATATACAAACAACCTGTTTAATCACAAATCTGTAATTTAACGGATAAATAAACAACAACCAACTAATCTAATTTCTACATCTAGAAAAGAGATTACAAAAGGGGTGTCATCTATAAACCCAAATTTTTCCAAGAATAGTTCAAATGCCAAAATCCCCAAGCTCTTGCCCAAAGCATCTAAACTTGCCTAGGAGTCGCGCCGTTAACACCTGAGATACACATCGACACCAAACAAGTGTTAGGCCAAAAAGCCTAGTGAGTTGGACAATAATAAGCATGCATGGACAGTCACAATTTCTTGTCAGCAGTTAACCAGTGTCCAAATATATGTGGAGTCATTAGGGGAGACCCAAAGCACCAATCAATTCCACTCCAAAGAGTCAATGCATCTTGATGCCCTTAACAAGGAACACCCCAAAGGCCCGGCACACCCGGAGATCAGACCGTAAAGGAAACTTTCCGAGTGGCGGAGGTCTAGGCACATACCATTCCGGTGGTGCCCCAAGACTACATCCTCCTAGTGAATTTGCCTTGATTCGTCCAACATAATGCATATAGGAGGTCTTTAGGTATATTTCAACCCAACATATTTCAATAACGACAATGGGTACAATGTTACCATCCTATCCTCATGAAGTCCAACAAAAGTCCCAAATGGACAATTATATTCATCATGCATATAACTATGTCACAAAAGTGATATTCCAACTAAAATCATCATAACACACATATAGGCATACATTTGACATATCGAGGTACCCATTTTATATATCCATGGGAAAAGCCCCAAATAAGGGTACACATAACATAAAACATAGCATATCACCAATATCCATATTTCTAACCATTTTCATCAAGAAATCCCAAATACTTGAACACATAGAGAATGAAATAACAAATAGAAGATTATGATGTGTATCTAGTTTTAACAAAGGTTTAGTAAACTCACAATCTAGGTTTTGTACCGAAACCTAGAAAAGTATGAAACCCTAGATTTGCAGGTGAGACTTGGAGAAGAAGAGGTCAACTTGGAGAACCCTAGAAAATCCTCCTTGATGATTTAATGCTAGCCAAGGATCCAACCACCCAACCACTTTGCAATAAATGGGGTTAGGGTTTGGTGAGGAGAGGAATCAGTATTTTGGGAGAGAAAATCGCCAAAGAAAAGGAGTGGAATGTGTTTGAAATGAAATAAAAATCAGCTGGAACTCATTTAAGGAATTAATCCCGCTCGCGACCTTGCCCGGCGACAATGCCATGGGCATTGTCGCGTGTCACAGTCGCGGTCTCCCCCTGAGCTACGGTACATCCTCGGCGACATTGACACAGCGATAGTGACCATGTCACAATCGCGTGTCATAGTCGCGAGCTCTAACCCACCTACGGTACACACTCAGCGACTGTGACACCGCGATAGTGACATGTCACAATCGCGTGTCATAGTCGCGCCAACTCCCAGAAGCCCCGAAAATTCAACCAATTTCAAATACGAGCACGAGGTTCAACCGAGAAGTATTAATACACAGTTCATATAACATTAAGGCATCTTAAGAATGAACATGTACTCAAATTAAGGTTCCACATTAGCAATTTACGAAATTAACAATAAGAGAAACGATTACTTACCTTATAAATTTCCGGGTGTTACAGGGTTAGAGAGGGTTTCAAACCTGCTCTGATACCATATAAGTTTTCAATGAATATCTTTATTGATTCAACTTTCTTACAAAGGATATAAGAGATACATTTAAATTGGGGGATGAGCTAATCTATACAAGGAAATGATGTATAATAAATAGAGGAATAAAAACTGAAGAAAAAGATCAGATCCTATACATTTTCCATCATTCATCTATCACTGACTCTCACAATTACTTGCCACACATAAATTAGATTTCTTTTTATTAACCAAGTAAATTCTTATCTTTTAAACAATTACCAACCATAGTAGATAGTCCATCTCATATCTATATTTAGGATTTCAAAACTACCATTGTTTTTTCACATTATTGACTTTTAGTTACCTAATATTAGGTACAAATTTTAAATACACTCTTATCTATAATATATAAACTATAAAGAACAAGAATAAGTTTTGAATCTATAACTGGCATGTTCTTTTGATTTTTGAAATCGATGGTATCGAAAAAAGTTTTTTTAACCCTAAAACTTTAAAACAATGATGAATGAGGTGAGTTAGAAGCCCAAATGATTTATCTTGTTTCACATAAAATGGTAATCCGAACAATTAACATTGTGACCAAAATTATGTCATGTATTATATGATGTCTTTGATGGTAGAACATAATGTTTAAAAAGATATGTAGATAATATCATTAGAAACTATTAATGATTGATTTACGCCTTGATATACTAGAAGAAATTGTTTAATATGAATTATTAGCATTTTGTTGCATTCAATTTTGTTTTTAGTAAGAGCATCTCCAACAGTATTGCTAAAATAGAAAAAATTGGCTTTTTCTTTGCTATTCCTCTCCAACAGTTTTGCTATATGGTTTGCTAAAATAGAGAAAGATCAAAAAATCTCTAAATATAGAGATTTCTCTATAATCTCTAAATTGGAGAGAGAAAATATTATTTTATTCAATCCAACCAATAAGATTCAATTTTTAACATTTTATTTTAAGTTTTTTTTTAAAAAGTGTATTGAGATGATAAATTATGGAATGTTATAATAATATAAATAATGATTGGTTCTCTAAAATAGAAAAGTTGTTGGAGTTAGAAGAAAATGATTTTAGAGATTTTGACTTTCCATTCTCTATTTTAGAAAAAATTTAGCAATGCTATTGGAGATGCTCTAATAGTAACCAGTGATTGAAGATTTTTTTGTATTTTTTAAGGGCTCCTGTTTTTACGTGCACTCCGGATCTATTAAATGTTAGGAACAAACATGCATATTCATTAATTATAGTTGTAGGGTAGAAACATTAAGATATTGGTGGGTTGTTTGAAATAGTGGTAGGAATGCATCATCTATTTGATTTCATTGGTGTTCTAAAATAACGTGAATAACGTGGGAACCTGAGGTATAAATGAGACTCATTTGTATTAATGAGTTCCTTTTCTAAAATAAATAAAAATCTCCTGTTTTAAATTATTATTTTCTATTTATGTCCATCAATCATATGTATGTATATATATTATTGGCAAGGTTCTAAATGACGTAAGGCGTGCCGTGACGGCGAGGCCAAGCCTCAAGTCTTAGGAGTCACGGCGAAGCCATGACGTTTTCAAGGCGTGACTTATGGCGTCATTTTTCAAATTCATATATAATATTATATATAAAAACATATGTTTTATAGCGTTATTCAATTATTCAATAATAATAAGCAAGTAAATTATGGTATATATTAAAAAAAACTTGCAAATAAAACATGGAAAACGTAAAGAAAAATCAAATATTGCATTACGAAATTGTGCATTAGGTCATGGCGTGCCACGGGCTTAACGTGGCGTGAGACACAAGCCTTGGTGCCATGGCGCGCCATGATGGCTGTGCGGCGAGTTTTTTAGAACAGTGATTATTGGAGAGAGAATATGAACTTAAATTAAATAAAATAAAAATTATATAAAATCTAACATGTCTTAATTTTATTGATAAAACAAAAATGAGACATAAAATTTTAGGACAATCCTTTTAGAAAAAGGGCCTTTTGACCATTTTGACCATAATTTTATGAGTTTCTGTTTTTTACTTTTTCAATTACAATCCTTTTAGTTACAATATAGTTTTGTATGTTTACACCATTTGCTTCTTTTTTAACTTTCAAGTTAAAGCCTTATATTTATATTAGTTCATTTAATTATTTAATTAAAATTTATTTATTAATTGTATTATTATAAAATATATTGTTAATATTTTTAAACAATAATATTAAATATTGTTGTTATTTATTTTTAACATTATCACAATATTAGACAACTTGGATAAAAATAAAATATAATAAACAATTCTTAAAAATTAAAATCAACTGAACGTAAAGTAATAAATTTTGTGCAACGTCGAAAAGGTCCCCAGATACCGTCATTGCTTCTTCTCCTGGAAAAGAAGTTCACGATCCCGATTAATGACTCATTTTGATCTAAAAAAATGAGAAGAAAAAGACATTGTGATGTAAGTTTATTATTCTTTGCATCATAGGTGTTGTTGCGGGGCAGAGATAGGGACCATGAAAGCATGGGATTCAATCGAACATTCGTCGAGTTCAATCCAAGGTGCACCTTGCCTTTTTTTCAGGTAGCTTTCTTACGCCTATTCAGCTAGGGGCCATTGGTCATAGCTGAAATTCGAAACAGAAAAGTAAAATATAAATAAGACTTTAGTACCCCCATTAAGTGAGTTTTAATGCCCTCAACTATTAATTAAACTTTAAAAGTCATCGATTTTTGCAATAATGCTATTAATGTATATTTATTGTTGGGCCATGCCAATGACACCCTTTGAAGGGAGAGGCTATTTGCATCAAAGTTTTTGCTATTTGCACCAAAATGATTGGATATATGATTGTGTTTTTTTTTTGTTTTTTGAGTAAACTACAAATTTGGTCCCTGAGGTTTACAAAAAACTATGAAAGTGGTCCTTGAACTTCAATAAGTGCAGATTTCATCCCTGAGGTTTCGATTTTGCTATGAAAGTAGTCCCTCGTGGCGTTAGTCCGTTAGATTTCTCCGTTAAGTGAAGGGTATTTTCGTCTTTTTATTACACAAGGATAAGATTTTCAATTTTGCTTGAACTTGAGGGATCAAATTGTAATTTAGTCTAATTATATTAATATTATATATTATATTTATATATATATATATATATATATTATATTATACATTATATATATATATACACGAACACATACAGGAGACCACACGACCAACTCCGGCGACCCGGCAACCACACGACCAACTCTCACATATCCGGCGACCACACCGACCAACTCCCACATCTCCGGCGACCACCTCCATATATGTGACTGTGTGTATATATGTGACTGTGTGTATATATATGTGACGGTGTATTTATATGTGTGTCTGTGTATATATATGTGACCGTGTGTGTAACAAGTGAGGTCGCCGGAGATGGTGACCGGAGAAGGTGACCGGCGACCCCCAATTTCTCCCCTTTTCTTCGTCGGCGTCACCCACCCTCTCCCCTTTTCTTGCGTTGTGATTATATATATATGTGTGTGTGATTATGTACTGTATATATATATATATCTGTATATATATATATATATGTGTGTGTGTGTGTAATATATATGACTATATATGTGTGTCTGTGTTAATTATATAGGTGAGGTCGCCGGAGATGGTAACCGGCGACCCCAACCTTTCCCCTTTTCTTCGTCGGCGTCACCCACCCTCTCCCCTTTCCTTGCGTCGATCTCGTGATTATATATATGTGTGTGATTATATATATATGTGTGTGTGTGTGATTATGTACTGTGTGTATATATATATATATATATCTGTGTATATATATGTGTGTATAATATATATGACTATATATGTGTGTGTGATATATATATATATATGTGTGTGTGATATATATATATATGTGTGTGTGTGTGTGTGTTAATTATATAGGTGAAGTCGCCGGAGATGGTGACCGGCGACCCACAACCTCTCCACTTTTCTTCGTCGGCGTCACCCATCATCTCCCCTTTTCTTGCTTCGATCTCGTGATTATATATATGTGTGTGATTATATATATATATATATATATATAAGTGTGTGTGTGTGATTATGTACTGTGTGTGTATATATATATATATATATATGTGTGTGAATGAGGTCGCCGGAGATGGTGACCGGAGATATATATATATATATATGTATTTATATGTGTGTGAGTGAGGTCGTCGGAGATGGTGACCGGAGTGTGTATATATACATATGTGTGATATATATATATATATATATATATATGTGTGTGTGTGTGTGTGTGTGTGTGTGTTAATTATATAAGAGAGAGAGAGAGAGAGAAAGAAAAAAAGAAGTAAAGCCAAAAAAATGTGTAAAATGACGAAATTACCCTTGACTTAACAGACACTTTAACGGACTAACGCCACGAGGGACTACTTTCATAGCAAAATCGAAACCTCAGGGATGAAATCTGCACTTATTGAAGTTTAGGGACCACTTTCATAGTTTTTTGTAAACCTCAGGGACCAAATTTGTAGTTTACTCTTGTTTTTTTGTTTTTTTGTCTTTTCTTTTTTTGTCTTTTGTTTATTTTTATTATATATTTTTATTTATTTGTATTATATAGTTTTAAAAGTTTTTTTTTTTACTTTTTGGTTTGATTTAAAAAAAAATAAATATTTATAAATATAAATATTACTAATTTTTTATAATTATATAATTATAAAAATAAAACATAAATATTGCGATTTAACATATAAATAGAACATAAAATATATAATCTATATTACATTCGATTATTCTAAAATAACATTATCAATTTTTTATACTATTTTATTATATTGTATCTGTAACAACCCGGTTTACAAAGCCGCCATACTTTTTTATACTATTTTATCATTTTTATACTATTTTATCATGATGTATATGTAACAACCCGGTTTAACTACACTAACTTACCAACTTAAATAACTTAAGAAGAAGTTTATACCTCTAGGAAGGATTCGAAGCGTAGATTCCGAATATGTAATTGTTTCGTCGATAACTTCAATGGATTGAGAGAAAATCTAGAGATAATTTAGAGAGATGTTTACAGAGATATATGAAAAAAGAAGAAGAATGCGTGAACTAAGGGACGATTCGGGTAAGGCGTGAACTTACCAACTTATATTTATAACGAGTTTACTTAATTGGCGGGTTTAACCCCCCAACTATCTTTGGTTGCTATTTTTAATTACGGTTCAATTCGGGTAAGAAATAATTACACTTTTACAAAGTTATAATAAAATGTAATTGTTACAAAAAGAAAAATACATTTTACAAAGTTATAATAAAATCAAAAGTTACAAATTTTATAAATTTATAAATAAATTTAATAAATTTATAAAATCAAAAAACACACACACATATATATATATATATATAAAGATAATATGTATATATATAAATAAAAATAAAAAAATAATAATAATAATAATATATGTTTTCAAATAATATATATATATATATATATAAACAAAAAATGATTAGAATGGAAAACTATGCATTCAACGTCAAACCTTTTTGATGCAAATAGCACCCCCCTTGAATGGGGTGTTGAATGCATTGAAACTTGTGTCAATTATTTTTAAGAAATAATCTTTCTTATCACTTGACATATATATTATTATTATTATTATTTGTTTATATATATATATATATATATGATATATAGGGGAGGGATCAATTGAAAACCAATATTACATTGGAAACTTTAGAAACCGAAATTATCCAATCATTGAATTTCCTTTTTTTTATTTTTATTTTTAATTGATAAGGTTATTTTAGTCTTTTACATAATTTCATAATATATATGGTAAGTTTATTATAATATTAATTATTTAATTTTAATGTATTTTATATATTGTAATATTGATTCTTTATTAATTTAAACATTTAATTTAAGTAAACACAAATTGATTCATACGCAAGTTACAAATCAAATTTTTTTTATTCTTATGAATCAGTGATTGATTCATCCAATGAATGAAAATTGATATTCATATGAAATCTTCAATATTACCTCCAGGCACAAAATATTGATATAGTGAAACATAATGAATTTGATATAGTGAAACAAAATATTAATATAGTGAAACCGGATGAAACATAAAATGTTAATATAGTGAAACCTGATGAAACATATTTGATATAGTGAAACATAATGGAAAGGTAATGAAACAAAATATTAATATAGTGCAACCTGATATAGTGAAACAAAATATTAATATAGTGAAATCTGATGAAACAGATTTGATATAGTGAAACATAATGGAAATGTAATGAAACAATAATGGTAATGAAACTTATTTGAGTTTTTACATATTGCATATTGATGAACAGGTAATAAAAAAGGTAGTCTTGATATGCTCTATCTTTTTTTTTTAAGAAATATACGCTTTTCTATATTTAAGCATATTTCATCTTTGTTGTCAAATTTGAAACACAAAAAGAAAAATACATATTTACCCTTTTGACATATTATTATTATCTTTTATTAATAAATTAATTAATTTATTAACATATATAATTCAAATGAATCTTGACCATTGATTAAAAAGATCAATGGTTGAAATTTGGTTTCCAAAGTTTCTAATGAAATTTGGTTTCCAATTGAAACCACCCCATGATATATATATATATATATATATATATATATATATGTGTGTGTGTGTGTGTGTGTGTGTGTTTTGATTTTATAAATTTGTTTATAAAATTATAAAATTTGTAATTTTTGATTTTATTTTATTTTATAAATTTGTAACTTTTGATTTTATTATAACTTTGTACAGTGATCATATATATCTTGTATAATATTATGAATTGAAATTGTACCTCTTCTATTTTAGATTTATTATCTTTGTTCTTTTGGCTTCATTCTCTTCTCCCATCCACTAAATACCTTTTGTTTCCCCTCCTTTCTTTCTCTCTCTCTCTCTCTCTCTCTCTCTCTCTCTCTCTCTCTATTTTACCTTTTCTGAGAAGATAAAAGAGATCTGGTAAGTTCAGTTTTCTGAGGAAGATAAAAGAGATAGTCAGTGCATCAAAACATGGGTTCGTGAACCTGTTGTTAACAAGACTACTCGTGGACGACCCTCGTTGAAGGATAAGCTTTTCAGAAAAACTCATGTTGATCCGTCATGTTGACCCGTCTTTTACAAGTGAAAGACCCCTTATCACATTATAGGTGTCTTGAATGCTTCAAAATATAATGTGATATTACACGTTATAAGTATGACCGGTAGTAGGACGTACTTGCCGCTTAGCTCCACTCCGTCAGTGTGGTATGAACATGTTGTTTTTACAATTGGGTACATTAATGGTAACCATTATGTGAAATTAAATATGGCAGAAGGATACCCGTTTCCGGAAATTGTAGCACATTTTTTCCATTACAGTTATCTATGTGCTGCTGGATGGGCTACCCCGTATTCAGAGCGAATACAAAAATACATGCGACTTTTACGTGTTAATTGTACTACGGATAATGTTATTTTAGAATAATCAAATGTAATATAGATTATTTTATATTCTATTTATATGTTAAATCGTAATATTTATGTTTTATTTTTATAATTATAAAAAATTAGTAATATTTATATTTATAAATATTTATTTATTTTTAAATAAAGGGAATTTAATTAAAATACCCTTTTTTGAAAAATCAGTACCCAAAATGCCCCAAATCTTGTAATTTTTGCCAAAATACCCCCTAGGTCCGCGTTTTTCACTGTTACACGCGGACCTGGTACGCGTTTTGGCCGCGTTCACTGTTACACGCGTACTCGAGCCGCGTTTTGGCCGCGTTTCCCCCTACACGAGGACCTGGTACGCGTTTGGCATTTGGTCCGCGTTTGGTCCGCGTTTTTCACTATAAAAAGGGTATCTGGGCCGCGTTTTTTACTGTAGAACGCGTACTTGGGGGCCGCCCATAGCATTGTTTATTTAGGGTTTAGAGATCGACGGTGTGGATGCTTTCATTTGTTAGGGTTTGCTCCTATAAATAAGTGTGTCCCCCACCCATAACCCCACCACCATCACTCTCAAAGGTATCCCATCTATTTCACTCTCTCAAATATATCGTGTATTACACACGCTCGGATCTCGGCTCGGTTGGTTAGCATTTATAAAAGTCGGATATGGGTCGACCACTTTCTTCGGTAAGTTTCCTTTAACCGCGTTTTAATTTTATATTTATTTTAGTGATTATGTGTTAATTTTAGAGTGTTGCGTTTATGTTGATAATATGTTAGAGGTTGCGTTAATTTTAGTTTTACATATTACGTTGATTTTAGAGATTGCGTTAATTTTAGGATTGCGCTACTTTCATAAAAAAATTGTAGAGATTGCGTTTTTTTTTGTATAAAAAAAGTGTAGAGATTGGACTTGTTTTTGGGATTGCGCTAATTTTATTAAAAAATTGTAGAGATTGCGTTAATTTTAGAGATTGCGGTTTTTTTTTTGTATAAAAAAAGTGTAGAGATTGGGATTGTTTTTGGGATTGCGCTAATTTTATAAAATAATTGTAGAGATTTCGTTAATGTTAGAGATTGCGTTTTTTTTTGTATAAAAAAGTGTAGAGATTGGGCTTGTTTTAGGATTGCGCTACTTTCATAAAAAAATTGTAGAGATTGCGTTAATTTTAGAGATTGCGTTTTTTTTTGTATAAAAAAGGTGTAGAGATTGAGCTTGTTTTAGAGATTGCGCTCATTTTATAAAATAATTGTAGAGATTGCGTTAATCTTAGAGATTGCGTTTTTTTTTGTATAAAAAAGTGTAGAGATTGGGCTTATTTTTGGGATTGCGCTAATTTTATAAAATAATTGTAGAGATTGCGTTAATCTTAGTGATTGCGTTTTTTTTTGTATAAAAAAGTGTAGAGATTGCGTTAATTTTAGAGATTGCGTTTTTTTTTGTATAAAAAAAGTGTAGAGATTGGGCTTGTTTTAGGATTGCGCTACTTTCATAAAAAAATTGTAGAGATTGCGTTAATTTTAGAGATTGCGTTTTTTTTTGTATAAAAAAACTGTAGAGATTGCGCTTGTTTTAGTGATTGCGCTCATTTTATAAAATAATTGTAGAGATTGCGTTAATCTTAGAGATTGCGTTTTTTTTTGTATAAAAAAGTGTAGAGATTGGGCTTGTTTTTGGGATTGCGCTAATTTTATAAAATAATTGTAGAGATTGCGTTAATCTTAGAGATTGCGTTTTTTTTTTGTATAAAAAAGTGTAGAGATTGCGTTAATCTTAGAGATTGCGTTTTTTTTTTGTATAAAAAAGTGTAGAGATTGGGCTTGTTTTAGGGATTGCGCTCATTTTATAAAATAATTGTAGATATTGCGTTTTTTTTTTGTATAAAAAAACTGTAGAGATTGGGTTTGTTTTAGGGATTGCGCTAATTTCATAAAATAATTGTAGAGATTGCGTTTTTTTTTTTTTGTATAAAAAAACTGTAGAGATTGGGTTTGTTTTAGGGATTGCGCTAATTTCATAAAATAATTGTAGAGATTGCGTTTTTTTTTTTGTATAAAAAAACTGTAGAGATTGGGTTTGTTTTAGGGATTGCGCTAATTTCATAAAATAATTTTAGAGATTGCGTTAATCTTAGAGATTGCGTTTTTTTTTTGTATAAAAAAGTGTAGAGATTGGGCTTGTTTTAGGGATTGCGCTAATTTCATAAAATAATTGTAGAGATTGCGTTAATTTTAGAGATTGCGTTTTTTTTTTTATATAAAAAAACTGTAGAGATTGGGTTTGTTTTAGGGATTGCGCTACTTTCATAAAATAATTGTAGAGATTGCGTTAATCTTAGAGATTGCGTTTTTTTTTGTATAAAAAAGTGTAGAGATTGGGCTTGTTTTTGGGATTGCGCTAATTTTATAAAATAATTGTAGAGATTGCGTTAATCTTAGAGATTGCGTTTTTTTTTGTATAAAAAAGTGTAGAGATTGCGTTAATCTTAGAGATTGCGTTTTTTTTTTGTATAAAAAAAGTGTAGAGATTGGGCTTGTTTTAGGGATTGCGCTCATTTTATAAAATAATTGTAGAGATTGCGTTTTTTTTTTGTATAAAAAAACTGTAGAGATTGGGCTTGTTTTAGGGATTGCGCTAATTTCATAAAATAATTGTAGAGATTGCGTTTTTTTTTTTGTATAAAAAAACTGTAGAGATTGGGTTTGTTTTAGGGATTGCGCTCATTTTATAAAATAATTGTAGAGATTGCTTTTTTTTTTTTTTGTATAAAAAAACTGTAGAGATTGGGCTTGTTTTAGGGATTGCGCTAATTTCATAAAATAATTGTAGAGATTGCGTTAATCTTAGAGATTGCGTTTTTTTTTTTTGTATAAAAAAAGTGTAGAGATTGGGCTTGTTTTAGGGATTGCGCTAATTTCATAAAATAATTGTAGAGATTGCGTTAATTTTAGAGATTGCGTTTTTTTTTGTATAAAAAAACTGTAGAGATTGGGTTTGTTTTAGGGATTGCGCTACTTTCATAAAATAATTGTAGAGATTGCGTTAATCTTAGAGATTGCGTTTTTTTTTTGTATAAAAAAACTGTAGAGATTGGGCTTGTTATAAGTTAGGTGCGTTGACAACATCCTTGCATTACTATGTAGGACGATTTTGATAACGTCGATCTTTCGTTCAAATGCCGCATCTCCATTGTAAAGGAAATTAGAGATGCTTTTGAAGCGTGTCCACCTGAACGGGCACAACGTTTACATGAAATGTTTAGCCGCACATCTTTCGGGCCATGGCTCGAGCTTACCAATATTGTACAGGACCCCCTTCTAGTACACATGTTTTTACAGATGGAGGTCGAGGTTGCGAGACCACTGCCGGAGGAATTGTATTTTCACGTGTGTGGGACTCGCATGCACTTTGGTCGTCGTGAGTTCTGTATTGTAACAGGACTCCTTTTCGGACAAATACCCGACCTTCCTACCTTGACAGATGAGTCCTTCGTTAGTAGGGTTTGGCCCGGCCTTGCACCAGGTATCTTGACGTTGAGAACCGTCCTCGAGACGATGAGAACTGGTCTGGGTGCGATATCCGATGAGGATGCTGTGCGTGTTTGCTTGGTGGTGATGGCGGATTTGATGTTCATGGGTCGTGATCCAAGGCTGACGGTTTCCTCTACTGTACTTATCGCTGTCGATGACTTTGAGAGGTTTAACCGCTATCCGTGGGGTAGCTACATCTGGAGTCACTCATACAAAGGACTCCACGGTGCCATCGCCAGACGCAAGCAGAAGAACCAGCACAACAACAAGATGACGTTGAACGGGTTTGCACACGCCCTAAAGGTTAGATAAGTACAATAACATAAATATCAATTCATTAACTAATTTTGCTAATTTTGGATTTATTCTAACGTACTTGTTCAATTTATGTAATTCCAGATATGGATCTTGGAGATGTTTCCTGCCTGCCGGCAAAATTTCACCAAGCGCTCCGACAGGTTGATTAGGGGAACCAAATGGGATCGAGATGCTGTCCTTAGTAAGTCTGCATGCATTGGGATCTTCAACTCAGCTTTGAGCGTACGCCCTCTTACTATATTTTTAATTGTAGTAATTAAAAAACTATTTGTGATTTATATGTCTTATAATTTTTTAGGTTGTTGATGCGCCATATGCGGAACTGAGGCCTACTCAGGATGAGCAGCAGTCGAGTTGGTTTCGACGGAGCGTCGCCTTTTTTGAAAGTTCGGCGGGCAGGCGACCGACAAAGAGGTCCCGACGTAGAGGTCCTGATCCCGATGACAATGATGACGATGATGATGAAGATGACGATGATGGCACGCGACGTCAGGCTCCCCCTAGCTCTAGCTATCAAGCTCCCCCTAGCTTTAGCTATCAGGCTCCTCCTAGCCCCACCTATCAAGCTCCCCCTAGCCCCACCCATCATAGGATGCCTGATATAGACCCATACCAAGATAAGTGGGAGTACATGACCTCCGTGGACAGACGCGTAAGAGACCTCGAGGCCCTCGATATGGCCAGACGCATAAGAGAGCTCGAGGCCCTCACCGCACACCTTCGCCACACTCACGTTAGTGTTTAACTTAATTTGGGGATATTACGCCCAATACTTTAATATTGGTTTGTGTATTGATATTACGTTCCATGATTGTATTAGGTGTCAACGAACATGGCGCCCACTTACACGTCGCCTGGGCAAATGCATGGGTACACGGGTGCGGCATATGCGACCACATCATCCCAGCGAAATGTAGGTTATTTTTTTATTACGTTTGAAAGTAATTATTAAGAGTGCTCATTATAATCCATGTCACCAGGTTGGGATGACAAGTACGACGCCAACCTACACGTCGCCGGGGTACACACAGGCGGCAACCGGAGGAAACTACCCTTTCTCGACCCCATCATTCCAGCAAAATGTAAGTTACGACGAGTGCTCATTGTTGTTTTTTTTTTGTTATTACGTTTGAAGATTCTTATAATGACCTACGTTACTAGTTTGGGATGCAGGCGGGGGACTATTACAGACCCCAGATGATGGAGCCGGGGCCGGGGCTGTCCGTCCTAAGCGGGTTGGTGGAAGATTTTTTGGGAACTTCCATCCCTTATTCGATGGGGTCGGAGTCGGGGGTTGACACCACCCAGGCGCGGGTGAGTACTCCGATGGCTGATGATATCATCGATCACCACTTTGAGGATGCTGACATGCCCATACATGAGCCAGATCAGGCAACACATGAGAGGGCGAGACGGGTCGCTGTTGTGGGGCCAGCCCTTTGTTCCCCATATGTCCAACAAGCTTCGACCACAACAGTACCTAAGAAAAAAACCAAGGCAAGGGTGAAGGCAAAGGGCAAGGGAAAGGTTGGGGGAGACACTACGATGACTGACGCGGGGCAATCGGTGTTTGTTTCGGCGGCACAGATCAGGGAATTATGTATCAGTGATCAGCTCCCCCACCTGATGTGTCCATTTTACGGCGGCCTTCAAATGAATGCCGGTTTTTTCATGCTACTGTTGGGTGTAGGTGGTAGTGGGGATTTCGAGGATCTGGTTAGTATTTAAATATAGTCATATAAACAACTACATTTCTAATGACAGGTCTAACAATCTACGTTTTGTGTATAGCAAATCGACGCTTGGGTTAGAATGATCCAAGAATCCCGCTCTCCACATGCCAGATGGACGGTCATGGACTCCAACTTCTTTGAGTGGCTTACACGGCCGGGCCAAGGATACAGGTCTGTGTTTGAAACATGCAATGGACTGGGCCATAGAACTCATCCAGCTTGGATGGACATCGACGAGGTATGGAAATCGATTTACATAATTTTTGTTCAACTTGTTTGTTACTAACTATTATTGTGTTATTGTAAAATCTCAGGTATACATCCCCATATGCGTCGTGGACAAACATTGGGTGCTCGGTGTTCTGTACCTCCGTGAAATGAGGCTGGTCTTATTTGACAGTTTACAAGCAAGAAGGTACACTTTGCCCTTGGAAGAACGCCTTGGGATCTTCAAAAAACAATTGCCGAAGTTGTTAAAAAAGATACACGACACGCCGGATCGTATCAAGGCCAGCAAGAAATTAGAGGTTATCTATGATCCTGATGCACCTCAACAGACAGGGGGCCTTGGGGATTGCGGTGTGTGGGTGTGTCGTAACATATCCAAGTTTATTGAAGGTCTGCACCCAACAGTTGCACCAGATGCAACTGAGCATGTGGCAAGGGAATGGCGTAATTACATGGCGGAGACCCTTTTCTCGTTGGCTGTCCAAATAAACGATTAGGTTGGAGATACTTTTTATGTTACTTGTGAGTTGTGATGGGCCTCTTGAAATAACAAATATGATTCTTTTTTTTAAAGTCATTTTAAATATTAAAACCCTTTTTTACTTAGATAACTAATTTGGATCGGATGTTTTATTTTATATAAAAATAGAATTCGTTAACTCCCAAGATCACAAACTGGTAGGGTTCAAAAACAACCGGTACAAGTTCATCTAAACAAATATTGGAACGACGTCATTAAATGAAGTGAGTAGGTAACATTGTCGGTCATTGAAATGTCAAACTATGGCTACACGACACTTGGTTTTTCTGGAATCCCCAACGACTTCTTATATGCTCGGGTGATACAATTTTGGAAGTGTTAAGCTCAACTTTCTTGCTGTACACTTCAATGACGGTATAATTTTGTAGTATAAAAATATAAACGCATCAAACCACAAAATACATTGGACGATTTTATTAATGAAACAAAACCATAGAAAGTAAAAGTAAAAAACCGACAACTCTTTAGTGTTGTGAATTTCACAGTTACTATAACACGGGTATTTATAGTAACAAGGAACAATTGTTAAAAAAAAAATGAATCGTTTCAGTATTTGCAGAGGAATCATTTCAGTATTTGCAGAGGAATCATTTCAGGCTTTGCAGAAGAATCATTTTAGTTTTTGCAGAAGAATCGTTTGACCATGGTTACAAACCTATCTCCGCATATGGTAACAAAACGCGGGGTTAGTCCACGTTTTAGTGGTGTAACGCGGGGTTAGTTCGCGTTTCAGGCTTTGCAGGGGAATCGTTTGACCATGGCACAAAAAACAAATCATTTCAGGCTTTGCAGAGGAATCGTTTGACCATGCCTTTGAAACTATCATGAACCGATCTTCGCATGGACTATAAGTAGATGCTCCGGTGAAGTAGTATTTCACAACTTCATATCTATCCTTTCTACCCTCACTTTCATTTACAAATATTATCTACATTCTATACATTATCTAAATTTTCATTACTTGATGGCTGGAGGTTCACGCGGTAGGGGGAAAAGGTCAGCGAATGGGGCTGGCACTTCACGCTCCGTGGACATCGACCAATTAAATGATGGAGCTTCAAGGATTGACTGAAATGCACCAGATACAACGGAGGATTGGGCGCAGTTTGGGTTAACTGCTTACGATGAACCGATAACGCCTCAGGAGTGGGAGCAGTTTAACAATGCCCAAGCCGCATACTACGCTGCTCATGGAGGAATGCCCCCTCCTACGTATCAATCCAACCAGGGGCCAGGTCTACCAATGTCTCAGGTACTGCCTACCAGGTTGAAAAGGTCCTGTGATGAGGCAAATGAAGAGATACGAAATACAGGCAGGACGTGGCTACAAAACATGGAACTTCAGAAGGACAAAGAAGCAACTATTGCGGAGCAGAAGGAGCTCCTGGAGAATATGAAGCGCGATGTCAGGGAGAAACAAAAGGAGATTAGAAAGTTAGAAGATGAACTGGTAGACATAAAAGAAAACTACACCGTCATGGAGGAGAATATGAAGGCAAAGGCTGGCTGGGTTACGAAGTGCCGGGAAATCTACCCGTAGTAGGTTTCTCAAAGGGTGGTTGTTGTATGGATGCACTTTAACGTTTAACCTAAGTTTTATTTTATGCATTAATTTTTACTTTATCGATGCTTGAATGTTGTACGGATGCACCATTTCGTTTTCTTTAATTTCAATAAAACGATGCTTTTATGTTTTATCTTTTATTTACACATAATATAATTTCACAATCACGATAAGGTAGATAAAATCAACAATTAACATAATAACAATATCACTTAGCATAGAAGATGAGGTGGTTACAATCAAGGGAAGTCAATGTTAAGGTCAATGCTATCATGCCTTAAAGTTCCATGTGGTTCTAGGTCTGATGACCCTTGAGAGCGAAATCTTTGGCTAGTAGAAGCTCTCCTGGGCACGGTTGAAGGGGCAGGAGTTGGACATTCACCACGAGTATGTCCTACTGCTCCACACCTAGTACACGTTCTCTGTATCGGATCCTCACCACGAGATGGACGTCGATCGTTCTTTCTTGGTCTCCCCGCACGTCTCTTGGTTATTAACGGTGGATGGCATGGCGGAAGGGGGATGTGTGGCAAAACCCATGATTGAGGGGGTCCAACAGGATAGATCAACTCATGATATGTTGACCGGTAAGTACTGGACGTGTAGTAAGATATAGCCAGATCGCTGCAATCTCTACGATTCATTGACCTTGCAGCAGCGATGGCATGACCGCACGGTAAACCAGAATATTGCCATTGGTTACATTCACAAACACCGTTGACCATATCGACAGTCGCGTGATAATGGATATCCCGAACGTTGAACTTACCATGTCCAATCTGACTTACCCTCCATGTCGTAGACTTTCCCGACCTTCTGCTAATTATCTCCTCCGCCATTGGTGTGAGATGATTACGCATTTCATCTACAAATATGTGTTAATTGTGTTACGATTTATACGGAAGAAGAAAAATGCAACAAACATATAAGTTAAAGATTTTAGAGTTTATCAACCTCCCTTTCGTCGTCGAAGTTGGTACCACTCTTGTTGAAAATCTCGGAAGTACTCTATAAGGCCGACAATGGGTAACCTGCGTGCAAAACGGGACAGTGCATTCACCGACTCTACACTATTAGAGGTCATTATGTTATACCGTTGTGCAGGGAAATGGGCCCTTGACCACCTCTCTTTACCAGCCTCGTCCATAACTTGTGCTCCACGAGGTACTTCATATCGTAGTGCATTCATGTAGGTCTCGAACTCCCTAATAGTATATGCTTTGCACGCCTTCCAATACGTGGTCTTGTTTGTTGTGATACGTTTGTCCGCGCTTTTCACGTTCATCTCCAAATGCCGACAACATAGGGCGTGAGGGGTGGAGGGGTACACGGCAGAAATTGCCGCGCTTATGGAAGGAGCCCTGTCGGACATAAACACCAACCCTTCCGGGGCTCCGATACATTCCCGCAACATGTTCAGAAACCAACCCCACTCCTCCCCCGTCTCGGACTTTCCTACTCCGAAAGCCAAGGGCACAATGTTGTTATTTCCGTCCATGGCAACCGCCAAGAACATCATACCCAGGTAATGCCCCTTTAAATGGGCAGCGTCTATTACAAGGACAGGACGCAGATTTGTCAAAAACGTCCGGATCTGCAATAAACGTACGTGGTTATTATTTGTAAATGTTAAAATTCATAATATGTAAAGCTACGACGATTTAATATACTTACCGCACATCCAAGTGCAGCGAAACACAATTCGAAACGTCCGTTTGATTCGAAACGTCCGTTTGAATCCGTCCTTATTCTGGTGCGTGTACCCGGATTCTTCAGCTCCAAGTTATATAAATACGCAGGGAGTCGTTCGTATGACTCCTCGGGTGTGCCTCTCACCATTAGTAGTGCCTTGCATCGCGCACGCCATCCTTGGTGGTAACCAATGTTGATCCCGTACTGTTGATTTATATCGTTGACGATGTCCTTCGGCCGAAATGACCTGCTAGCGTCAAGAAACTTGTCTTTCAGTATGTGGCCCAAAGTCCTTTTGTTGGCCTGCCGGTGGCTGGCATTTAGTTGTGTCCTCGGACATGTGTGTACGTCGTTCAGCTTTCTAACGACAAACAACCCTCCTTTAGGGCCCACGGACTTCGCGGACATACTCCATTCACAATTTTGTTGGTCACAGACAGCCTTGTATCTGCGTTTGTCGGATTTCTTCGCTCTAAACACGAAACCCTCTCGCAAGAACTTCATTCCCAACTGTACGGTCATTTCCTCCTTCGTATGAAATATTTGACCTTCATGTATAGTTGTACTACGATTGTAAGGTGCGGGTTGGTAGGCTGGTATATGGGTCTCCGGGTTAGGAAGGGAAGGGGGAATATCAAAATAATCGTTTAACGCACCAAATGATTTATTGCTAGGGGTATATGTTTCTTCATCCTCGTCATTATCGGTATCTGATCTGTCCAGATCAGATATACCAGTTGTGATAACATGTGTTTCGTCATCAGCAACTCCAACAAACCGTCTTTTTGGGTCTTCTGCTTCTTCTTCTTCTTCTAGTTGCGTCTCTGGAACAACTTCGGGATAAGATTCGTTAGGACGATATGCATGATCAGAATAAAGTGTGGTGTCGTAGGATGCCTGAAATTGAGAGTCAGGCTCCAGTTGACTACCACCGACATGGATTTCGTCATCATCTTCGTCATCACCTTCGTCATCATCTTCGTCATCGCCCATCAATGGTGCGACATACACAAAAAGTTGTGGAGGTATTTCTGAATCGGCTGCAAGTAGCATAAAACCAAGGATTTCGTCATCGTTGGTTATCTCCATCAGTGAGCCATCTGCACGTCTGAACACCAACTTGCAAGCAGCAGAATCTCCGATTCCACACTTTCCCACAACGTAATCGATAAACGTCTTATACGAAACCATTATTGGAATATATACACCACGCTTTGTGTAGCCAATATAATCCCACCCATTGTTGTTTTGCACCCATTGACCATCGAAACATAATAAGACTCTAGTTTTTTGAACAGATGAACTCATTTTTTCAGTAGTATGAAAAATGAAGCAATTCAAGTGGATGTGATGAACGATTTTGCATCTAATCTTACTAATCTTTATAGGAAAAATTGAATGGAGAAAATGAATGTGAACCACATATTCAATGACAATGGTACACTTATTGTATGAGAATCAGACTAAAATGTGGAAAAAAACAGTTAAATCATTCAAAAAAATACGTCACAAACAGTTGACCACACATGAAATCATAGGCCTGAAACCCTAATTTTCCAAACCCTAATACGCTTTACACTATCAAACGCGGACCTAACCCTCGTTTTTTAACAAAAAACGCGGCCCCAACTTGCGTGTAACAGTGAAAAACGCGGCCCAAACACTCGTCCCCGTGCATTGAAGCCAAACGCGGACCAGGTCCGCGTGTAACAGTGAAAAACGCGGACCAAACGCGGACCAGGTCCTCGTGTAGGGGGAAACGCGGCCAAAACGCGGCTCGAGTACGCGTGTAACAGTGAACGCGGCCAAAACGCGTACCAGGTCCGCGTGTAACAGTGAAAAACGCGGACCTAGGGGGTATTTTGGCAAAAATTACAAGATTTGGGGCATTTTGGGTACTGATTTTTCAAAAAAGGGTATTTTAATTAAATTCCCTTAAATAAAACCAAAAAGTAAAAGAATTTTTTTTTTAAAATATATAATACAAATAAATAAAATAGAAAAAAAAATATAAATATACGAAAAGACAACAAAAAGGCAAAAAATGAAAAAAAAACAAAAAAAATAATGATTACTTTTGTACTAATATCAATGATAAGGGTGTCATTAACAATGATAAGGGTGTCAATAGCCTCCCCCTTATTGTACCCTGTTAATTATGAGTTTTCTATTTATTAATTGTTTTTCGATTTAATTTATTGAGTTTGTTAATTTGATTTAGGGTTTACTAGTAGTTCAATTGAAATAGTAAAAGATCTAGTTTAACCAAAATAGTAAAATTTATAAAATTTAGTATAATGTCTCGGTTCAATCGAAATAGTAAAACTAATCGAAAATCGAACCGAATAAGTTATCTTTATTCGGTTAAATGAATTGTTTAAGTAAAAAATTGAATTAACTTAAACCATTTTGGTTCAGATGAGTTATTCGGTTTCGGAATTTTTTTGACCCCTCTAAATGTACCTTCAATTATAAAAGTTTTTGGATCCGCCTGTTAGGAATTGGGGATTGAAAATGATTTGAGGACCGGATAATCTTGTTGGATCGTGAACGTACACTTTCCAAATACAATAATTCGTCCTTAATAGCCTTGGGTATCACAAATTTTGTACAGAGATAATCCAAGAGAAAACCTCTAGATCTTAAAGGCTATGAGATCGAGTCCTTATATATACCCATATTCTTGTTTACATATTTATAGGAGAGATCGATAGTCGTGGGCGAAGAGCGCTTATAACCGTTAATGGATAAGATTATAAATCAGTTACAACTGTATCTGAATTCTGACTCTACATATCCGAACTCTAACTCTACAAATCTGAAGTTTGGCTCTATGGATCCGAACTCGAACTCTACAAATCCGAAGTCTGACTCTACAGACCTTAAGTCTGATTGCATAGTCCAAAGTTTTAGACTTAAACAATTTTCTACCAACTACGGGAACAATTTCAAGAAGGTTTCCATCATTCTGAAATTCGTCCGGAAAAGATCATTGGTATGCACTAGTGAGAGTGCTTAGATACTTGAAATACACAATGAATTACGGGTTACATTATACCAAATATCCTCCAGTCTTAGAAGGGTATTGTGATGCCAATTGGATTTCCAACCATTCTGAGAGTAAGTCCACAAGTGGATATGTGTTTACACTTGGTGGTGCATCAATCTCATGGAAATCATCTAAACAAACTGTGAATACAAGATCAACTATGGAAGCAGAATTTGTCGCTCTAGACAAAGCCGCTGAAGAAGCCGAATGGCTAAAGAGCTTCCTAGAAGGTATTCCTTTGTGGCCAAAACCCGTGACTGCCATTTGTATTCATTGTGATAGTATGGATGCTCTCACCAGAGCAAAGAACCAAATTTACAATGGCAAGTCTCGACATATAAGAAGACGCTACAATACAATTAAGGACTTACTGGAAAATGGAATCATTTCCATTGACTACGTAAAGTCAAAGGAGAATATTGCTGATCCTTTGACAAAAGGCCTAAGTAGAGAGCAAGTGTCCTTTTCATCGAGGGGAATGGGCTTAAAGCCAATACAATGAGTTTCCTCGGCGACAACCTAACCTAGCGAAATTGGAGATCCCATGGTCTAGGTTCAATAGGCAAACTAGTCGGGGTCAACTCAAGAAACAACCAAACAAAGGTACGCCTATTCCTATGATGTTTCCTCTGTCTTTTTTCGTTGATGATTTAGGGTTGAATTTTATATTCTTAATAATGCTGATAGCTTCTCAGTAGAATACAACGGAATATTCTTGATCGGCATTACCTATGTGAGACTGATGTGTGGTCGCATCTTTGAGGACGGATATGGCTACGTCTTCTAAAACTCTCATGAAGAAAGGATTTGTTCACGACCGAAATGAACACAACGGTAAGAATCTATGTCTGTATAGATATAATATGTGTGTTACCTATTGTCTTGATTTACTACAAAAAGTGGCTAGTTCAAGACCTCAGTTCACTATCTACGAAGTAGATCCGATAGGTAGTCACTAGGAAAGGTTCAAGTCCAAAAGACACCTTTTCCGATGCATATTATAACTAGATTGGTGATAGAAACATAAGTTCCATAATATTGCTTATTTTCTATTCAAATGTGGGGTATTATTTGGGTTTGAATAGAAAATGTGGGGTATTGTTGGAACTTAGTTAAGAATAGGAGGAACTTATCCCACATAGGAGCCAAGCCAAACTTTCAATCACTTAATAAATCCAATCCATTGTGCAATAAATGAATTCCTTGAATGATTGACTTGGATTGTGGTGTGATTGAAAGGCTTTTCTTGACATTAATATATACATTAAATGTCAAAGATGGGCCTTGGGCCTTGGGTCTCGATGGGGTCGAGATAGATTGACGATGGAGATTATGATGCAGGATAACAGTGGATTTCGCGGGTCAAGGCGCGACCTAAGTCGCGAAGCCACTCGCGGAGTGTTCTGTCAACAGTGAGTTTCGCGGGTTATGGCGCGACCATACCCGCGACACTAACCGCGTAGTGCACTGAAGTTTTCCACGGACAGAGGATTACGCGGGTTATCACGCGAGTTCACCCGCGGCACAAGTCGCGAGGCTTTCCTGACAGTTAATTTCGGTTGGAGAAACAACCTATAAAACCTGCACATTTCCCTCCATTTTTCCCAACGAATTCTCATCATTCTCTCTCAATTTTCTGGGTTTCTCCTCTTCCATTCTTCACCAAATCATACATGATTCGATAGATTCAAGTTTACACTTGAATACGATTGTTGTATCCTCTAGACGGACGCTATACGGGCGAAATTTCTGTCTTAGGACACTGCTTTACGTGCAGGCCTCAATCGATTTCAACTTGTACAAGAATTTCTATTCAAGTAAGGATTTGATTTTGTATTTTATGATTGATTGTTTTTATACTTTGTGAATTACATATATATATATATATATAAGAATTTCAATTTCCATCATTATTTTGTCTATATATATACAATTATTATTCAAGTGATTGATTACTCCTAACATTCTAAGACAGAAATTTTCTGTTGTGGAGCGATGGATCAATCACAGTTGTTGAAAAGTCATGTGGAGAAACCCGAGAAATTCAAGGGTTCGGACTTTCGACGTTGGCAACAAAAGATGTTGTTCTATTTGACAACACTTCGGGTTGCCAACGTGCTCACTGAGGAAGAGCCACCGACAAATCTTCCGGAAGGGGCGGACGGGGCTGCACCAACGCAAATTCAAGTGTCCGCACATAACAGAACGGTCGAGAATTGGAGATCGAATGAGTATAGTTGCAGAAACTATATACTCAATGCTCTCGACGATTCCCTCTACGACATATACTCTACCTTCCAAACGGCAAGGGAGATTTGGGAATCCTTGGATGCCAAGTACAAAACTGAAGTGGCGTGTTCCAAGAGGTTCGCAGTGGGAAAATTTCTGAACTTCCGGATGATTGATGCAAAACCAGTGGTAAAACAAGTGGAAGAATTGCAAAAACTTGTCCATGAGCTTGAAATTGAGGGTATGGGTTTAAATGCAAACTTTGTGGTCGGTTCCATAATCGAGAAGCTACCTCCATCGTGGAAGAACTTCAAGGTTTACTTGAAGCATCTTACGGAGGAAATAACATTTGAACAGTTGCTTCTCAAAATCCGAGTTGAAGAGGACAACCGACTCAATGACAAAGCCGATACCATTCCAAATGAACCGCATGCCAACATGGTGGAAGGAAGTTCATCCAAGCCTAAGTTCCCGAAATTTAAGGGAAAGGCAGTTGTAACCAAGAGGCCTTTCAATACCGGAAAAGGCCCCTTGGCCCCACAAAAGAAACAGTTTAAAAGGATGACTTATTGTTGGGTATGTGGTAAGCCGGGACACCGAGCCAATGAATGTCGATACAAGCGTGACCATGGTGGCGCCGGAGGAAGTGGTGGTGGAGGACATGGGGCATCTTCTAGTCATGCCAATCTCACCCACTCCCCGAATGAGTTCATTGGTGTCATTGAATCCCACATGGTTACAAACATGGTGGATTGGTGGTTCGACACCGGGGCAAGCCGACACATTTGCAATTCGGAAAGTATGTTTGCATCTTACCAAAAGGTGAGCGATGGGTAGCCGATGTTCATGGGGAATGCCACGACTGTAAGGGTTGAAGGAAAAAGGAAGGTCAACTTGAAGTTGACTTCCAGAAAAGATCTTATTTTAACTGATGTTGTACATGTACCCAACATAACTAAAAACTTGATTTCTGGCCCTGTTCTGAGTAAGAAAGGGTTCAAAGTTGTAAACGAATATGATAAGATTGTCATCACCAAGGGTGGTGTGTACGTTGGGAAGGGTTACCTCAATGAGGGGCTCTTCAAACTTAGCATTGTAAATAGTATGGATGCCGCCAATGTAAATAATAATAAGGCAGGCCCTAGCACTGCTAGTTCCATGTACATGATTGTTCCTTCTAACCTTTGGCATTCTAGATTAGGACATGTCAACTTTAGATCCATTCAAAGAATGATCAAACTTGACATGATACCTAAATGTTCCATTGAAAAATCAACTAAGTGTGAGGTTTGTGTTGAGGCCAAATACACAAATCATCCACACAAGTCCGTTGAAAAATCAAATGAAATACTTGGGTTAATTCACACAGACTTATGTGATTTCAAGGCAACACCTTCACGAGGAGGTAAGAACTATTATATTACCTTCATAGATGATTGCAGTAAGTATTGTTATGTGTATTTAATCCCTACAAAGGATGAGGCTTTAAATATGTTTAAGACTTATAAAGCCGAAGTCGAGAACCAACTCGACAAGAAAATCAAGATTCTAAGGTCTGATCGGGGAGGAGAATACGAATCCCATGACTTTGCAGGATTTTGTTCTACGCATGGTATTGTGCATCAAACGACCGCTCCATACACACCTCAACAAAATGGAGTGGCCGAGCGCAAAAATAGAACATTGAAGAACATGATAAATTCAATGTTGATCACGTCCGGAGCTCCATATCATTTATGGGGTGAGGCGTGCCTTACTGCAAATATGATCCTAAATAGGATCCCCTACAAGAAGAGTGACAAAACTCCATATCAACTATGGAAAGGAAAGTTACCATCTTACAAAAGGATGAAAGTGTGGGGTTGCCTTGCCGAGGTTCAAGTGCCTTTGCCAAAAAGGACTAAACTTGGACCTAAAACCATTGATTGTGTATATATTGGACCTGCTCATAATAGTGCTGCAAATAGATTCTTAGTATATAAATCTAGTGTAAATGACATAAGTAAAAACACAATCATAGAATCTACAGAAGCAGAATTCTTTGAGACTATCTTTCCTTACAAAGAAAAAGAGGATAAAGCCTCTAGTTCAAGGAAAAGATTGCATGATGACACACATACTCTAGATGAAACAATTGAACTTGATCCAACACATAGAGGTGAAACCTCCAAGGTTCAAGAAGTTTTGGAACCAAGGAGAAGTAAACGTGGTAGAATAGCCAAAGACTTTGGACCTAATTTCATGGCCTTTAATGTTGAAGGAGAACCTCTATCTTATAAGGCCGCCATGGATTCTTCCGAGGCACCTTATTGGGAAGAGGCAATCCAAAGTGAGATAGACTCCATAGTACAAAACAATACATGGAGATTGGTTGACCTACCTCCGGGTCATAAAGTAATAGGCCATAAATGGATATTTAAGAAGAAGTTGAGACCCGATGGCACTATCGAGAAATACAAAGCTCGACTAGTAGCCAAAGGATATCGACAAAAGGAAGGTCAAGACTTCTTTGATACCTACTCTCCGGTCACAAGAATAACGTCTATACGAACGTTGATGGCCATAGCAGCAATTCATAATTTGGAAATCCATCAAATGGATGTGAAAACTGCTTTCTTGAATGGAGAGTTAGATGAGGAGATTTATATGCAACAACCGGAAGGGTTTGTTGTTAAAGGTCAAGAAAATAAAGTCTGTAAATTGATCAAGTCCCTTTATGGACTCAAACAAGCGCCAAAGCAATGGCACGAAAAGTTTGATAACACTTTGATATCAAATGGGTTTCAAATAAACGAGTGTGATAAGTGTGTCTATGTGAAGCAATACAAACATGCCTATGTCATTATATGTTTGTATGTAGATGATATGCTAATCCTAGGATCGAACTTAGATGTAATCAATCAAACCAAGAAGATGTTGCACTCCTCGTTTGACATGAAGGACTTGGGAGTAGCAGATATAATCCTTGGTATAAAGATTCAAAGAAATCCTAATGGTTACATTCTTACCCAATCTCACTATATTGAGAAGGTACTTCGTAAGTTCGGTCACTATGATGACAAACCGGTAGTGACTCCATTTGATCCTTCTAGTCAATTGAAGAAGAATCAAGGAGAAAGTGTGGCTCAATTAGAATACACTCAAGTTCTTGGAAGCTTGATGTATATCATGAATTGTACACGACCGGATATAACATATAGTGTGAGTAGACTTAGTCGGTACTCACATAACCCGGGAAAAGATCATTGGTATGCACTAGTGAGAGTGCTTAGATACTTGAAATACACAATGAATTACGGGTTACATTATACCAAATATCCTCCAGTCTTAGAAGGGTATTGTGATGCCAATTGGATTTCCAACCATTCTGAGAGTAAGTCCACAAGTGGATATGTGTTTACACTTGGTGGTGCATCAATCTCATGGAAATCATCTAAACAAACTGTGAATACAAGATCAACTATGGAAGCAGAATTTGTCGCTCTAGACAAAGCCGCTGAAGAAGCCGAATGGCTAAAGAGCTTCCTAGAAGGTATTCCTTTGTGGCCAAAACCCGTGACTGCCATTTGTATTCATTGTGAAAGTATGGCTGCTCTCACCAGAGCAAAGAACCAAATTTACAATGGCAAGTCTCGACATATAAGAAGACGCCACAATACAATTAAGGACTTGCTGGAAAATGGAATCATTTCCATTGACTACGTAAAGTCAAAGGAGAATATTGTTGATCCTTTGACAAAAGGCCTAAGTAGAGAGCAAGTGTCCTTTTCATCGAGGGGAATGAGCTTAAAGCCAATACAATGAGTTTCCTCGGCGGCAACCTAACCTAGCGAAGTTGGAGATCCCATGGTCTAGGTTCAATAGGCAAACTAGTCGGGGTCAACTCAAGAAACAACCAAACAAAGGTACGCCTATTCCTATGATGTTTCCTCTGTCTTTTTTCGTTGATGATTTAGGGTTGAATTTTATATTCTTAATAATGCTGATAGCTTCTCAGTAGAATACAACGGAATATTCTTGATCGGCATTACCTATGTGAGACTGATGTGTGGTCGCATCTTTGAGGACGGATATGGCTACGTCTTCTAAAACTCTCATGAAGAAAGGATTTGTTCACGACCGAAATGAACACAACGGTAAGAATCTATGTCTGTATAGATATAATATGTGTGTTACCTATTGTCTTGATTTACTACAAAAAGTGGCTAGTTCAAGACCTCAGTTCACTATCCACGAAGTAGATCCGATAGGTAGTCACTAGGAAAGGTTCAAGTCCAAAATACACCTTTTCCGATGCATATTATAACTAGATTGGTGATAGAAACATAAGTTCCATAATATTGCTTATTTTCTATTCAAATGTGGGGTATTATTTGGGTTTGAATAGAAAATGTGGGGTATTGTTGGAACTTAGTTAAGAATAGGAGGAACTTATCCCACATAGGAGCCAAGCCAAACTTTCAATCACTTAATAAATCCAATCCATTGTGCAATAAATGAATTCCTTGAATGATTGACTTGGATTGTGGTGTGATTGAAAGGCTTTTCTTGACATTAATATATACATTAAATGTCAAAGATGGGCCTTGGGCCTTGGGTCTCGATGGGGTCGAGATAGATTGACGATGGAGATTATGATGCAGGATAACAGTGGATTTCGCGGGTCAAGGCGCGACCTAAGTCGCGAAGCCACTCGCGGAGTGTTCTGTCAACAGTGAGTTTCGCGGGTTATGGCGCGACCATACCCGCGACACTAACCGCGTAGTGCACTGAAGTTTTCCACGGACAGAGGATTACGCGGGTTATCACGCGAGTTCACCCGCGGCACAAGTCGCGAGGCTTTCCTGACAGTTAATTTCGGTTGGAGAAACAACCTATAAAACCTGCACATTTCCCTCCATTTTTCCCAACGAATTCTCATCATTCTCTCTCAATTTTCTGGGTTTCTCCTCTTCCATTCTTCACCAAATCATACATGATTCGATAGATTCAAGTTTACACTTGAATACGATTGTTGTATCCTCTAGACGGACGCTATACGGGCGAAATTTCTGTCTTAGGACACTGCTTTACGTGCAGGCCTCAATCGATTTCAACTTGTACAAGAATTTCTATTCAAGTAAGGATTTGATTTTGTATTTTATGATTGATTGTTTTTATACTTTGTGAATTACATAGATATATATATATATAAGAATTTCAATTTCCATCATTATTTTGTCTATATATATACAATTATTATTCAAGTGATTGATTACTCCTAACAACACACACATACACATATACATATATATATATATATATATATATTACACGCAGAGATGTTTATTGCAACATCGAGCACACAATGTACTGATGTCATATATATATATATATATATATATATATATATATATATATATTACGAAAACTTAACCTTCGATAACCACAGAGACCCCAATTAATAAAATGAGTACATGTATAACGATCGGGCGTTTGTTAATTAGCCCTTACAGAACCGTTTCTTGTAATATGCAAGCACCAGTCGTCTTGAAGGTAAGATTTCTTTGACAACTTGACAGCTGACTAAATCATCAGCCCATTTCATGATTTTTGGGAACTTATCTTTTGTGAGAATCTTTATTTGGGTTGCTTCTTCCAACAATGGAAGCCAATAAGCTATGAAACCAGCAGAAATATCAACCATATTCATGTTATCACCTCCAAAGAACTTCTTACCTTTCACTCCCAGTTCCTTTTCAAGTATTTGCATGTTCTCATAACCTTCTGCAACAACCTGCTGATCACCTCCATTCTTGCCAAAGACCTTGTGTAATGCAGGAATGCACTAAATATACATATATACGATCAGGTTTAGGGAAAACCTCAAAAAAATGAAAAACTAAGAAACACCCTGGTTATAGCCCTTCATCTGAACAGTATGCACTTATGCATACAACTAAACTAAGTTGTTAAGTTTTGGTTATATATATGTGTGTGTGTCAGGTTCAGGGAAAAACTAAAAAAAAAACAAAAAACTGAGGAACACTAACCTTAGTAGCCTTTCATCCGGACGATATGCACTTGTGCATACAAGTAATTTGTAACACGCATAAGTAAATAATACACACATGCATAAAAACCAAAAGCCAACTTAATTTAATTGTATGCACAAGTGTATACCATGACCGTCCAGATCAAGGGCTACCAGAGTGTTCCTAAGTTTCCATTTTTTTAAGGTTTTTATTTGAACCTCACACACACTCTCTCTCTCTCTCTCTCTCTCTCTCTCTCTATATATATATATATATATATATATATATATATATATATATATATATATATATATATATATATGGGGGCAGGTTCAAACGAGAAGCTAAACATTTTGTGAGAAGGTGAAAAATGTGATATCATATATGATACACAAGCTTAATGATATATGATTAGACACACATTACATTGACAATATATAGACGCTTAATCATATATGATTAAACATACCCAAATGACGTGTAATCATATATGATATTGAGACATCTCGCAAAATGATTCATTTCTCGCATGATCCTTCCTCTGTATAATGTATGTAAGATTGATCATTACCTTTTCATCAATGAATTTGGCCCAAAATCGAGCAACAACCTTTTGATAAGGATCTTGTGGAAAAAAGGGAACCTGTTTCCAGACATCGTCGATGTATTCGACAATGACGAGAGACTCCCAGATCGGATTTCCATTGTGAACGAGCACCGGTACTTTTTTATGAACAGGATTCATGTAGTTGAGAAGTTGGCTACTTTTGTTGGTGGGATCTTCTTCGATGTTTTGGAATTTGATTCCCTTCATATTCAAGGCCATCTTCACTCTGCAAACGTATGGACTAAATGCAAAGCCGAAGAGCTTCACTTCATCCGCCATATTCAAGGCCATCTCGTTCCATGTTTTGGTTAGGTGGAGGATTCATATAAATAATTGAGACTAATCCTCTCAAGACTTGCACCGTATATGTAACATGCACGTGCATAAAAACCATAAACCAAGTTCAATTATTAATTTGTATGTATATATGTATATCGTCGAGATGAATAACTATTCCTGAGTTCTTCATTTTTTAGGGTTTTCCTCTGAAACCCCCCCTCTCTCTCTCTCTCTCTCTCTATATATATATATATATATATATATATATATATATATATATATATACACTAGGCATATATCCGTGCGATGCAACGTAATGTAAGTAAAGAATGAACAATTAATGTTACTTCCTTGTAGACATGTCATCAATCATGACCTAAAAATCACAATTTATGAAACCCTAAATCCATAAAGATATTCAATAATTAATTTATATTACAATTATTGATGAAAAAAATTATAATGATATAATTTATAATAAGAATGAATGTATTTTATGATTATGTATTTTTAATGTGCTAACGGTGAAAAAAAAATAAAACGTATGGATAGAAAACAAATTAATTCGTAGATATTCATGATATTTAATAGTACGGTTAAATTAAAAAATATTCAATATTGAGCTCGTTTTAAAGGTATTGACGAGACGATTATAATGGTATAATTTGTAAAAAAAGAATTGTTCATATACGATTATTTGTGTTAATATGATAATGATGTAAAATGAAAAATGAAAAAAAACAAAGGATATAAAGTAAATTAAATAAGTAAGTGTAAGGGTGGTAAATGTAACATTGTACAAGAAACATACAAATAACCGTTTTAGAATCTTTATAATATACTAGATATATATATATATATATATATATGTGTGTGTGTGTGTATATATATATATAAATATATATGAGAGAGATCAAATAGAAGCCACTCTAATTTTGCAAACCGTGTAAACTATCGATTTCATTGGTTAAGTTAATAAAATTGGTTCATGAAATTGTTTAATTTGATAAAATTGTGTTATATAATTCTTTTGTTGATGAAATTGTTTCATATATTTGTGTTTTTTTATGTAAAAATGAAATTGTTTCATGAATTTTCTCATTCTGATAAAATTGTTTCATGCATTTTCTAAATCTGATGAAACTTTTTCATTTTCACATAAAAAACACAAATATATGAAACAATTTTATCAAAAAAATTATATAAAACAATTTATCAAGTTTTACAAATATATATATATATATATATATATAGTTATACGTGCAGGCAATGCGGCGGATGTAAAAGTTTATTTTTATCTTCCAAATTTGTTTAAAAAGTTAAATAAAGGGCAAAAAGGGCAGTTGAAGATTGACGTAAATTCAGAAAAAATATATAAAACAATTTATCAAGTTTTACAAATTTATATATATATATATATATATATATAGTATAATCAAATCAAGGATAACAAATATCACTTTGCTATACGGAATTCGCTAGTTGGTGATTTATGTGAACTATTTCAATAATTTGTTATGTGTGTTACAATGTAACTTTTTCAAAATAAAATAAAATGTAAGAATATAAAACAATCTTATTTGTAGATATTCATGATATTAATAGTACGGTTAAATAAAAAAAATATTCAATATTGGGCTTGTTCTTATACGATTATTTATGTTAACATGATAAGGGTATAAAATGGAAAATAAGAAAACAAGGGATATAAAATAAATTAAATAACTAATTGTAAGGGTGATAAACGTAACATTTAATTGAATTAGGAAGTGGAACATGGGGGAGAAAATTTTGGCTTTCAAATGTTTGTAAAAAAACTGTATTAGAATTTTTATAATATAGTAGAGATTATAGTGATGTAATTTATAATAAGAATGAAACGTATTTTTAATATATTTTACGATTATGTATTTTTAATGTGCTAACGGTGAAAAAAAATAAAACGTATGGATATAAAACAATTTAATTCGTAGATATTCATGATATTTAATAGTACGGTTAAATTAAAAAATATTCAATATTGGGCTCGTTTTGAAGGTATTGACGAGACGATTATAATGGTATAATTTGTAGAAAATTGAACGTATTTTTTCATTGCATTTTTATTCATATACGATTATTTGTGTTAATATGATAATGGTGTAAAATGAAAAATGAAAAAGTAAAGGATATAAAGTAAATTAAATAAGTAATTGTAAGGATGGTAAATGTTATTGTACAAAAAATTGCACAATAACCGTTTTAGAAATTTTTATATAGTAGTATAGATATATATGAGCCAAATCTAATACAATATGTCTAAATGTTAACACCGTCCAAACCAACCTCAACCGTTCGTGCAAATTATCAAATCAATTTCAACGATATGGATTATATCTGTTCCGAAATTTACTCTTAACCTTTTATGAAACTGATTTGGAAGCCTATCAAAAAATTTCAAAATACACAAAATCAATGGCTAAGATTGGTTTGTAAGGTGTGCAACATTTGTGCGGTTTGTATTTGATTTGTCATATATATATATATAGAGGGAGGATCATACGAGAATGACATCAATTTAAAAGAATAAAGGGACAATTCTGAACCAATAATAATTAATAAATTACTAATTATTTATTTTAATAAAAATGGTATAAACGTCATATTCCATTCGTAAATAATTTAGAAATGTATATCACATCCTAAATTAATGGTAATTAATATAGTAGTTAATATATATTAAATATTAGAGAAAATATCAATAGTGGCGGGTCCTATACAATTGCCATTTCCATCTTGCATGACATATTTGCCTTGAAACCGGGTTTTGATCGCCGACAAAATTAATTGCATAACGGCCGGTTGAATGCTCTAACCCTCCCATAACCAGTGACCCTCTACTATCCAGAAATCGGCACATCTTCTTCCTCAATGAACACCACCGTCAGTCACCATTACCAGCTTTCTTCGCTCACTACCGGATCCTTCTGACAACGCCCTAAACCACCGTGACCGTGATCGTTCTTTCTATTTACTCAGATCTTCCTCATCAGAGAAATCTGGTAGGTTCTGGTGTAGAGGTTCAGAAGAGGAATGGAAGCTCTGATGAAGGTTCATCGGTAAAAGGAGGTGTCGGAGAAGGGGGTCGTAATAAAGGTTCATTGGTAAATTGGATTTTTCGTGGGTGTTTCGTAGAAACACACCACAATCTTGTGATCAAATTGCTCAAAAACCTCTTTTTTTCTTTATAATTCTATTCACCAATTCAATCCTATTTTCTTTCCTTTCGATTTGGGTTTTTACAAATTGGTCTCTTTTTATGGGTTATATCCAACTCTATATAAAGAGAAATAGAATCACAACCTCCATAGATGGCGCAAATATGAAGAAAAATCCCTTTTTGTTCTTTGATCTTTTCATATAGAGAAAAAAAAGGGTTTGGGTTATCAGGATAAAGAACACACTGGTTGCTTTTATTTATCAGTAATTTGTTTTCTTCGTAAATATTATTCCTTTTTTTCTGTAGGGGTTTTGATTCAATTTTGTTTGATAGAAATTTAGGTTGTGTTTTTTATTTTCCATGGTTGTTGGTAATTTGTGTTTTTGTTTTGATCATTTATGATCTTAAGTGGATGAGCACATATGATTTAAAGTTGCGAAGTTAGTAGAAACATTCTGCCCAAGTTAGTTAAAACAAAATTACATATGATTTTGATGTTAAAAATTATAGATAAACATTCAGTTTAATTCATTTGTAGTCTAATCACATATGATTCTGGTGTTAAGAATTATAGCTAAGCATTATTTACTATAAAGTATAATCACATGTGATTAGTGATGCATATTACACTTAAAAAATTTGTTCGATTTCTTTATAGTATAATCATATGTGATTTTGAGTTACTGTAACACCCTAGAAATAGGGATAAAAAAAATCTCCGTAAAATGGAAACATGGTATAAATTTTGCCATAGCAAGAGCCTCCCAAAACGGGGAAATATTCAAACCTGTCTAATTACAGTTGTAATTTAACGGACAAATAAATAACAATCAACTAATCTAATTTCTATATCTAGAAAGGAGATTACAAAAAAGGGTGTCATCTATAAATCCCAACATCTTCTCCAAAATCTATGTCCAAGTGCAAATCCCCCAAGCTCTCACCCAAAGCATCTATGCCTGCTTAGAACCGGCACCGCTAGAACCTGAGATACACATCGACACCAAAGAAGTGTTAAGCAAAAAAACCTAGTGAGTTGAACAAGAAATAGCATATAAGATCAATTACAATTTTTATCAACAGTTAACCAATGTCCAATGAATGTGGAGTCAATAGGGGAGACCTATAGCACCAATCAAGTTCCACCCAAATGGTCGATATACCTTGATGCCTACTACCAAGTGACATCCGAAAGGCCCGGCACACCCGAGGATTACAACCATGTCATTGCCCCAAATGGCGGAGGTCTAGGCACATACCATTACGGTGGCGCCCAAGACTACACCCTCCTAGTGTCTACTGACTTGGTTCGTCCAACATAATTTATAGGAGGTCTCAAGGCACAAATAACCAAGAATATTCCAATACCAACCATGGGTACAATATTACCATCCCAATCCATATAAAGCCCGATATAAGACTAGCATGACTCAACTATTCATCATGTAAAAATATTACCACCAAATGGGTTTCCAAGTAAGGAAACACCCAAATAACAAATCATATATTTCATCCATTCACGGCAAGACATATATACATGTATACATAAATGAAACTCCAAATACTTGAACAATAAAAATGAACATTTCAAGATAAGAATCAAGATGGTACCAAGTAATAGATTTTGATGTGTATCTAGTTTTAACAAAGTTTAGTAAACTCACAATCTAGGTTTTTGACAAAAACCTAGAAAAGATGAAAACCCTAGAAATTGCCCAAGGATCGATTTGATGGAGGAGAATGAGGATCTTGAACCAACACTTCAATAAATGCACTTGGATGGAGCTTTGAGGAACAATTAATGAGACCACCAACCCAAACCCTAGATTGAAGTGAAATGAGACTTGGATGCTTCAAAAATCGCCCTCAAGGACTCTCTCCCGTTTTTAGATGAGAAAATGGTTGAAATGAGGTATCAGATTGCATTTAAAACAAAAGACTGGACCACGCGGGCGACAATGCCCAACGATTTTGCCCCTGGCATTGTCGCCGGGGCATTGTCGCAGTCTCACCACCACCCTCGGTACGCAACCTGCGACTTTGCCCATGGGCATTGTCGATGGGGCAATGTCGCCGAAACATCGAAACCCTCGGTACAACCTGGGCAACTATGCCTAGCGACTTTGCCCATGGCATTGTCGTCGGGGCAATGTCGCCCACCACCTGCAAGGCTTGATTTCTACAACGAAAAGTAACCGACTCACTCACGACCACAGAAATAAAGGATGACAGGATTTCGAGGATCACATAAGGTAACGTATACATAATAAAAGCCACAGATAGAAAAACAATTAAGAAGATACAATTAACTTAAATTAATCAAGTAAAACGCAAGGCTTACGGCTTCCCAAAACTTACCTGAAATCCGGGTGTTACAATCCTCCCCTCCTAATTTGGATTTCGTCCCCGAAATCACACTCCTACGAACAACTAGGGATAACGCTTCCTCATATCATCTTCGGACTCCCAAGTGACGTTAGCACCACGATGGTGCTTCCATTGGACTTTGATCATAATCACGTCCTTGTGCCGCAACTTTTTCACCTTCGATTCCAAAATCGCTTTCGGTTCTTCCACGCAACGGTTTCCATTGTCTACTCAGATTTTCGTCAAGGGTATCACGCTTTCCTCCTCGGCTAGGCACTTTCGAAGGTAATACACGTGGAAGGTAGGATGTATCTCATCCAATTCCGATGGCAAGTCTAACCGGTAGGCTTGTAATCCAATTCTTTCCAATATGACGAAGGGTCCAAGGAAACGAGGGATAAGCTTCCCGCGCTTCCCAAAACGGATAATCCACTTCCATGGAGATACCTTTAACATGACATGATCGCCCACTTGAAACTCGACCGGTCTCCTCTTCTTGTCCGCATAGCTCTTCTGACGGTCTTGCGCCGCCTTTAGTCTTTCTCGAATTTCCTTCACCTTATCTACTGTTTCTTGAACTATTTCCGGTCCGGCGAACTGCTTCTCGCCCGCCTCGAGCCAACAAACCGGTGTTCTGCACTTCCGTCCGTACAACGCCTCGACGGTGCCATTCCGATACTGGAATGGTAACTGTTATTATAGTCAAACTCCAGCAAAGGTAGGTGCGAGTCCCAACTCCCTCCAAAATCTATGACACACGACCTCAACATATCCTCTAGCGTCTGGATCGTTCTCTCACTTTGACCATCCGTTTGAGGGTGATAAGTCGTGCTCAAATTTAATCTAGTGCCCATTTCCTTCTGTAGGCTCGCCCAAAAGTTCGATGTGAAACGACTGTCCCGATCCGACACGATAGATTGCAAAACCCAGTGCCTTGACACCACTTCATCGATATACAGTTTGGCCAATTTCTCCATTGGCAAAGTCTCTCGCATTGCAAGGAAATGTGCACTCTTGGTTAGGCGGTCTACCATTACCCAAATAGTGTCATGGCCCCGCAATGTCTTCGGTAGTTTCGTCATGAAATCCATGGTGATGTTGTATCATTTCCATTCGGGAATGGACAACGGTTGTAAACTCCCATACGGTCTTTGATGTTCCGCTTTGACTTGGAGACACGTGACACATCTCTCCATATAATTGGCCACGTCTAGTTTCATCACCAGCCACCAATAGTTCAATTTCAAGTCCCTATACATCTTGGTGCTACCGGGATGTATAGAATACTTCGATTTGTGCGTTTCTTCAAGAAGTATCTCCCGATTTCCACCCAACTTTGGCACCCAAATTCTCCCTTGAAAGAGTTTAAGTCCACGACTGTCCTCCGTTAATGTTTCTCTTTGCTTCACCATGATCTCGGATTTGAGATTTTCCTCCTTGAGTGCTTACACTTGACACGTCTTGATGCTTTCCAACAAACTCGATCATGTCGATCCTTGTAAGGGACAACTTGACACTACCATCATAGCTCCTTCGGCTCAACGCATCCGCCACTACGTTGGCCTTACCGGGATGGTAGAGTAATTCGCAATCATAGTCCTTTAGAAGCTCAAGCCACCTTCTTTGTCGCATGTTGAGTTCTTTTTGATCGAAGATGTACTTAAGACTCTTGTGATCCGTGAAAAAAGTACATTTCGTCCCATATAAATAGTGTCGCCATAACTTCAAGGCAAAATCTACCGCTGCCAATTCCAAGTCATGAGTCAGATAGTTCTTCTCATGATCTTTTAGTTGCCGTGACGCATATGCTATTAGTTTCCCCCATTGCATCAGTACGCATCCAAGACCCATCTTAGAAGCGTCACTATACACTACGAAATCTTTTGATCCCTCGGGTAAGGATAAGATCGGAGCTTCGCACAATCTTTTCTTGAGCGATTGGAAAGCTCGATCTTGCACATTGGCCCAAAAAAACTTGACGTTCTTTCTGGTGAGTGAGGTGAGTGGCGTAGCTATCTTGGAGAAATCTTGAATGAAACGTCTATAATAGCCCGCCAAACCCAAGAAACTTCGAATCTCCGTCGGACTCGTTGGCGGCTCCCAACTCATCATCGCCTCGATCTTTGCCGAGTCTACCTTCACACCGTCTTTAGACACCATATGCTCCAAGAATTGCACTTCTTGGAACCAGAATTCGCACTTCGAGAACTTTGCAAACAACTTTTCCCTTCTTAGGGCCTCTAGCACTTCCCGTAAATGTTTCTCATGCTCGGACTCGTCCTTTGAATAAATTAGAATATCTTCGATGAAAAAGATCACAGATTTGTCCAGGAATGGGCGACACACGCGGTTCATCAAGTCCATGAATACGGCCGGAGCGTTGGTCAAGCCGAAAGGCATCACCAAGAACTCGTAATGACCGTATCGCGTTCGAAAAGCCGTCTTCGGAATGTCTTTCTTCTTCAGTCTCACTTGATGGTATCCAGACCGAAGGTCAATCTTTGAGAAGCATCCCGCGCCTTGGAGTTGGTCAAAAAGATCGTCGATGTGCGGCAAAGGATACTTGTTCTTTAATGTGACTTTGTTAAACTCTCGGTAGTTGATGCACATCCGCATGGATCCATCCTTCTTCTTCACGAACAATACCCGTGCTCCCCAAGGTGACGAACTCGGTCGGATGAAACCCTTCTCCAACAACTCTTGAAGTTGCGTCATCATCTCCTTCATTTCCGTCGGGGCCAATCGATAGGGAGCACGGGCTATCGGAGCCGCTCCCGGAGTGAGGTCAATTTGGAACTCCACTTGTCGTTCCGGCGGTAACCCGGGTAAGTCTTCCGGAAAGACATCCGGATAGTTTTGCACGACCTTCACATCTTCCACCGACTTCTTCTCTTTCTTCGCATCCACCACATAAGCCAGATACGAAGGGTAACCCTTCGCTAGAAATTTGCGAGCTTTGAGAGAGGAGATGATAAGGTTGTTACCCTTTCCTTTCTCCCCGTAGATGGTAACCACTCCGCCTCCTGACAATGGTACTTGGATCATCTTCTTAGAGCAAAAGATGTCGGCCTTATGTCTTGACAACCAATCCATGCCTATGACCACGTCGAAACCCCTTATAGTCATAGGTAGCAAGTCTACTCCAAATGGGTTCCCAATGATCTCCATAGAACAACCACGAAAACAGTCCCGGATGATCACTTGATCTCCATTCGCTACTTCTACCACTAAAGCATTAGGAAGGACACTACTAGGAGTGACGAACTGTTTACAGAAAATATCTGACACAAAGGAACACGTAGCACCCGAATCAAACAATATACGAGCGGGCAAGGAGTTTATTAGGAACGTACCCGAAACAACATCGACCGTCTTCTTTGCCTCCTCGGTAGTCATCCGGAAAGATCGGCTTGGCGCCCTCGGCGATTGATCCACTCGTGCCGTTGATCCAAAGGAATTCCTACGGTCGACACCCACTAGCTTCGGGCAATCTTTCCTCATATGGCCCGGTTCCCGACACTCGAAACACACTGGTCCTCGGATAGGACATTCTCGAGTCGCGTGCTCCTTCTTGCTACACTTGGCACAACCGACCGGACCCGAGTAGGTTCTTGGTTTGCACAAGCCTGAGTACTTGGTCTTGCACTTGTGGCACCACCGATCTTCCTTCCGATTGCCGACAACTCCTCCACTCACAAACGGCTTAGCCTGCCGCACGGGCCCAGATGGCCCTTCCCATTTCCACTTCTCCCCAACCTGCCTTCTTTCTTCTTTCTCCAGCTATATGTCGTCCTCTATGAGCAAGGACTCTTTGATGACCTCTTGCAATGTCGATCCCCTAGCATTTCTCACAGCCGTCCTCATTTCGGCCGATAATCCTTGTTGGTAATCTTTAATCTTCGACTTCTCATCGGGGACCAGATGCCCCACCAAATTCAACTTTTCCAGGAAACGCTTGGAGTAGTCGGTAACGGACAAAGTCCCCTTCTTCAAATCTCTGAACTCTCGTTCCAGTTTGTCTAGCGACCTTTCGCTGCAATACTTGTCCATAATTTTTTCCTTGAAAACCGGCCATGTTAACTTGGCAAAAACCTCGGGAGTGAGGGCGGATCGAGTGAGATTCCACCAAATCAAAGCCTCTCCCCTAAGCAGTTGAGAAGCGAACTTGACCCGTTGCGGGATGTCACAATGACTAGACTCGAGGGCCATCTCCACCTCCTTAAGCCAGTATATGCAAGAAACCGGGTTGTCGGAACCTGCAAACTCTCTCGGGTTGCACCCCAGAAAAGCCTTGTAGGTGCACCCCTTGGCCTTTACCTTGATCCAATTCTCCACCTGGTCTTCAGTCAACACAACGGCCGGTCCACCACCTGACCCCATTACGATGTTCTCCACCATCGTCTCAGGTTGTCGATGACTGGCATCTCGATCTTCCAGAAGCTTCATGAAGAACTCTTGTTGTTGGGCCATGGCCGAGTTCATGGCCAGCATCATACTGACTCTGATCCTGGTCTCCATAATCACCTCTTCCATGATAGTATTGCCAGTCGCAATATTCGTGCGCGGAATCTGTTCGGGTCCTCCTCCCAAGATATTGGGTATGGGAGGTCCCTCGGGGGTTATGACCAAAGGAGGTCGGTCCGATGTAGATTCCACTTCCATGTGGCCCTCTGGCGTATTCAATAACTTGCTCCGAGTATTTACCATCACTATCTACCATCCATGAACGAGAAAGAGGTTGAGAAAAGACTAAGTGAGTTGAACTCATTGTACGTACTAATACACATCAATTATCATAATAATAGCAAATCAAGTACACTTACGTAACAATACATTCATAATAACAGTAGCTAAGTGAAATTATGAACGAATCATACACAAGAATTCTTGCCACCATCATCACAACTCTCAATTAGTGTAATTCCGTAAATCCTAACGCTCTCCCCACCTAGGATTTCTACCCCAAGTGGACAGTAAAGCAATAATGTCTAAAGCTTAAGTCTAAATATGCTAAAACAATACCTAGTTCACTTAAACTAAAGCTCTGATACCAACTTGTAACACCCTAGAAATAGGGATAACAAAAATCTCCGTAAAATGGAAACATGGTATAAATTTTGCCATAGCAAGAGCCTCCCAAAACGGGGAAATATTCAAACCTGTTTAATTACAGTTGTAATTTAACGGACAAATAAATAACAACCAACAAATCTAATTTCTATATCTAGAAAAGAGATTACAAAAAGGGTGTCATCTATAAATCTCAACGTCTTCTCCAAAATCTATGTCCAAGTGCAAATCCCCCAAGCTCTCACCCAAAGCATCTATCACTACTAGAAAAATGCTTATCACCGACCAACATTTCCGACGGATAGTATCCGTCGGTAATTACCGACGGAACACCGACGGAAATGTAATTTTTGCGACGGATAGAATATCCGTCGGTGATCCGTCGGTAAATGTATATATTTCTGACGGTTTACCGACGGATATTAAATTATTTTTTTTTAATTTTTAAATCCGTCGGTAAATTATATAATTTAATAAATATTATTTTTTTTCTGACGTCCGTCGGTAATCCGTCGGTAAATTTAATAATTTAATAAATATTATTTTTTAATATATGTATGTATGTTTGTATGTATGTATGTATGTGATCATGTATGTATATATGTATGTATATGATGTATGTATGTTTGTATGTATGTAAAAAAAGGTTGATTGGCGGGGACCCATGGCCCCGTGGTCCCCTTTTGGAGACCCTACAACTATAGCTCCATAAGGTCGCACCGGAAAAGACAACTTGTCTCCCCCAGGATTCGAACCCTGAATGGGAACCCCCGGAAGGAGCTTTTACGGAAGGGAACTGGCCACTAGGCCAAAGACCTAGTAGTTATGTATGTATGTGTGTATGTATGTATGTGTGTATGTATGTATGTATGTATGTGATCATGTATGTATATATGTATGTATGTAATATGTATGTATGTACATGTACGTATGTGATCATGTATGTATGTACATCATGTATAGTACGTATGTGATCATGTATGTAATATATATATATATATATGTATGTACATGTACGTATGTGATCATATATGTATGTATGTGATCATGTATGTATATATGTATGTATGTGTGTACGTATGTATATGTGATAATGTATGTATGTACATGTACGTATGTGATCATGTATGTACATATGTGATCATGAATGTATATATGTACATCATGTATAGTATGTATGTATGTGATCATGTAGGTAATATGTATGTATGTACATGTACATATGTGATCATGTATGTATGTACATCATGTATAGTATGTATGTGATCATGTATGTATGTACATGTACATATGTGATCATGTATGTATATACACATGTACGCATGTGATCATGAATGTATGTACACCATGTATAGTATGTATGTGATCATGTATGTATGTACATCATGTATAGTACGTATGTGATCATGTATGTATGTACATCATGTATAGTACGTATGTGATCATGTATGTGTAATATGTATGTATGTACATGTATGTATGTGATCATATATGTAATATGTATATATGTACATGTACGTATGTGATCATGTATGTATATATCACATATACGTCTATATCATGCATGTCTATGTATGTATGTGTGTGTATGTCTATAGATGTATTGTACACATATGTATTGCTTGTATGTATATGTGTATGTATGTCTGTAGATGTATTGTATACATATGTATGTATGCATGTCTAGTTACTTTAGGTGTATATATATGTATGTATGTGTGTGTAACACATTTATTCCCTGATCTAACTGGAATTAACGAGAAAAGATAACGGTCGTTAATTGTTTCCATTAAGTCCAGTTACTTCAGGGGTATTTTAGTCAATTTAAATATAATTTGATAAATTAATTAATAATTTATTTAATAAATTTGATAAATTAAATATAATTTATTAATTTAAAAGTAATTTATTTAATAAAAAATAAAAATAAAATCCGTCGGTGAATTTCCGAAATTTCTAAAAAAAATAAGCGGGCTTAAAGCCGTAATTCTCGATCTCCCTCTCAATCTCATTCTGTCTCTCCATCTCGATCTCAGTCTCTGTGTCTCCATCTCGATCTCAGTCTCGATCTCTCCATCTCTCCCTCTCGATACTCCCTCTCAATCTCTCGATCTCTCAATATCTCCCTCTCAATCGACTCCTCTATACCTCTCCCTCTCTCTCTCTCGGCGACCTCTCACTCTCCACAGTCCCTCTCTCACCGGCGACGACTCTCACCGGCGACGACTCTCACCGGCGACGACCTCTCTCACCGGCGATAGAAACTCACCGGCGACGACCTCTCTCTCTCGAACGACCACCTCTCCCTCTCTCCACAGTACTTCTCCCTCTCGATCTCTCTCCACCGTCCCTCTCGATCTTCTCTCCACATTCCGTCTTCAGGTATTAATTTGAGCCATAACTCATGTATTTTCTTAGATACGAAAATTTGTGTGTGGCCTTGTGATGATTTATTTACATTTGTGATGTATAAATTTGTGTGAAATGCAAATCACATGAGTTGTGGCCATGTGACGATTTATTTACATTTTGGTAAAATATATTTGCATACATTTTTTGAAATGAATAATGGTTGGATTATTTGACATTCCGCTATAAAACATGTGAGTTATGGTGATTTGATCATTTTGAAAAATATATAAAAGGTTAATTGTGATCTTACCCAAGTTATGATCTATTATTTCTTGTACGTGAGCATTTTATGCTCTAATTACACAAATCCTTGAGTAATGTATATATGCCATTGATATCGTGGGACTTGTGGAAATACAAATCATGTGACTTTGGTTCCTTGATATGTGTATAAATTTGTGTGTATATAAATTTGTGTGTATATTCAAATTGATATGAGTTCTTTTAGCTTATGAAAACACCATTTTTGGTTTGATAAACTTGTGATAATGTTTTTGTATGAGTTTGGCTTATGATTTGGTTTTTGTAAAACTGTTTTGGTACAATTTGGTTTGATAAATTGTGATATTAATTAGTTGGGTTGTCAATTATTGGACAAACATTAGGTTGATAAATGGAAACATTTGGGGTATGATTTAGGATTTAATTATACTTGATTTTATTTATTTATTTTAGTTGGGTTGCCAATTGTTGGGCAAACATTAGGTTGATATACGGAAATATTCATTTTATAGCCGTTATGCTGCCGAAATTTTAAAAAACATGTAGTTTTCAATAGTCAAACCATTACACGTAGGGTTTTAAAGTCATCCAAAACACCTTTCTTTGATTGTAACCTACGGTTTTGACTTTCCAATAGTCAAACCATTACACTTCGAGTTTTAGAGTCATCGAAATCTCCTCTACACCTATGGTCTGACTTTCAAGAAGGCAAACCATTACATGTAGTGTTCAATAGACTTCTAGCTTGGTTGACACCTACGGTTTGACTTTTCAATAGTCAAACCATTACATTTAGGGTTTTAAACTTTCCAAAACACCTTTCTTTGATTGTAACCTACGGTTTTGACTTTCCAATAGTCAAACCATTACACTTCGAGTTTTAGAGTCATCGAAATCTCCTCTACACCTATGGTATGACTTTCAAGAAGGCAAACCATTACATGTAGTGTTCAATAGACTTCTAACTTGGTTGACACCTAGGTTTGACTTTTCAATAGTCAATCCATTACACATAGGGTTTTAAACTTTCCAAAACACCTTTCTTTGATTGTAACCTACGGTTTTGACTTTCCAATAGTCAAACCATTACACTTAGAGTTTTAGAGTCATCGAAATCTCCTCTACACCTATGGTCTGACTTTCAAGAAGGCAAACCATTACATGTAGTGTTCAATAGACTTCTAACTTGGTTGACACCTACGGTTTGACTTTTCAATAGTCAAACCATTACACGTAGGGTTTTAAACTTTCCAAAACACCTTTCTTTGATTGTAACCTACGGTTTTGACTTTCCAATAGTCAAACCATTACACTTAGAGTTTTAGAGTCATCGAAAACTCCTCTATACCTATGGTCTGACTTTGTTGTAGTAGTTGAATATGTCGACAGATAGAGGATGGATGTATAGAAAGAACGATAGTCGGGGGTTTCTTAGCGTCGACTATATTGTTGCAATGGACAGTTTTTTGGACTATGCCTATGCCGATGAAAGGACTGTTGAAAGGAAACCTACATGTGATGGGATAGTGCTTCGTATTAGATGCCCTTGTAAGAAGTGTCAAAACTTACGCTATAAAGAAAGGACTGACATGAGGCTGCATTTGATGAAGCACGGTTTCATGCCTGATTATACCACATGGTGGGCACATGGTGAAACTTATTACCATAATGAAGGGCATCAAGATGTGGGTCAATCTTCTACTCCGGTAGTAGATCATAATGAAGGTTATGTTGAAATGGTGAACGATCACATGATACATGATGGCATGACATGGGAAGAAGAAACCCCTAATCCTTCTGCCCAAGGATTTTATGACATGTTACAAGTTGTTAACGAGCCACTATGGGACGGGTGTCCAAATTACTCGAAATTAGGAGCTGCGACGAGATTGTTGAATTGGAAGGCAAAATGTAATGTACCCAAAACGACTTATAACCGCAATGTTGCTATAATTAAAGAGATGTTACCCGAGGGTGATAAACTACCCGGTAACTTCTATGAGACGAAAAAGAGTTTGAAAAAGCTTGTTCTACCAAAACAAAAGATTGACGCTTGCAAAAACCATTGCATGTTATTTTATAAGGATGATTCTGAGTTGACCCACTGCCGAGTGTGCAATGAATATCGTTTCAAGACAAGTGGTCGAAGCAAGGTCCCTAACTTGGTGATGACGTACTTGCCGATTGTTCCTAGACTTCAAAGATTGTATGTGTCAAAGAAGACGTCTAAAGAGATGACTTGGCACAAGGATCATCAGACAGAACCGGGTGTGATGGTACATCCAAGTGATGGTGCGGCTTGGAAGCATTTCGACATGGTACATCCTGACTTCGCTTCTGAGGTTCGGAATGTGCGTCTTGGCTTATGCACCGACGGTTTCAACCCGAATAATTCAAATTCGAATCCGTATTCACTTTGGCCAGTGTTTCTTACCATCTACAATTTACCTCCTTGGTTGAGTTTGAAAGATTCATACGTGAAACTTGCATTGGTCATTCCAGGTAGAAAGAGCCCCGGTCAGAATTTGGATGTCTTTATTAGGCCGCTAATAGATGATCTCAAGATGTTGTATACAGTGGGCGCTCTTACGTATGATGCTTATCGTAAGAATAATTTTGAGATGAGGGCTATACTGCTATGGACTGTCAGCGAGTTCCCTGCCTACGCAATGTAGTCGGGTTGGAGTACGCACGACAAGCTAGCCTGCACGTACTACATGGGTACAGTCGATTCGTTTCAGTTAAGAAATGGAGGTAAATCTTGTTGTTTTGACTGTCATCGGAGATGGTTACCTAGTGCACACCCCTTCCGATGTGATCGAACAGGGTTTCTGGACGGATCTAGGGTGTTAGCCGGTCCACCACCCAAGTTAACCGGTGAAGAAATATGGGAACAGGTCCGTCATCTTCCAACTGTTTACGATGGCTCCCCGTTTCGACCGACCAATAGAAAAATTACCGGTTTCGGAATCACTCATAATTGGGTGAAGAGAAGCATCTTTTGGGAGTTGCCATATTAGAAGACGTTGTTAATCCGACACAACCTGGATGTCATGCACATTGAGAAGAACGTCTTTGAGAATATCTTTAACACTGTCATGGACATATAAAAAACTAAAGACAATATAAAAGCAAGGAGGGATGTAGAGATTTATTGCAACCAACCGCAGTTGCACATTGCTACGTCAGGCAATAAAGTAGTGAAGCTGAAGTCGTCGTACACTTTGACGAAACAACAAGTAAAACAAGTATGTGAATGGTTGAAGAGACTAAAGTTTCCGGACGGGTATGCTTCAAATATTAGGGGTTGTGTAAACATGGCAGATTACAGCTTTTATAGCTTTAAGAGTCATGATTGTCATGTGTTTATGCAACGATTGCTTTCTGTTGCGTTACGAGGGATGATACCGACTCCCATATGGGATGCGATAATGGAGTTATGCACATTCTTTCGTGTAATCTGCTCATGGGTGTTACACTTAGAAGACTTGATTCCATTGCAAACAAGTATCGTTCAAACAATTTGTAAGTTGGAAAAAGTCTTCCCGCCCGGATTCTTTGATTCTATGGAACACTTAGTGATACATTTGACACGAGAAGCCATAAATGGTAGGTCGGTCCAATATAGGTGGATGTATCTTTATGAGAGGTAAATGAAATTTGCCATTCAAATACTTTTCATTCAAATACTTACCCATTTATTTTCTAACACGTATTTCAATCGTTGTTTAGGAAACTTGGGTCATTGAAGAGGACTGTTATAAACAAAGCAAGGGTGGAGGGGTCTATCGTTGAGTCTTATCTAGTAAATGAACTCTCCACCTATTGTTCCCTATATTTTGATCCACAGATAGAAACTCGACATAATCGCGAGTCAAGAAACTTTGCCCCAGATATTCCTAGTTCTTCAGGAATAGACGATCGCTTGAGCATATTCAAGGTTCCATCTCGTAGATTATTCGAGAAGGGGGGGGAAGACCATCTTGACTCAAGCCGATATTCACAAGATCCACACATATGTGTTGTTGAGTTGTGAAGAAGTTCGACCTTTTCAATGGACCTTCGATGAGTGGATACGACAAAGAGAACCTTATATTGATGCAGTTGCATGGGATAAAGCTCGGGACGAAAGGTTTTCTACTTGTTTCGAACAACACGTGAGTACAAACATGTGAAATTTACGTATGTAATGTTACACGTATGTAATTTATTTCTTATTTGTGGTTTTATAGGTCATGCTCGGATCAAGCGATTTCTCCGACCATTTGAAATCCCTAGCACGTGGACCAGGCCGATATGCTTGGTCGCATAAGGGATATTTTGTCAATGGTTACAAGTTTCATACGGTAACACATGCTGCTAGGCGTGTCATACATAATAGTGGCGTATGTGTGAGAGGATCTTGTTATGACGACTTCGAGTTTGACTATTACGGATTGTTGGACGACGTGTTAGAGGTGGAGTATTACGGTGTGGGCTATTGTGTTGTAGTTTTGTTCAAGTGTACATGGTTTGATAGTCCAGACGGAGTTAGAGTCGACCCTAAACATGGGTTGGTTGATATCAAATACAAGTCTAGACTTAGAGGTGAGGACTATTACGTCCTAGCATCACAAGCGGAACAAGTGTATTACACACCCTACTCTTCAGGAAGTAAGGATTTAAAGGATTGGTGGGCAGTTGTGAAGACCAAATCCCGTGGAATATATGAAGTTGCAGAAAGGGCTATCGATGTGTTGGATGATGATAACGTGGATGGAGAACCGTTCTTTCAAATCAACGAACGGGTAACTCATAATACAAACAATTGGGTAAATGAAGACCTCGATTCTGTCCCTCTTGTCACTAGGGAGCTCAATGTAGTCGCCACAAATGACGAAGCTAGCGACGAGGAAGAAGAATTTGAAGACGTGGACGATGATGAAGATAACGAAGACGAACTTATGTTATTTGATCACTCGTCTGATAACTAGTGTGCCTTTCTTATGTAGACATTTTATGTTAACCATTCTCTATGATTTATGTACACTTATATCATTTATGTAAACATTTTCGTGTTAAACATTCTATATGATTTATGGACACTTATATCATTTTGTGTTAACCATTATCTATGATCTAGATGTCGGGACGCCCTTCTAGGGGTAGTAGGGGTAGGGGCAGTAGCAGCTCCGTCGGGCGTGGTGACCCCCACGCCGATGAGTTCACCGATGACGGACTATATCAGATCCAGTCTGATGACGGACTAGCAGCGGGCTCGAGGGTTAGAGGCCCGAATGTGGCATCACAGACGCCCCAGCCGAGTCAGCGACCACCACTTTTGTTGTCTGAAGCGGGCGGGTAAGTAGATGTGATATATTATTTATTCTAGTACATAATAAACCGATCCTAATGTTTTTTATGTTGTATATTTTGCAATTGTGAAGGTTTAGTGACAAGTCGGCAGTCCGGAGGGCCATTGTCGTCTTTAAGTCCATGTTCGATGGTCCGTGGACTCATTTTAGGGATGTCCCTAATGAGCACTATCCACAGATGTTGGATCGATTATGGGTAGGTATTTTACTCTATTTAACTAATTGAGTGGATTTATTTTTACTTAATCCAAACAATGTGTTTGCAGTTATATTATAGTTGGCCTCCTGAGACGGACGCCGACGTAGTAGCTGCATTCCGGCGTATCCTAAATAATAGGTACCCGGACATGATGAGAGATGCCCGTTGATTCGCCCAGGACAGGGCTTTAGCCATTGATGGTGTCCAGTTCGACGGACGTGACTACACGATTCTTGCTACACACCCTCCAGAGTGGATCCGGAGTGAGTTTTGGGTCCAGATGATTAAGCAGGTTTGTTTTGTTTTGAATACTTGTATCTGGTTGTACTAGGATTTATATTGATTTATGTCTTCTTTTTAACAGGTATGGAACACCGACGGATTCCGGCGTGTATTTGCGGCCAATATGGCCAATCGGGCCACCGAGTATGAGGGGATGACATCCAGACACTGTACTGGATCTATTAGTACCGCTATGCATCGGGACCGCATGGTAATTTATCATACACTAGACTAAATATATATAATTGATGAATATATGTACTATATACATGATTTTATTACCTACTAACAATTTAAGTTGTGTATTGTAGAGAGATGCATGGGGCCGTGAGCCTACCAGCGACGAGGTTTGGGAGGCTACACACTGTACCAGCAGGAAGCTTGTTCTGGTGCGACTGGTCCGTCCACGGATCCTCCGATCTACATTTACCCAAAGGCGGCTCATACGACGGTAAGTTCAATTATGCATGGATAGATATTTGTTTGTTTTATAAGATAGATAGAAATTATAGCAAACTTAGTTTGGGCTGCCATTGTTGGGCAGACGATAGGATTGTTTTGATAAAAGTAGGTCATGGATATATGTTCAAATCACAGTTGAAATGCTGCCGAATTTTCTATAGGTTAGTTGACTTGACAATGTCTAATTTGGTAAACTGTAGGATGCCTACCATCGGATTAGGGAGGAGGAGTACCCGGACTTACCTCCCGGCACTTTACCTCCCAATGACGCCGAGTTGTGGGAGCGTAGTGTCAGAGGACGGCGTAAGGGCCGTATTTTTGGATGGGGGACTAGTCAGAATCCCTATTATGCTATGACCGGTGATTCAGGTGCCAGTTCAAGCGGGAGCACGCGCGACCGTCGCGATAAAGAGGTATGCTTGTCAAATGTTGTTTAACATTGTTAATCATATGTTTGTTAAATGTTGTATGACATTGTTCTATATATGTTTGTCAAATGTTGAATTTCAGTTGGAGGAGCTGAGGCAGAGGTTAGAGAGAGAGGAAGCAGAGAGGATCCAGTTGCAGGAGCGACTACAGAGAGAGGAAGCAGAGAGGATCCGGATGCTGGAGCGAATGGATAGAGATGAAGCAGAGAAGAGACAGATGCAGGAACGAATGGTTCAGTTTGACGCGTTCATGATCAAGTTTAACAATCAGCACCCCTTCCCCCTCCGTAGGATTACATTTTTGTACTACGTTTATGTATTTATAGATATTTTGTACAGTTTAAGACTTAGTAATATTTAAAAATTGGCAGGTTTTGTACATGTTAAAAACTGGAAAATTTTAATTTTTAATTATTTAAAAAAAAATTACAAAATATTTTCTGTCAGATAATCCGTCGGAAAATATTTTGTAATTTAATTTTTATTTAATAAAAATCCGTCAGAAATCCGTCGTTAAATTCGTCGGTGAATAGCCGTCGGTAATCCGTCGCTAAATATAGACCGTCGGTGATCCGTCGGAAATAACCAACGCCGTCGGTGACCATCGGAGATCCGTCGGAAAAGTAAGCCGTCGGTGATCCGTTGGTAATATCCGTCGGTGATCTGAACGCCGACCACCTTTATACCGACGGACATTTACCGATGGATCACCGACGGATCACTGACGGATTACGCTTTTACCGACGGATTCGTCCGTCGGTGATAAGCCTCTGTTTTGTAGTGTATGCCTACTTAGAACCGGCACCGCTAGAACCTGAGATACACATCGACACCAAACAAGTGTTAGGCAAAAAAAACCTAGTGAGTTGAACAAGAAATAGCATATAAGATCAATTACAATTCTTATCAGCAGTTAACCAATGTTCAATGAATGTGAAGTTAATAGGGGAGACCCATAGCACCAATCAAGTTCCACTCAAAGAGTCGATATACCTTGATGCCTACTACCAAGTGACATCCGAAAGGCCCGACACACCCGAGGATTACAACCATGGCATTGCCCCGAATGTCGGAGGTCTAGGCACATACCATTACGGTGGCGTCCAAGACTACATCCTCCTAGTGTCTACTGACTTGGTTCGTCCAACATAATTTATAGGAGGTCTCAAGGCACAAATAACCAAGAATATTCCAATACCAACCATGGGTACAATATTACCATCCCAATCCATATAAAGCCCGATATAAGACTAGCATGACTCAACTATTCATCATATAAAAATATTACCACCAAATGGGTTTCCAAGTAAGGAAACACCCAAATAACAAATCATATATTTCATCCATTCACGGCAAGACATATATACATGTATACATAAATGAAACTCCAAATACTTGAACAATAAAAATGAACATTTCAAGATAAGAATCAAGATGGTACCAAGTAATAGATTTTGATGTGTATCTAGTTTTAACAAAGTTTAGTAAACTCACAATCTAGGTTTTTGACAAAAACCTAGAAAAGATGAAAACCCTAGAAGTTGCCCAAGGATCGATTTGATGGAGGAGAATGAGGATCTTGAACCAACACTTCAATAAATGCACTTGGATGGAGCTTTGAGGAACAATTAATGAGACCACCAACCCAAACCCTAGATTGAAGTGAAATGAGACTTGGATGCTTCAAAAATCGCCCTCAAGGACTCTCTCCCGTTTTTAGATGAGAAAATGGTTGAAATGAGGTATCATATTGCATTTAAAACAGAAGACTAGACCACGCGGGCGACAATGCCCAACGACTTTGCCCCTGGCATTGTCGTCGGGGCATTGTCGCGGTCTCACCACCACCCTCGGTACGCAACCTGTGACTATGCCCAGCGACTTTGCCCATGGCATTGTCGTCGGGGCAATGTCGCCCACCACCTGCAAGGCCTGATTTCCACAATGAAAAGTAACCGATTCACTCACGACCACAGAAATAAAGGATGACAGGATTTTGAGGATCATATAACGTAACGTATACATAATAAAAGCCACATATAGAAAAACAATTAAGAAGATACAATTAACTTAAATTAATCAAGTAAAACGCAAGGCTTACGGCTTCCTAAAACTTACCTGAAATCCGGGTGTTACAGTTACATATTATACCTAAACAATTTGTCCAACTTATTTATCATATAACCATATGTGATTTGGGTTGCATATTCAGGATTTGGTTGAAGAAACAATCAGAACAAGATCAATTACCAAAATGGATTTAACCGAATTTGCATGAATAAAGGAAAAAGATGGTATATTGTATCCCTAATTTTTAGGAAGTCAATACTATCCTAAATTAATTAATATCATAATGACCTTAATACCATTTTAAGGTTCATTTTGGAAAATATTATTTTGGGAATTATTTTAAAAAATGATTGGTTGAGAGTCTTCGCTTTATTCTTTTAAATAGCCCACATTCTCGTTTGAACCCATCTCTCTCTCTCTCTCTCTCTCTCTCTCTCTATATATATATATATATATATATATATATATATATATTATGTTTATTATTCAACAATATAATTATATTAAAACTTTTAAATTCATATAAATTAACTAGTTTTATATAAAAAAAAAAGTTTTTTTGTGATTACATATCCAAAATAGAACTTCGAAAGGTTGTATCTTCGATTAACCATGAGTCTTGTCATGTGTGAATCCAAGAAACTATGAGTGATGTGATTTGCTAAGTTTGTAAAAATTTAAAATCTAAAGTTAAAATTGTAAAAACACAAAAGTTAAAAAAAATTGAAAAAAAATTGAAAAAAATGGAAAAAAGGTCACGTCTTGGAAAAAATGTGCAACACGACGCGCCATGGCACACCTCATGGCGCCATGACGTGAACCACGCCTTATAGAAACATTATAGGCCTTATCGTAACAGCGGAGACACGTCTTACGCCATGACCTGCCTTTTTGACATTAATTATAATAAAAAAGTATAGTATTTGTAAGAACTATTATTGGACAAAGTTTTTATAAAAATCTCATACCACCTTTGGTTCGTCTGAAGGAATGAAAATGAAAATGAGTATGAAAATATAGACATTCCATTACATTATATTGTTTTGCATTATATTGCATTCTTGATGTTTGGTTTACTCTATCATCCAATAATTAGGGTTTCTTCTTTCTTGATACAAACTTCATCATCCCTGTTGAAGAAATTGAAATTACAAAAAAAAAAAATCAAACAGTTGAAGATGTAGATAGAAATTACAGATGCATTCTTGAAGTTCAGATCTATTTCCACATTAAACAAATATGTTCCTCCCTAAACCTAAAGAAAATCAAACATGAAGATGAAGATGTAGACCGAAAATCGAAAATCAAAAGTTGGAAGATGAAGATGCAGATGCAGATTGCAAATCTAAAATCTTGAAGATGAAGATGCAGGTCGAAGATGAAAATCTCTCATGAAAATTTTGTGAAGATGCATACAAAAATCAAAATCTGGGAGATGAATGAACATATGAAAAAAAATTAAAAAGATGAAGATCGAAAATCAATAATCAATCGAAAAATCAAACAGATGAATGAACATATGTTCCTCCCAAAACCTAACGAAAATCGAAAATCAAGATGAAGATGTAGATCGAAAATCGAAAATCAAAATCTGGAAGATAAAGATGAAAATCTGGAAGATAAAGATCGAAAATCAAAAATCAAAAATCTTGAAGATGAAGATGCAGATTCCTTGGTGTTTTCTTTCTTGATTTCTTGATGCTTTTCTCGAAGATGAAGATGAAGAACTGGATGAGGATGAAGGATTTCTTTCTTGATTTCTATTTGCAATATTCTCTTGTGTTTTTGGAGAAGATTTGGTTGACGGAGAAGATTTCATCAGATTGCTTGATTGTTTTCTATTCCCCCCAATTTGGGGAGGAATGGATTAATCAAATCTATTATAATGATTCATTACATTTTTTAAACCAAACACCATTTTTCATTCCATTTATATTCCTTATTTGAACCAAACACCTTCAATTATTATTATTTCCATTTATTATCTTTTAATACTTCCAACCAAACACCCCCTTTCTTAACTTGAACTTCGTGTGAATTGTTAAAGAAAAAACAGAATAGAACAAAAATATACGGAGAGAATGAATCTGTAATTCTCATTAATCAAAAGCCCTTTAAATAGGGATGAGATACAAGTATCTAACCACGAGATATTTCAGTTCTAATCTAACTCTGATATATTTATCTCTATTTCTATCTTTATCTCTATCGTCATATCCTTTAGACGATGGCATATTTATCCTACAACATTCCCCCTTGTGCTGAGTTAAAGGAGTGATGGTGCACAGTTGTTGCCTCGTTAAAACCTTGCGCCAAAATAAAACCCAGTGGGAAAAAATAAAAATATGACGAAGGAAAGAGTACAACGCACCAGCTTCTTTGCAATACATAGACTTATCCTTCAGTCTAGTTTTCTCTTAGATTCATACTTTAATCTTGACAGTTAGGAAAGCATGATGGTATATAAACAGGTTACCTCACTAAAACCTTACACCAAGGAACAAAACCCAATGGGAAAAATAAAACCTTGGTTGAAGGAAAGAGCACAACATACCAATATCAAATATATAGTAGACTCCCCTTTTGTCTACTACTCCCCCTGATTTGTGCATTAATCAAGGGAGTTTGAAAACATTTGCATTTACATGTTTTCCAATATATGGTTTTAGATAATGACTTGGTAAAATATGTCACGTTCTTTTGACACCTTACTTGATTCACTTGAATCTAAAGGAGAGTCTTTTATTGCTGATTGTATAGAAATTTAAGCAAAATATGCTTTGTGTTATTACCCTTGATGTATCTTATGTTTATTTCTTCAATATATGATGCATCATTTCCATATATGCAAGTAGGATACTGGTTGAACCCAAAATTACTAGCTCCTCTAATATATGTAATGATGGTCCTTAATCATATACATTCTTTAATTATCTCATGGAGAGTAATATTATTGGATTAGTTAAAGGAGGTAGTTACAAGGGTTTGTTTATCTTACTTTCAAGCAATCGGTGTGTTCCTTGTGGTAATTCATCATCCAATTTGGGAACAACCTTTGTATGGGTCAGGCAGATACATAATATCAGCAAAGACATACCAATACATTGTTTGGTGTTTCTATAAGAGCTAGTACTTTTGTTGCTTACATTATAATTAGGTATTGAAGTTTCATTATCAATCCCATTTTTCTTTCTATAGGGAAAATATAAGTCCATGTCAATGGATCCAAAAGATTAATTTGATATCATTCCAATGACTTTGCGTTGGCGCTGAGCTAAATCTAGCTAACAAGTTCACTGGGAAATATAATATATGGTCAAGTGTATTATGTTAAGTACGATAATGCGCATATTGTACTTAGATAGGGAATTCTAACTCCCAGCATTTTTCGTCATCATCCTTTAGACGAAATGGATCTTTCCTTATATCCAACACTTCGACCGATCATGGGAGTGCTAACCGGATGCGCTTTGTCCATATTAAATTGTCTGATTATTTTCTGGACATATGCGATCGGTGAATTAATATTTCACAAACTCGGTGTCCTAGCTCAAATATCTAGACAAAACCAAGTTTTCCCAAGATCTTTCCTCTCAAAATCAGATTTCAAGTAGCTTGTGGTTCCTCTCATTTCATCAAGAGTGTCTATTATGTTCATAACATTGACATATAGAGCTACTTTGAAAATCTGGAACTTGTTTTCCATAATAAATACGCAAGAGAACAATTCATCGTTCTTATATATCCTTTCCCAATCAAGTATTCCATTAGGCGGGTATACCACATCCGCTTAGATTGCTTTAATCTATAAAGTGGGCGTTTCAATTTTATTGCAAACGCATTTCGTGGTTTAGAGTTACTTGATTTTGGTATGTAATATCATCAAGCACTTTTATATATCTCTAAATCTAGATCCCCATAGAGATATGAAGTAACCACATCCATGAGCTGCATTTCCAGTCCTTCGGAAATTACTAGGCTAATTAATTAGCAGAACGTTATAACGTTTATCACGGGAGAGTAAGTCTTCTCGTGGTCAATCCAGGGCGTTGTGAGAAACCTTGCGCCAAAGGAGAGTCTCATACATTATGAATTAATTATTCTCATTACGCTTTAGGACAAATGATTTATCTATGTCTTACAGGCTTTACACTTGGTGGGTTAGCACTACCAAACCAAATACCTGTTCATTTGTAAAATAATATGATTCTCTTGGATTGCTTATTTAGGCCAATTTGCTCTTTGTTGATATTTTTCAACTGAGCATGGTTCGATGTCAATGTGCTTTATCACCTTATAAGCAACAATATATGCGAAATATATCATCAATGATTATATATGATTTGTCCATCGACTCATATGTACTCTCATAGTTCATTTGAGATATTTCTTTACATCTATAATGGTTACATATTCGATTTTACTTTAGCAAAGAAATTAATTTTGGTACTTAAAATTAATTTCAAAGAAACATATACATAATCAATATTAAATATTAAAACAAATATGTTATATTTCATTTTCAATATGTTCCCTTTTTGATAGAAACACTTTTTAGTGCATATCTTATTTGATTGTCCATTATCACCTGGGTAGTAGTTGTATCTTACTTCAGGTGTTGAAAAATCCTTCCTGACTCTTACCAATACCTTGACCCTTTATAGGGTCTCGTCCACATGGTGCAGAAATGTCACATGTGTGAAATTGTTTTTAACTCACAATCCTTTGGAGTTGTTTCCACCTCTAACACTTTCACTATCGATATCGGGAATTTTCTTTATCCCGACATATGTGGTGTTATTCGAAAGAACCTTGTTATATCTCTCAACCACTTGCATTAAGTTGATGAGTTTATCTAAAGGTTGCATCCCAACTTATATTTATATTTACTTATATATGAAAGGTGGAAATAGTGTTAAAAATTATGTCATCTTCTGTGAGTTCCTTGCCACAGAGATTGAGATGCGTTTTGGATATAACATTTCTTTGTTGACATCAGTTACCTTTTTGTAATCGAGTAAGTGGGTTTCATTCCAATGTACGATTAGTTCGGGAAGTACATATTCATGAGTACTCCCGATTATCGATCCCTTTCGGGACATCCCACATTTCTTTGGGGGTTTCCAGTAAAGGTATTCCTATGAAATTTAGGATTTATATGTCGTCTCAAAACATGAAGGTATTTGCTTGTACCTTTTCAAGAGGTTGGTTTTAGAGTTAATAGGGAGTTGGACTTTAGGTATTTTCTTGTACCTTTTCAAAAGGAGATTTATATACTCATTTATGATACTCAGATTCTTTTGAGTTTACGACGTTGATTTTGGGATGAGTTGTTTCAACCATTTACATATATAAAGGATAATATATGATTTTCTTTTTGATAAGAAAATGGATTATGGTTATGAAATTTCATTATCATAACAATATTGGATTTTGTATGCTTTGATTTTATTGATAATACTTCATCAATATTTCAATTTTTGCGAAAAAGAAATCACTCAATCTATTGGATTTCCAGGTAGTAATGGAATCATATGGATTTCTTAAGTCCCTAGAAACCTTAGGGTTGTTTACACCCGTTTGACAAAATCCAGTCGATATCTTGTGATTTATTTCATTTAGATATAACATTATTAATTATAGATCATTTGGCATGAGGCCAAAATGACTATGAGTTTGACATATCAAGCCAATTTTAATATTTTAATACCTTAATAGTATTTTTGGAGATTTTGGTAAAAACCAAAATATATGGGGTTAGAAATGTAACTTCCAAAAATTAATTATATAGTTTAAAATTATGAGTAGAAACTCATAATAAGATAAATGTTTGAATTTAACATTTTCATGCTATTTTTGAATCTTTTGACAAAATAATAAAAATTATGGGGGTTAGAAGTGTAACTTCTAAAAGTTTATGATAGATTATAAATTATAATTAAGATAAACATTTAAATAAGATATGGATAAATAATAAATATTACTTAATAAGACAATAAAAGTCAATCATATAAATTAATTAGCCATGTAAATAACTATCATATTTCACAGTAATATAATTAGTCTAATTTAAAGATATAAATCAAATTTAATTGTCAGATAAGTAAATAACATCAAGATAATTAACTTATCCAACTAAACATATCTTATTATAAATTAATTGATCATGTCAAAAAAAATGGCAATGATAAGTTTAAAACAATAAAATTATGCTATCATGATTGAAACTAAAAGATATAAATTAGAACTAAATTAAATATACAACCTAATATACCAATTATATATTCAATATATGGATGGATAAACAAAATCAATTAAAAAAATGTATTACAGTTGATTTAAATAAAATAATAAAACAAATGTTAACCTCATAAGTAAGAACGGTTCCTTATTATCACTTAAAACCCTTAAAGTTTTCATCTTTTATCCACCTTCAATCTGATAGTCTCCTCATCTCTTATTTTATTCCGGTTGTATATTGGTTTGCACTAAGTGAACGGTTTTTCGAACATAAACTTGAAGAATGGAAAATATTCAATAAATCTAAGACCTTGATTTGATCGATAGTGAGCATAAATTATGATATACCACACGGAAAAATACATATAAAGTGATCATATAAAAGTAGATATGATAACATATTTTGATCCAATGGATATACGATTTACTAAGGTGCTTATATAAACATATTGTGTATATTAATAATGGAGATTGATAAAAAAAATAGAAAGGAAAATACAATATAAGATTACATACTTTATGCAAATTGTATGTTTTATTGTAGGCCGATATAATTTGACATATTATATCACAACATCAACATGCATATCATATAAATTTGCTTACTTGATTTTACATCGGGAGTAGCAGTGTTGTTTCAGCAGCCTGTGGGTTCGAAAAGGGTTTATAATATCTGAGTGTTCGAGCTGATAACGTGTTAAAGAAAAAACAGAATAGAACAACAATATACGGAGAGAATGAATCTGTAATTCTTATTAATCAAAAGCCCTTTAAATAGGGATGAGATACAAGTAGCTAACCACGAGATATTTCAGTTCTAATCTAACTCTGATATATTTATCTCTAGTTCTATCTTTATCTCTATCGTCATATTCTTTAGACGATGACACATTTATCCTACAACATGAATGATATTTTGTTAGGTTTTTTATATTAAATATTTGATTTTTACTATAAAGATATAATAATAATAGATGTTGAAAAAATAAATATAACCCATAAAAAAGTTTTTTTTCCCTGGAAATTAAGGTAGTGAACTTTTATGTTGGTTTTTAATTTACCCAGTTTAAAAATAATGTGATAAAAATATAAAAATAGGTTATTATAAAAACTTCCATTACGTGGTAATACTATGAGTAAACTACAATTTTCGTCCCCTATGGTTTGTTTAAGATTTTTTTATTTTGGAAATTTAATTAAAATGCCCAAAATTCCCTATGACTAACCTAAATGTTCAAAACCTCCCCATTTTTGCTGAATTACCCCATAACCCCACGATTTTGACTCTCAATCGCGGGGTCAATTAAAAAATTTTCAAAATCCGTCATATGTCCGCGAAGATGGTCCGCTATCGAGCCCTAACCTGGCGATCGATCAGTAAGTCCGCGATCAATTTATGGATATACCCCTCGATAACCATAATTGTAATAATTACTTTTTAATTTGATATACCCCTCGATAACCATAATTGTAATAATTACTTTTTAATTTGATATACCCCTCGATAACCCCTCAATTTATGGATACTAGTGTTGGGCCCGTGCATTGCACGGGAGAATAATTTTTTTGTTGGAATATTGAACCGAGTTAAAATGAAACGTAATTTCTCTGTTAACAGTTAATGAAATACAATGTGAAAAACGAATGTATTTTCATAAGTGGTTAACTTGCATATATTCTTAATCGTTTGTTGTTATGAGTTTGTGCAATAATATTGGTAATAGTTTTGTATTATATTATTTAAAACTCAAACGACATGTCTCACAACATATCACTATTATTGAAATAATTATAAATATGAACATACGTTTTTACAGATTTTGCAATTTTTTTGAAACCTCCTCGACAACACTTGACAATCACTTTGAACGTATAAATCTGTAGATTAATTAACAACATTGAACCCACATCAAATATGACAAAGAAAATAAATGATTTCTATCTTTTGTAACCGGCAACTCAACTGGTATAGTTCAAATTCACTTAGTACCACTTGAAAATTTATCTGACTATTGACTTCAAGACCTCATAGTATTAGTCGATAAAAATAAAGATATGTATATATATCTTATTCCCCTACTTCGAAAAATATGATTGTGTGTTTTGAAAAATATAAACAAATCCTCAGTAAATAAAATAAAATATAAAAAAGTAGTTTTTCAAAGAAACAAAAATATAGTGGAATACCTTTTGTTCAGTTGCAGGTTCCGCCATTGACACCCGACCGTTCGTTTTCTTCTTCTACTCGGATGATACATAGAGAAACTATATATATTTATAGTGAGTGTAGAGAATATTTTAAAATCTTTTATTTTCATTTTCGATTTTACATTTAAATGTAAATATATTAAAAATATGGAAGAATATTTTTATATCTACATCGTTTCTATTTTATTTTCTTTACACTTGATTAATTTGGAAAGTATTGCGAAATATTTTTATTTTAAAGAATACGATAATTTATTAGTGTATCTCGTTATTTTTTATTTTTAATTCATATCAATCTTCTTTTTCTTCTTTTAATGCTCGTGAAATAAAAATACGTGTAGATTTTATATTATGCTAATATAAAATACGTGTAGATTTTATAAAATAAAATAGATTTTATATTAGCAAAAAAATACGGAAGAAAAAAGAGTTTATATTACATCTCATTATGTAAAAAGATTTTATAAAATAAAATATGGAAAAAGATTTTATAAAATAAAATATGGAAAAATCATTATGAGATGTAATATAAAAAAATACCGAAGAAAAAAGACTTTATATTACATCTCATTAATATAGATTTAAATGTAAAATCTACATTTAAAATAAATTATGCTAATATAAAATCTATTTTATAAAATTTTCCACCAAAAAAGCAAATATTTATATTAATAAATGAGTATCCATTCCACAAATAGATGATTATGTGAGATACTGTGTTTGGAAAGGTTGTACCAAAGCATTAAGAAATTGTAAATTAATTAATTGGCTTTAATTAGTTGTACATTGTGCTTAAAATGTTGTAATTAAGAGTTTTTTATGTCGTTTTTATAATATAGTATAGATACCCTGCGATCAATTTGTTTTAAAAGTAATTATTACAATTAAATTAATATATATATATATATATATATTTAATATATATAAAACTAAAAACCTTAATTATTTGGGCAAAACTGGGGTTGAATCGTGGGGTTGAATCAATTTAATTATGAATATACCCCTCGAGAACATCAATTTAATTATTTTTTTAATATATACAAAAGGGTGCCATCGCGGACTTAAGCTCGAATTCAAAAAAAAAATAATTGACCCTGTGATCGAGGGTGAAAATTGCGGAATTATGGGGTATTTGGGTAAAAGTGGGGAGGTTTTAGACATTTAGGTAAGTCATCGCTAAACTTGGGGCATTTTAATTAAGTTGTCTTTTTTATCCTAGTGGATTCAAGACTACATTTATCTTTGGTTTGTACTTTATTTATGTCTTCGTCCCTGAATAAATGTGTTTTTTTTAATATTTATTATTATTATTATATTTATGGTCAATTTATAAAAAAAAAACACATACTTTTTATTTTATTATTAAGATTTACAATAACAAAAAATGCAATATTATCATCAAATTTGTAGTTTTGAAATCATATGGATTTTTTTTTTGGAAGGCATAGCGGCATCGAACCAACGAACGACTACCACGAACACACGCACACACGTACGCACACCTCCCCGGCTATATCGGGCATCTACGGGCAGCCCACTAATCCGCCGTTGTCCCGGCCAGCTTACGCTGAACCTAGAGCCCAACCACAGTCTAAGACTGGGCTGGGGGCAGGCCAGTCAACGACTGGACCGGCCCAAGGACTGGGTACTCCTCATGCCTTCAAATTGACTTCCCTTGGAATCGAACCCGGGTAGATTGGGATACCATCCACAACCCCCCCCCCCCCCCCCGGATGTTACCGCCCTTGGGAAAACCAACTGAGCTAGACATGATTTGTTGAAATCAAATGGATGAATATAGAAATCTTATATAGATAAATTATAGGGACGAAATGATAGTTTACTATGATAATATTAGAGTTAATTATAAAATTAGTCTCTATGGTTTTTCGAAAATAACTTTTTTCGTCTGTACAGTTTCAAAATTACAAGATTACTATCATGATTTGCAAAAACATATGAATTTAGTCCTTTCCATTTAAACGGGTGTTAAAAGAAATTCCGTTAAAAAGGGTTATTTTCATCATTTCATCATTTTTTTTGACCTAATCAAAATTGATTTATTGATCTTGGTTCATGTGGTTTTAGATTGGGTAAATAACAAAAAAAAATCGATAAAAGGACAAAAATGTCATTCACTTAACGGAGTTTTCTAACGACTGTTAGAATGAGATCAAATTCGAACATTTTTACAAACCATGATGGCCATCCTGTAATTAAAAATGCAAAAACAAAAATGCTACTTTTGACAAACCACAAGGACCAAATGTGTATATTTCTCAAACGACAAGGACCAAATGTTTACCTTTTAGCAACACCTAACTTCCGGAAATTTTTTGGGATGGTAGATTTCTTTCAATGAACGAGTGTATTTATATAGTACCTTGTAGGGGTGTCTAGAAATTTATTCCATCCAAGTTAAACTGATCGGTCCAATTAGAACCAACTAGCCATAATCGGATATTCAATTGTAATTGAATCAGAACGGATCCAAAATTTCAATATCCAAATTTGATCGGTCGGTTCTTGGATGACAGTTCAGAATTCAGTAAAACCGAACCAGAATCCAATGACCATCCAATTAATAACTATATATGATTACTACCACTTTAAGATATTGTTTTTCAATTGATATTTATATGCGGTATGTTTTAATAAATTAAGAAAATATATGAATAATTAGTTGAAATGGTGGATTAGTTGGTTAAAAATTTGATCAAAATATTGGATTGATTCAATCTGATCAATAGATAAAGCAATAATACTATCCAATGGATGGAACCGATCCGATCCAATCATCCATTGGATTTGATTGGAGCGGATGACAAAATCCAACATCCAATGGATGATTGGATCGGATCGGATCAGATCCACCTAAATCTATTGGATTTCAAACGATGAACACCCCTAGTACTTTGAGTCTGTTTTTTTCTTTTGGTAAAGGGATGATACTGTAGTTTGTTTTAAACGAAAAAAATATTCTAGCCTTTAGGAAAAAATTATTTCATAGCACCGTAAGCTTTTTTCTGTATTTATTGAATGGGCTAGGAAAAATTTATTTCATTTCTATCAGTAGTACTCAGAGCAATTATTGACATTCACGATTTTAAATCGTGTAGCATATTCATTATAAGTTGTATGGTAGCAAGTAGCAACATTAAGACCAGACCCGTTCTTGACATTTTGTAGGCCCTGAGCGTACGTAAAAGAATGGGCCCTCAATAACTATGAAAAAGAATGGTGGATTTGAAATCCTATATATAGATATGAGTTGGACTATTTACTATAGATGGTAATTTTTCAAAAGGTAGATTAATTCATAACAAGAAATATGTTTTATTCTAATACAAAAAGAGAACTCATGTGCATAATGTAATCGAAAGAGTCGGTGGAAGATAAATGATGTAGAGGATTCTCAATATTTTATGGCAAGAAGGCAAATGAATATTAAAGGGAATGTGTGAGAAACGTGATTCCTTGAGACCCTATAAGAAAAGATAATGGTTGTTGTGAACTATGATGCATGCCCAAAAAATGGTTGGTTGAGTCCTTAAATGGGATTTTGTGGTATATAGTAGATTTCTAATAAAAGATGTAGAATTCAAGTAATTGATCAAAAGATTTGAATGTCTTATCCTTCATTTTCTTGAAATATTTTGATTAAATGTTTATGACACATGAATGATACAAGGAATTGTTTGAATGCATTTAACAGGAATAATTTATTGATCAATTAAAAAACTATGAAGTAGGTCATAACTCATAGGAACAGATGGATCGTCAAACTACAAATAGCAATAACCGTGAAATAATAGTACAATACCTTTTAATGGTCATTTAACAATTTAGAGATCTTATTCTCCAATGTAATTATTTATTTCATTTTGGACCGTTGTTGTCTATTAAATTCTTTTAGGCATTTTATTATACATTAAAATACTAATTTTTTTGGACTACTACAATATACTAAACAAAGTTGGAAAATTTTGGGCCCCTCAATTTTTGGACCCTGGGCATGTGCCCTATTAAGATATTGGTGCGTTGGTGGAAATAGTGGTATGGGAATGCTATCATCAATTTGATCTCATTAGTCTTGGTTCTAAAATAATGTGGGAACCTAAAGTGGAAATGATGACGCTACCTTTTCACTTTTTTTCAAGTTTACAATATATGGAGGGAGGTTCAAACGAGAATAGTAACAAAATAAAAGAATAAGAAAATAATCAAATCACATGTGATTTTACATTAAAGGTCAAGGCAAAGTTGTGAAGGCGGCGTGGTTGCGACCTCGTGAATCAAATGTGATTTAAAACGTGATTTTAATGTGAAATCACATATGATTCAACCGTCTTCTTATTCTCTTATTTTGTCATTGTTCTCCTATGAACCTGACTCATAATACATATATATATATATATATATATATATATATATATATATAAGGGTGAGTTCAAATGAAAACTCATCTTTAATTGTGCATATGAGGACAAATCTTAACCATTGATCAAAACTTAGAAAACTAATCAATGGTTAATACATAATAAGGTTAATTGGGAAGTGATTAAGGACAAATTGTAATTTGGAATCAACGTCTACCTTTTTTGAATTTTTATTTTTATTTTTAATTAAAAAAAAATTACCCCCTTAAACTTTAAAATAATTTATCTTAAAAATTACTAATATTTTAATCAAACAAATTACATCAAAAAAACGAGAATTTCGTGCTCTTCGATACGACATCCATCTCAATATAGTTATTTTTTCGTTTTAGGCATTGTTTGGTAAAAAAAGCTAGCTTATAAGCTAGCTTTTTTCTTTGGTACATGTTTGGATGACCAAAAGCTAGCTTATTGAAAAGCTACTCAAAGTAGCGTTTTGAAAAGCTAGCTTATCAGCTACCAGCTAGCTTATAAGCTAGTTTGCCGAACATAGCCTTAACCGTTTTTTACGTAAAATTCTATATACGTGTTATATTCATTATGAATATGTATGCACGTCTTCGAGTGTCCACATTCAGTATGAATAACAAAGGTGAACGTTCATTCACTATTCATGATGAATAATACCATATGCAAGATGAATAATACAATATTCAGGATTTTTTCGTTTTAACCGTTTTTTACGTAAAATTCTATATATGTGTTATATTCATTATGAATATGCATGCACGTCCTCGGGTGTCCACATTCAGTATGAATAACAAAGGTGAACGTTCATTGACTATTCATGATGAATAATACAGTATTCAGGATGAATAATACAATATTCAGGATGAATAATACACAAATACATGATTCATGTATTATTTATCATGAATCGTTTTTTATTCACCCTCAATGTTCTATTATTCATCCTGAATGATACATTATTAATGGTGAATAATATATGAATGACCCGTGAAGGTGTAGACACATGAAACGCTCTCTTTTGTTTCCCAATTCACAACCGAAATTTGGTTTAATTCATTATGAATATGTATGCGCATCCCCGGATGTCCCACATTCATTATGAAAAACAAATATGAACGTTCATTCATTATTCATGATGAATAATATAATATTCAGGATGAATTGGACAACATTCATGACGAATAATACACGAATTCATGAATCGTGAATTATTCACCCTGAATGTTGTATTATTCATCCTGAATGATACATTATTCATGATGAATAACAGATGAATGACCTGTGAAGATGTGGAGACGTGACGTGCTCTCTTTTGTTTCCCGATTCACGATAGAATTACTCGATAGGTTCTCGATTCGTCTTGATGGGTGTTGGGTTACGGTGCTGAAGAAACGTGATGCTTTACGACGTTGAAGAAGGTGATGTCGAGTTACATAGTTACGTTGTCGAGACGTTGTACAAACTTGAACGTAAATAAATATTCATAATGAATATAACACATATATACATTTCACGTAAAAAACGGTTAAAACGACAAAAAAAAAAAAGATATCGAGATGGATGTCATATCGAAGAGCACGAAATTCTCGTTTTTTTGATGTAATTTGTTTGATTAAAATATTAGTAATTTTTAGGATAATTTATTTTAAACTTTAATTGGGTAAAAAAAATTTAATTAAAAAAGAAAATAAAAAGTCAAAAATGGTAGGCGTGTATTTAAATTTTCTTTCATTTTTACCCTAAACATTTTAAAATTAAAAGTTTTATTTAATATGAGTTGTTGGATCAAAAGAGATCGAGTGGCTGAAATTTGTTTTCACGTGCAAAATGAAAAATGAGTTTTCATTTGAACTTTTCTCTCTCTCTCTCTCTCTCTCTCTCTCTCTTATATATAGGGAGAATTTCAAATGAGAAATGCTAAGTGTGTAAGAAATAGATAAATGATTCTAGCCCTTCATCTGGTCAATATTTGCGGCTTTGACCGTGAAACACCGGATAATTCTTTGCATGATCTATAAAAGATAGAGGGGTAGTTTCGTAAAATACGCGGGACGAGTTCATATGTGAACATATGAAATTCACATATGAACTATACGTTCATATGTAAATCAGTTAATTAGTTCATATGTGAATCTATTAATTAGTTCAACTGATTCGCATATGAACCTACGGTTAATTAGTTCATATGTGAATTAGTTAATTAGTTCATATATGAATCACAAAGGTTCATATATGAATCAGTTAAAAGAGTTCATATGTAAATTACATTCATATGTGAATTAACATTTAATCAGTCAAAGACGCAATTATTGATCAGTCAAAGACGCAATATTTGACTAGTCAAATCCGATCTTGACCGTATTAATGGCTAGAATTACTTCTCTATTTCTCACACACTTAACATTTCTCATTTGAACCTAAGGCTATATATATATATATATATAGGGCGAGAATGCGAGAAGGAATATGAGCTACATAATTTATTAATTAAAAAATAGCATAAATAAATTTTGTTTAAAATATTAGGATAATTACAATTTGAATTGGATAAATCCTTAAAAATCTCATAATATCTTTTAAATTTATTTATTTTTTAATTTTAATAAATTCATAATATTTTTATCAAATTTATATTATTATTTTCTAGATAAAATCATAATCTTTCATCAAATATCACATGTGATATCCATAACTAATTCATTATTTATTTCACCATTTTTTCTCTATTTTTTAGATTTACGTTTTGAATCACATGTGATTAACTTCGTTTAACATGTGATATATTATTATGTATCACATATGATCCCACTAGGTGGATTTTTGTAAATATCACATATGATAATATATGTCTGAATATAAATAACGCATAATCATATGTGATAATATTTACACATATCACATGTGATAATATTTACATCACAAAAAGATCTATAAATAAAAGTATACATAATCACATATGATTAACTAAAATATATACAATTATCACATGTGCTAATATTTACATCACAAAAGATCTATAAATAGAAGTATACATAATCACATATGATTAATTAAAATATATACAATTATCACATGTGATAATATGATATGTGATATGCATAAATATTCATATAATGATATCGCATGTGATATTTGGTTAAAATTGTGAATTTTTTTTAATTAAAAGTATATTTAGAAAAAAGTTTTAATAAATAATTGAAATTAAAAAATAAATAAATCTAAAAGATATAATGAGAGTTTTAAGAATTTATTCAATTTAAAATGATAATTATCCTAATTTCTAAAACTATTTTTTATTTATGGTTTTTTTAATTAATAAATTATGTGACCCACATTTCTTCTCGCATTCTCGCAAATTAGTTTGCTTCTCGCATGATCCCCCCCTCCCTCCCTCCCTCTCTCTCTCTCTCTCTCTCTATATATATATATATATATATATATATATATATAGGGGAGGGATCAATTGGAAACCAATATTACATTGGAAACTTTGAAAACCGAAATTAACCAATCATTAAATTTTATTTTTATTTTTATTTTTAATTGATAAGGTTATTTTAGTCTTTTACATAATTTCATAGTATATATGGTAAGTGTTATTATTATTATAATATTAATTATTTAATTTTAATGTATTTTATATATGGTAATATTGATCATTTATTAATTTAAACATGAAACATTTAATTTAGGTAAACATAAATTGATTCATACACAAGCTACAAATCAAATTATTTTTTTCTGATTCTTATGAATCATTGATTCATCCAATGAATGAAAGTTTATATTCATATGAAATTTTCAATATTACCTCCAGACACAAAATATTAATATAGTGAAACATAATAGATTTGATATAGTGAAACAAAATATTAATATAGTAAAATGAAACATAAATGTTAATATAGCGAAACCTGATGAAACATACTTGATATAGTGAAACATAATGGAAAGATAATGAAACAAAATATTAATATAGTGAAACCTGATATAGTGAAACAAAATATTAATATAGTGAAACCTGATGAAACAGATTTGATATAGTGAAACACAATGAAAAGGTAATTAAACAATAATGGTAATGAAACTTAATTGGGTTTTTACATACTGCATATTGATGAACATGTAATAAAAAGGTAGTCTTAATATATTGTTATTATCTTTTATTAATAAATTAATTAATTTATTACCATATATAATTATTATATTTTATTAATAAATTAATTAATAATTAATTTATTACCATATTTCAAATTTGGCAACTAAATTATTGACCATTTACCCTTTTGACATATTATTATTATTGTTTATTAATAAATTAATTAATTTATTACCATATATAATTCAAATGAATATTGACCATTGATTAAAAAGATCAATGGTTGAAATTTGGTTTCTAAAGTTTCCAATGAAATTTGGTTTCCAATTGAAACCACCCTTATATATATATATATATATATATATATATATATATATATATATATATATATATATATATATATATATGATGCGTTTCTTTTGCAAACCAAACAATTTGTACAAACTATGCAAACCACTATATTAGGAAACAATAGATATATTTATGGATAATGATTATGATTTATTAATAATGATTGTGATATATATGAAAAATTTTAAGTTTATTCATTATAATCATGATTTTAAATTAGGAAATGTTAAGTTTATTCATTATAATCATGATTTTAAATTAGGAAACATAATAAAATCATATATTCATTAGACTTGATGAACGACTAAGATTGGTTTGTATAGTTTGTACAAGTTGTTTGGTTTGCAAAAGAAACGCACCCTATATATATATATATATATATATGAGTAGTTTCATTTGGAAACCACCTTAATTTTGAAAACCATGGAAACCGTGGATTTCATTGGTTAAGTAAATGAAATTGTTTCATGAATTTGTAAAATTTGATAAATTGTTTTATATAATTCTTTTCTTGATTAAATTGTTTCATATATTTGTGTTTTTTTATGTAAAAATGAATATTTTTCATCAGAATGAGAAAATGAATGAAACAATTTCATCAGAATGAGAAAATATATTAAACAATTTCATTTTTATATAAAAAAACACAAATATATGAAATAATTTCATCAACAAAAGAATTATATGACACAATTTTATCAAATTAAACAATTTTATGAAACAATTTCATTAAATTAACCAATGAAACAGACGACTTCCACGGTTTGCAAAATTAAAGTGGTTTCTCTTTGATCTCTCCCATATATATATATATATATATATATATATATATATATATAGAGAGAGAGAGAGAGAGAGAGGCTCATTCAAATAGAAACTTTTTATTAGTAGAAACTATGCAACCCAAGGGCAATTATGTCTTTTTATAAATTTCGTATTTTTAGGAAAAAACTAACTTTCTTAATTATCTCTCCATCTCTCTCTCTCTCTCTCTCTCTCTCACTCTCACACACACAACCACACACGATCCACCATCACCATCCACTTCCGACGACGTCCTCTCCACTGGCGGCGACCTCCTCCTACTCCGGCGACTTCCCCTATTTCCGGTGAGTTTCATATGAGAAAGAACCTAAGAAACTAGCTTTGCATTTTTCACGATTCATATGAGAAAAAACATATGAAACTTAAAAAATATATGATTATTTCGAAAAAAAAATCTGAATATTCATATACAAGAAAATATATGAAACTTAAAAATCTGATTAGTTATATAAGAGAAAAATATATGAAACCATTTATGAAAAAAATATAAAACCGTTTATGAAAATGTATGAAATTATATAAAAGTATATGATTATTTCGAAAATTTTCACATTTCATATAAGAAAAAACATATGAACCCGTTTATGAAAATACAGAAAACCCACCGGAGTTTAGAAGGATTCACTGAAGTTTGACATCCCTTTCGAGTTCACTTTCTTGTTCATAATGGTAACCGGAATTTTTGAGAGAGAGAGACGAGTTCACTTTCTTGTTCATCATGATGGTCGGATTTTTGTTCATCATGGTGGCCGGATTTTTGAGAGAGAAAGAAAAAGATGGTGGCTGGATTTTTGAGAGAGAAAGAGAGATGGCCGGAATTTTGAGAGGGAGAGAAAGAGAGAGAGAGAGAGAGAGAGAGAGGGGTTAGGTAATTATGGAGAGATAATTAAGGAGATACACTAACCATAAATAGATTAATTTAAATTAATTAATAAAATTTAAATTTTAAATAGTTAAAGTTATTCGTAAACTTCCCTTTTCCTATTTTTTAAAAAAAATTAAATCCAAAAAATCCTCAACCGTTGATAAAAAGTTCGGATGGTGTAGATGGGTTTGTAAGTTTGCATTATTTAAAAAGTTTTTAAATGATTGTCCATCTCTCTCTCTCTCTCTCTCTCTATATATATATATATATAGATAAGGAGAGGTTCATTTAAGAAATGCTAAATATATGAGAAATAAAGAAGTAATCCTAGCCTTTCATTCGGTCAAGATCGTCTTTGACTGACCAACAATTACGGCTTTGACTGGTCAAAAGTTATAGCTATTTCAAAAATAGAATGACAGTTTCGTAATTTTTACAAATATACACGGGACGAGTTCATATATGAATTATATGTTCATATGTGAACCAGTGTATTTCATATATGAACTCTTTTAACTGATTCATACATGAACCTTCATGATTTATGTATGAACCAATTAACTGATTCACATATAAATTAATTATATGTTCATATTTGAATCAGTTGAACTAATTAAAAGGTTCATATTTGAACCTTTGTGATTGACATATGAACTATCGTTCATATATGAATCACAAAGGTTCATATATGAATCAGTTAAAAGAGTTCATATGTGAATTACACTGTTTCATATATGAACATATAATTCATATATGAACTCGTCTGGCGTATTTTACGAAAGTACCTCTCTATCTTCTACAAACCACACAAGGAATTATCTGGTGCTTCACGGTCAAAGCTGCAAATGTTGACCAGATAAATGGTTAGAATTATTTATTTATTTCTCATATTTTTAGCATTTTTCAAATGAACCTAATCCTATATATATATATATAGGGTTCGGTTCAGGGGAAAACCTCAAAAAAACGAAAAACTGAGGAATACCCTGGTAGCTCTTCATCTAGACGGTATGCACTTGTGCATACAGATAATTTGTAACATGCATTTGTGCATAAAAACCAAAAAACAACATAACTTACCTGTATGCACAAGTGCATACCATCCAGATAAAAGGCTACCAGAGTGTTCTTCAGTTTTCCGTTTTTTTGAGATTTCCCCTGAACCTCCGTCTATATATATATATATATTAGGGGTGTTCAAAAAAAAAACCGTTAGACCGCTCAAACCGGTCGAACCAAGTCAAACCAGACCGTTTCTGGCGGTTTGAGCGGTCTGGCGGTCCGGTATGCGGTTTGGAGATTTTTTTGGGCGGTTTGGACCAAACCGACCGCCAAATATATAAATATATATATTTTTTATTTTTTTATATATACCTTTATTATAAAGAATAGATGATATAAAATCCAAATGTCCAAGTATATACAAAAATGCCCAAGGTATTTTAAAAGATTGAAATCTTTATGGATTGTGGAACACAAATAACGGAAAAATGAAGAAGTGAAGTCATTGATTTTATTTGCACTTTGCATATTCCTTTTTTTTAGTGTTTTGTCTTAGGATATTTAGTTAACTTTTGTGGACTTTGTTCTTTATTTCAAATGGACTCAAGCTAACGAGCCTTTAAAATTCAAAGTTTTATATGTTTTTATGTTTAAAATTAAAAGTCCACTAAAAGGCCTAAACCGCCTAAACCGGTCAACCAAACCGCCTAAACCGCGGTCCGGCTTGACCGGTCTGGGCACTTGATGTCAAACCGCTCGGTTTGAAAAATCAATAAACCACCACTTGCGGCTTGGTTTGTGGTCTAAGGGGTTAAACCGCCCAAACCGGACCGCGAACACCCCTAATATATATGGCAAATGTCATGCACTTTTATTATTTTTTGTTGAGGTTTGAACACTTGATATCTCGAAAGACTCATTTTACAAGTATCCCAGATATCCTTAGGCTACCCATTGGTAGGGTACCATCACCTTTGTCCTTGTCAAGAGGGGAAAATTATAACACATAAAAATATATAAATGTTAATATGTGTGTTTACGTAAAAATATTTTGTTTGAAATGTTGCACAAATTAGTATAACTTTTTAATGAAAATGTAAGATGGGTCGAAGTGAAAGGAATGTCAAAAGGACAGGAGATAAAATGTGAAACCCATAAGTAGAAGTACCCATTTTGCCAAGTTTGCAAAACAATTTGAAAACGGGAGAAATGAGGGATCATGGGTGAAACCCATAAGTAGAAGTACCCATTTTACCAAATATACATGTTTTACTTCAAGGTTTTCTGAAAATATATTGTTATATCTTGCATTTATTCTTAATTTTAATGAGCAAATGCTAATTATAAAAAATAAGTTTGTGTTGAAATAGAAAACCAACGTTTTTTTTTTTTTTTTTTTTTGCTTTTCTAAAAACTCCAAATGGGACCACTCTAAACTGATTGTAACATTTAACCGAATACATTTATGGGTTTCAAAGTGTAGGTGTTGTGTCATACACTTAAGTGAAAGATTGTTTTTTAAGAGGTCTGAAGTTTGAAATCTTATTTCACTTCTGATTAATAAGAGGTGGTGTTGAAGTCTAAAATCTGAATCAATAATGTTTGTTTTTGTAACGTATGGAGACGTCTTGGGAGAAAGGAGAACATATGAAATGAGACGGCGATAAGAAGTTTGGTCACCACTTTTCTTATTTCAGATGTATTTAGGAGTTAAGAGGTTCTGAAAGCTGAAAAAACAAACAAACAATCTGAATGTCAAAAGGTCTGAACGATTCAGACTTAAGAGCCATTAAGAGGTATTTTAAGAAAAACAAACACCACCTTAGTGTTACTAAGGTGGTGTTTGTTTTTTAAGAGGTGTTGAAGTCTGAAGTTTGATTCCACTTCTAATTTATAAGAGGTAGTGCTAAAGTCTAAAATTTGAATCAACAAGACCGTTTGTTTTTGTAAATTGACAAACGTCTGAATATTTATAATTATCTATTTTATCCTCAAAAATTCAACTTAAATACGTAAATTGAAATGAACATCGATGATCGAAGGACGGAACAAGAAAAAAGAAACAAAAGAAGGATGCTAACAAATTTGCGAGGTTTTGGAGTTTTAATCATATCTTAAACACCGAAACACCGATTTAAGCGATTCAAGATGTTTTTTGAAAACCAACACACAAATCTACAATATTCATGTTTTGCGTTTTTGCAAATTCGTTGTGCATTTGGGCTAAAACCGATGTTGAAATCGAAAGAATGATGTTGGACGAAAATAAGAGGTAATTAAGTGGCTGTGTTATCACTTAATTATTAAGAGAACACTAAGAGTTAAGAGGCTCTTAAAAGAAAGAAAAAACAAACGATCTGAATCATCTTATGTCTAACCGAATCAGACATAAGTGACAATTAAGAGCTTATTTTGAAAAAACAAACACCACCTAAATATTAGACCTAATATTTTACATGAATATAGATAACCAAATAAATGTTTTTAAACCGACACTTCTATTGGTTGTCTCCATAACTTGTCAAGGGGATATAAATGCTCTTATGTTAGAGTGCTGGGCCTATAATACTTTAGCCTATGACGTTAGAATAATTGCAAAATGTTAAAAGTAGGGTAACAATTTTGTACTAAACCAAACCGATCAACATGTATATCAACCGTACCATTTAAAGTAGTACCAATTGAAGTCGGTTGATTGTACCATACCAAATATGAAAACTTCCTTGGTACATGGTATTGAAAGTACTGTGCAACTTTTTTGTTCAAGCATTTGAATGTTTGTAAGTTTTATTCCTCGCAACTAAAAAACCCCTTAAACATGATATCGTTACCTACAAACTCAAAATTTTGACAACAATAACTATATATTACAAAACGACATCAACATACAACAACTGTTTATTGCAAACAAGGATTGACATTACAACTTACTTCAACAAGCACAAAAGTTGCTTATTGCAACATCCATCGACACAAAAGCATGACTTGAATAACCACAAAGTGCTAATTATTGCAACATCGATGGATCTAATACAATAAAACTTTTAACTTCTTAAACACACGGTTGGTCTTGAAATACAATGACTTACACATGATGTGTTTGAAGAAGGGGGGATGAATACAAACACCACAAATTTTCACTTTTTTTTATTTTTTATTTTATTTAAATATAAAATAACAGATTTGTTGCAAAAACTAGGAAGGTAAGATCTGATCCTAAACAACCTGACTAGTGACAAATTTGCTAACCTTGAAAGAGAGAAAGTGTTAGGACTGAAAGTCCTGTGTGTTGAAAGTTGTAAAAAACATTTATAAGAGTTCGAAATATAATTAATTAATAGTTAATTTAATTAGATGGGCCCAAGCCCATAAGCCCATTAGCTTGTAATGCCTAAGTATATAAAGGCTTATTTAGTTCATTTAGAAGGTTAGAAGTCTCATTTCATAATTCTCTAGTCAATATGTTTACTTTCTCTGATCAGATATTCTCGCTGTAAACCTAAACCCTTTGATTGCATATTAATCATATGACTAGAGGTTGTGGCTATACAATTATTCTTCATTGTTGATTATTTGTTGTTGATTGCACTGTACTGGGATCTACAATTGGTATCAGAGCAGAATCGAATTAATTTTATTCGATACGATCAAAAGGTTTGTCTAAAACCCTTTAATCGATTATTTGCTTAATATTGCATATCGTGTTCGATTGATTTCTGCCAGATTATTATTTATTGATAATTTTTTTCTGGTTAAAAGTTCGATCAAATATTTTTCTGGAAACTGATTGATCGATCTGTGGTTTTGAAAATCAATTTTTTTTTTTTAAATTGATCAATCTGTGGTCGAATATTAATCAATTAGTTTGGTCGATTAATTTTCTGGGTGCGATTGATTTTTCTGGGTCGATCGTTCTTCAGATTCATCGATCTTTTCGGGCTTAAAGTTATATGTTAATCGAATTTTATCGGTCTTTAATTTAATCTTATCTGTTATCGTTCTGTGGATATCGATTTCGACCGGATCCTTGTTTGGACCGGTGTTTTGCCTTGACCGGTACATTGCTCCACCGGTAATAAGAGGTCGACCGGTATACTACAATTTGTTTGACCGGTACCTTGTCTCCCGGTCTCAATCTCCCGGGTCACCATTTTTGCATGGTTTGTGTTTTAAAGTCTTGACATGGTTAATTGTGATTGGTCAATTTAACTTTAGTGGGACGGTGCATTTGGTTTTGAGATCGACGGTTTGTTTGATTATTTCTATATCTATCTCATACATACATAGTTATATATATCATTATCACATACATATTTATATTTATTTTCATCACATCCCATGCATACATACATCTCACGCATATATATATATACATATTGCATTCACATTCATATATAGTTTTACACATCCATGATCCATCGCATACATATCTAACGCATACATACATTCATACATATATATATTTCTGGAACTTCATCTCGGGGTGCCCGGTATTCTTCAATCGACCGGTACCTTGTTGTTGACCGGTGCTATCATCGGTCGACCGGTACCTTGTTGTCGACCGATGCCTTGTTGTAACATCCGGAATTTCAGGTAAGTATAAGGTTTTGTTAATCTTATGATTATGTATTTATCGAAGTAGAAATTATATGCTTAATTGCTATTTTGTTAAAAATGGTTATTTGGTTTGGTTTGGAAGTGTTATAACCATCCTTTGGAAACAGGGAGCTACGCGACTTACGTCGCGGGTGGAAGTCGCGGCACAAGCCGCGTAACCCACTGGAGTGCATCTCTCAGTGGAAGCGGGCGACTTATGCCGCGGGTGCAAGTTGCGGCACAAGTCGCGGGGCGACCTGCAGGTCCCCAAAAACCCCCAATTGCCCGTTTCCTTCTCATTGCTACCACAAAAATCAGATCTAAACCGAGAGAGTTAGGGTTTTGGGCGATTTTCTTCTCCTCTAAACTCTCTTATCATTTATTGCAAAAGCTTGGTTGGTGGGATCATTTATTGGGTTTCCATCTACCTCAAGATCTCAAGATTTCAAGTCTTCATCACTTCCATTCAGTTTCTAGGGTTTCATCTTTTCTAGGTTTTGGTCAAAAAACCTAGATTGTGAGTTTACTAATCCTTTGTTAAAACTAGATACACATCCTAATCTACTACTTACTAGCATCTTGCATCCTTCTTGAAATATCCTTATTATATGTTCAAGTATTTGGGATTTTCTTTATGAACCCATGTTTATTTGTATCATGCTTTGAGATATTGGGATATGTATATGAGTATTTTGTTATGGAAATGATATCTTATTTGGGACTCCATTTTATGGGTCAAAACTACATGGTTAAATTTGTGGTTATATTGGTCTTGTTATGGACTTCATATTAAATGGCTTGTAATATTGTACCCATGGTTGGTATGGATAATATCCTTGGTCATATTGTGCCTTGAGGCCTATTAATAAATTACGTTGGACGAACCAAGTCAGTAGACACTAGGAGGATGTAGTATGGGTGCCACCGTGTGGGTATGTGCCTAGACCTCCGCCATTCGGGGTAATGCCATGGTTGTAGTCCTCGGATATGTCGGGCCTTTCGGATGTCACTCGTAGTAGTTGGCATCAAGGTATATCGGCTCTTTGGGTGGAACTTGATTGGTGCTATGGGTATCCCCCGTTGACTCTACATTTAATGAAATTTGGTTAACTGCTGATAAGAAATGTAAATGCTTTAACATGCTATTTCTTGTTCAACTCACTAGGCTTTTTGGCCTAACACTTGTTTGGTGTCGATGTGTATCTCAGGTTCTAGTGGTGCCGTTTCTAAGCAGGCGTAGTTGCTTGGGTGAGAGCTTGGGGAAAATGCACTTGGACATATATCTTTTGGAGAAGGCATTTGGATTTATAGATGACACCCTTTTTGTAATCTCTTTTCTAGACATAGAAATTAGATTAGTTGGTTGTTATTTATTGTCCGTTCAATTACAATTGTGATTAAACAGGTTTATTTATTTCCCCATTTTTGGGAGGCTCTTGCTAAGGCAATTTATATACCATTTATCCTCTTTGGGAAAGTTTTTGATATCCCTATTTTTAGGGTGTTACAAGTTGGTATCAGAGCTTTAGTTTAAGTGAACTAGGTGTTGTTTTAGCATATCTAGACTTAAACTTTAGACTTTATTGCCTCACTGTCCACTTTGGGGTAGAAATACTAGGTGGGGAGAGCGTTAGGACTTACGGAATTATGCAAATTAAGAGTCGTAATTGTGGTAACAAGAATCATTGTGTATGATTTGTTCATAATTTCACTTAGCTACTGCTATTATGAATATGTTGTTACGTAAGTATGCTTGCAAATGCCATTATTATGATAATTGAAATGTGTATTAGTACGTACATTGAGTTCAACTCACTTAGTCTTTTCTCAATCTCTTTCTCATTAATGACTGGCAGATAGTGATGGTAAACACTCGGAGCAGCTTACCGAGCACGCCAGAGAGGCGCGTAGAGGTAGAATCTACTGCAGACCACCTCATGTGGTCGATACCTCCGTGGTACCTCCCATGCCTAATCTCTTGGGAGGAGGACCCGAACAGATCCCACACACGAACATTAAAGCTAACAATGCTATCATGGAGGAGGTGACGATGGAGATAAGAATCAGAGACAACATGATGTTGGCCATGAACTCGGCCATGGCTCAACAGCAAGAATTCTTTATGAAGCTTCTGGAAGATCGAGATGGTAGTAACCGCTAACCCGAGACGATGGCCGAGAATATCGTTATGGGATCGGGTGGTGGACCGACCGTTGTGTTAACTGAGGAGCAAACCGAGAACGGAAATAAGGGGAAGGTCAAAGGATGCACCTACAAAGCTTTTCTGGGGTGCAACCCAAAGAAGTTTTTGGGCTCAGCAAATCCAGTCGTTTGTATGTATTGGCTGAAGGAAGTCGAGATGGCTTTCGAATCTAGTGAATGCGATGTCTCGCAGTGGGTGAAATTCGCTTCTCAACTTTTGAGGGGTGAGGCCCTGATCTGGTGGAATCTCACACGGTCCGCCCTCACTCCCGAAGTTTTGGCCAAGTTAACTTGGCCGGTTTTCAAACGAAAGATCATGGATAAGTACTGCAACAAGCGGTCGTTGGACAAGCTGGAGGAAGAGTTCAAGAATCTGAAGAAAGAGGCTCTGTCCATTACCAATTACTCCAAGCTTTTCTTGGAGAAGCTGAATTTGGTGGGACATCTCGTCCCTAATGAGAGAGCTAAAATCAAAGCGTACCAGCATGGGTTGCCGGCCAGGATGAAGACAGCAGAGAGGAATGCTAGAGGATTGACCCTTAAGGATGTGATCGAGGAGTCTTTACTGATAGAAGATGATTTTGAGGCAGAGAAGGATGAAAGAATATCAGTGGGAGAGAAGAGGAAGTGGGAAGGGTCGTCTGGGCCCATTCGCCAATCTAAGTCATTCGCGGGCGGAAGAGTTAGTGATAATTGTCGTGAGTGGCGGTGGTGCCACAAGTGCAAAGCCATGCACTCTGGCCCATGCGACCCAAAACCTCACTCGGGTTCTGTTGAGTGTGCCAAGTGCGGCAAGAAGGGCCATGTGATTCGGGATTACCCTATTCGAGGGTCGGTTTGTTTTGAGTGTCGGGAACCGGGGCACATGAAGGATTGCCCAAAGCTTGTGGGCGGAAACCGAGGAAATTCTTTTGGATCAACGGCGCGGGTCGAACAACCGTCGAGAGCGCCAAGCCAAGTATTCTGAATGACTACCGAGGAGGCGAAGGAGACCACCGATGTTGTTTCGGGTACGTTTCTAGTAAACTCCTTGCCCGCTCGTGTGTTGTTTGATTCAGGTGCTACGTGTTCTTTCGTATCGGTAAATTTCTGTAATCAATTTGTCATCCCTAGTAGTGCACTTCCCGATGCACTAGTAGTAGAGGTAGCTAATGGAGAGCAAGTGATCATTTGAGATTGTTATTGTGACTGCACCCTAGAGATTGATGGGAACCCTTTTGAAGTAGACTTACTACCAATGGCAATAGGTGGGTTTGACGTAGTCATAGGCATGGATTGGTTGACGAGGCATAAGGCTAACATCTTTTGCTCCAAAAAGATGATCCAAGTGCCTTTGTCGAGAAGCGGTGTAGTCACCATCTACGGGGAAAAAGGGAAGAGAAGTAACCCTATCATCTCCTCCCTTAAGGATCGTAAGTTACTAGCGAAAGGTTGCCTTTCGTATCTGGCTTACGTAGTGGACGCAAAGAAGGAAAAGAAGTCTGTAGGGGACAAGAAGATCGTGCAAGACTTCCCGGAAGATTTATCCGGGTTACCGCCGGAACGCCAAGTGGAGTTCCAAATCGACCTCACTCCGGGAGCGGCTCTGATAGCTCGTGCACCCTACCGTTTGGCTCTGACAAAAATGTGGGAGATGATGACACAACTTCAAGAGCTGCTCGAGAAAGGATTCATTAGACCGAGCTCGTCGCCTTGGGGAGCTCCGGTCTTATCTGTAAAGAAGAAGGATGGGTCCATGCGGATGTGCATCGATTATCGGGAATTTAATAAAGTCACGGTGAAGAACAAGTATCCTCTAACACGCATCGATGATCTCTTCAATCAATTACAAGGCGCATGATGCTTTTCAAAGATCGATCTTAGATCCGGATATCACCAAGTCAGAGTGAAGAAGGAAGATATACCGAACACGACTTTTCGGACGAGATATGGTCATTACGAGTTTTTGGTGATGCCCTTTGGCTTGACCAATGCTCCGGCCATATTCATGGATTTAATGAACCGCGTGTGTCGCCCATTCTTGGACAAATTCGTGATTGTCTTTATGGACGACATCCTGATCTACTCAAAGGACGAGGTTGAGCATGAGTAACACTTGCGTGGAGTGTTAGAAGTTCTCCGAAAAGAGAAGTTGTATGTGAAGTTCTCAAAGTGTGAGTTTTGGCTCAAAGAAGTTCAATTCTTGGGCCACGTAGTTTTTGAAGACGGGGTGAAGGTGGACCCAGCGAAGATAGAGGCGATGATGAGTTGGGAACCGCCAATGAGTCTGACGGAAATTCGAAGTTTCTTGGGTTTGGCGGGCTACTATCGACGCTTTATCCAAGACTTCTCTAAGATAGCTTCGCCACTCACATCCCTCACAAGAAAGAATGTCAATTTTCTTTGGACTAACGTGCAAGAGCAAGCCTTCCAGACGCTCAAGAAGAGATTATGTGAAGCTCCTATTCTATCCTTGCCCGAAGGATCGGATGACTTCGTTGTATATAGTGATGCTTCCAAGATGGGTCTCAGGTGTGTGTTGATGCAACGGGGAAAGGTGATAGCTTATGCGTCACGACAACTAAAGGACCACGAGAAGAACTACCCAACTCATGAATTGGAATTGGCGGCGGTGGTCTTTGCTTTGAAGTTGTGGCGACATTATTTGTACGGGACCAAATGTACTCTTTTCACTGATCACAAGAGCCTTAAGTACATCTTCAATAAAAAAGAACTCAATATGCGACAAAGGAGGTGGCTTGAGTTGCTAAAGGACTATGATTGTGATTTGCTCTACCATCCCGGTAGAGCCAACGTGGTGGCGTGTAACACCTCGATTTTCGTAAGGTATCATTTCAAGTTAATGCAGAAACCGATATATTAAGGAAAAAATAAGATATTTGATTTTGGACTTGAATCCTTGATTTTACAGTCTTGATAGATGAAGGATTCAATTACGAGCCCAACGGTTCTTTCCGGAGCGAAAACGGAGCTATAACGAAGAAGTTATGACCAAAACAGTGTTCGGGCAAATTTTGGGGCGGCAATACTCCGTGCGGCTCTCCGCGCATATGGACCCGCGCGGAGCCACTGGGCGCACAAAAAGGCGAAAAATCGGCCCCAAACTCCATTTTCACCCTAAAACTTCATTCCTTCATAACTTTTGCATCACAACTCCGATTTTGGTGATTCAAGTTGCCATTGTTTCGTTTTTGAGAGATATTCAAGGATTTAGCAAGATATTGGAAGTATATTGGAGTATACAAGATTATTTTATGGTGGTAAACTCCTCATCTCTCTCAATGTTAAGCTAGGGTTGATGGTTTCACCCTCTTCCTTTCATCCTTCATCTTGGGTTTGATTTTGATGAGTTATGTGGTGAATGTGATTTTGTAGATGTGTTGGATCTAAGATCTAGGGAGGTTTCTTTGTGGTTCAAGCCTTCATCAATGGTGATTCAAGTTTTTGGGGTAAAACCTAGATTTAGCCTAAATCTAGCAAGGTGAGTTCAAGATGATTTGTGAAAACGTTGTACATGCCAAAATGTTTATTTTAAAGTATTTATGTGTTTAACATGAAATTATCATTTGGGAAGTTACTTGATGAGTTTTGGTTAAATGAGAAGTTTAGTTTTATAAACCTTGTAAAACACCCATATTAGGGATTTTTAGGCATTTTGATGAATGGGTCATAAATGGGTGTGTTTGGTAATTTATTGCATAAGTGATATTATTTGGTTAAAATGAATTTTAGTGTGTGTTTGGGTAAAAGGTTTAATTTTGTGTTATGGGACGTTTTGAAAGGATAAAGAGTATAAATCTATTTGGAAAAACCTTTTGTCCCGACTTAAACTGTGTTGGAGTCCATTCAAGTATTTTGGAGAGTGTGATTTCATGGTATGGGTCGAGTACGTTTATTATTTGAAAAGCGTTAATCATTGGTCAAAAAGAGGTTTGAGTATTTTGGCTCGATGTCGTTTAAAGGAGTCTTGAGGACACTTGTCCGGTTTTGAATGGCTCAATTTAGAGCCCAATTATGACGTACGTACTAATGTACTTTGTTGCATTTTGACGTTGGTTACATGTTCGAGTGCGTTGGTCATTTCAGGATAGGCATGTAATGTTAGACTGTGTTGCATTGGATCCATAGGCACGTAAGTCAGTCTGTTTTGGATGGTCGATTGGGTATTGCAGGTGACCTTCAGTACCCATGTTTTATGACCGGAAACTTTACAAGTGAGCATTGGGAGGGGTTGAGTCTGGTAGCGCTACAGGCAAAGTAGGCGCTAGGACCTCCGCCACTTGAAGTAATGCCTGGGACAGTTAGTCTTTAAGTGTGTCAGGCCTTTGTGGTGGAGTTCTTCGGGATGTTCATCAAGGTCAACTTTACTTGTGGTGCGCTTGTAAAGAAGTCGTAGGGACACCTGGCTGTGATGTCGTGAGGTGTCATGCGATTAACGTTGCATGAGTGGTATACTTTTGTGTTTGCTCCACCCTCAACGGATACGGGTCTCCCCCGTTGTCGGCTATCAGTATTTTAAAAATAAAGATGTCTTACTTATTGTCATTTGCTCTTTATGGTCGACAATGAATGAGGACCTTAATATTGGACCTTCCTCCTCGTATATTAAGGTTTGAATGAAATATGTCATCCCTGTGTTTGGATTTCCTTTCAATTTATGGTCGCGTGAGTGTTGGACCAAATGTCCATGTTTTCGGAAGTACGGTATATGTGGTTTTATGATGATTCATGGGTCGAATATTTTACCCCACTCGTTTTTGGGTGTTTTGGATTATAACATCTTATCTGTGTTTCTTAAATGGGAGTCGTTTCATATTCATGTTTCGAGTGAGTTTATGTTGCATCAATTTATAAACCATGTTTGAAATGGAGTATCCATCTTTGAAAATGCATAACATTGGGTAAGAGTTGCTTTCTACGTTTTAAAGTACATCAATTGAAATGTCATGACTCCAAGTGAAGTTCATCATTTTAAAGATATTTACTCATGTAAAACTCTTGAACTTACTAGGCGTTAGCCTAACCTTTTTATTTGTCGGCATGTGCATCAGGTTCCAGTTGGGGGTATGGTTCTAGCTATTGAAGAGATGTGCCTTAGTGTCCACAAGTGTAAGTGCTTGGTGAATCCTTCCGCTGTTTAGAGATAGCGACATTTATTGGGTTTTAGTAACACCTGTCCTTATTATAGACTGCATGTATAGAATTAATGTATGTATGGAGGTTAAATCTTAAAATGTGATTGTAGATGAATCATTAATTGATGTATTTAGAAAATTTTAAATTAGTTGCTATTTACAGAATTGAGGGTGTTACAAGTTGGTACCAGAGCATAAGTTTGAGAGAATTAGGTGTTGATTTTGGATGCCTAGACTCAAACTAGCGTTAATTTAAGTGATTGAAAGTAAAGTTGCACCAATAGGCACTTTAAGATTGGATGATTCGAGGTGGTTGGAGTCATTAGGAACGGGAAACATGCCGAAGGTGGCAAGGATGATCATGTACAATACGTTCATAATAGCACCTGGCCAGTGTTATGGTGAACCTACGAGTTACGTGTGTATGCTTGAACTGCCTTGGTATGATAACCGTTGGGGTAGTGAAACAGTTTCTTTATGGGTAGCCATTAGAAGAAGTTGATGATTTTAGTATTCGTCACTTGGAGTGACGGTAAGCATGGTGATTGCATTAAGTGAACCGTTTTGGGTCGAATTGATTGGTTGGATTAGAAGCATAGACTTTTTGAACCGATGTATTTCGAGGAGAAATTTTGAGGTGAACCTATGAAGTCCGTGATCTTTGTCCTAAGATGATTGAGTATCTGGATGACAATAGTATGACGGGAAATTGAGAAGCGTAGTCCTAAGATGTTGAGTGGCGATCAAATTCATGCACGAAATTTATTTCTAAATAAGTTTGCATAAATTGCTTCTCATGTTTTCAAAGTATAAAGTGAGTTATGTTACGAAGTCTTGGTAAAACATTTAGCACTCATCAGATTTTAATGTTATTTGGGGTATTGGGCAAGTAACTGTAGAATTTTTGGACTTTGACATTGGATCTCCTCCACGTATGTTAAGGTTCTAAAGGAAAAGTTATTCCTATATTCTTGAGTCGGAATTTTCTTGGGAATTTTAGTCTGTACGAGTCGTGTTGAATTTTATAGAACATTGTTTTACGACGTTTTGGGCGCGTGAGTGTACTTAGAAATGCATGGGTTTTAATTTCGCGTGTAAATTTACGAGCTTTTGGGCGTCGTGTCTCATGTTAGTGTTGTTGAAAAGGGTCACTTATCGTACGTTGTGGTTTTAGAATTTTAACGTTTTTTGACTTATTGTCGTTTTATGCTTTTATGATGGGAAATGAAAAGTTTGACACCGCTTGATTTTAGCGTTAATGGGTTTTATGAGAATTCGGTTGGGTTTTATAGTGTCTTATCTTACGACATTTTGCGTCGCGTAAATAAATTCTGGGAACATGTGCATATGCATTTTGCGTGCGTTAATCGATGAGTTTTGTTAATAGATGTCATCTCACATGTTGTTTTGAGAAAGTTTCATTATTATGTGATTTAACTTTGGGCTTTATACAAATGTCAATCATTGTATACTATTTGCATTGGATTAAATCATACTGTTGATTTGAGTAAGCATATAAAGGATTTATGTCAATTCAATTAGTGATTTTACTGTTAGAAATTTTCCTTAATGCATTAAACGAGTATCAGTTTTCAAGTCGTTGTAATTAATATTTTGGTCAAGTGTGCCTTATTTGTGCAGCTCAAAGTTTAAATTTAATTTGATATTTATGTACGTCCCTATCACTTTACTGAATTTTCGGAAATAAACTGATGCATATGGGACTTGTTGAAAATTTTATGCCACAGTTAAAGAGGAAAACTCTAAAGTTAAAATTGTGAAGTCCTCTTTTGAGAGTTGTACAAACTTTTATTGCACATGTTATAGTGCGGAAAGTTGTTTTTCATCTGCATAGTATAAATTGATGCATACTAGGACCATGGTAGTCCGTTTGAAAATTTTGTTGTGCATCTTTTGTACCGTTTTTTAGTAACGTAAGTACTGATCAAATGAGTTTTGGAAATGATTTTATATGCGTAGTATCGGTGACCAATTTTGAAACCTATCGAATGCGTAGTGTATTTTTTTTACCATATGTTTAATTGTTATAAACCTTATGTATTTGAGAGTTTTATAAATTTCAAATTGGCATACTGGTTAAAAGACCTTGAACTCATTAAGGCTGTAGATTTAAAACCCCTATCGTGAGAGGAGTTGCAATTAAGGGACTAGAGGAATCCTTGGGATCTGAAGCGTCGGATGATCCGACTTGTGGTCAACTTTGAATTTGGGTTCCAGATTTTGAATTGGGTCATGCATGAATAATCGAGGTATTAGATTTATGCTTTCTCCCAGTTAAGTAAGAGGTGATCCTTCTATTTCGGTAAATCCTCGGGATAAGACTTTGAGTGGTTGTTTGCACATGGTTAGATTTGAATTGATGGGCTACTGGTTAACATCAAGTATGTGTCGGTGGTGTGTCTACTTGGAAAATCTTCAGAAATAAAGAAGGTATTGTGATTTGTTGTTAGAAATGTAAGATTCGATCGAATTTAGTGACATGATAAGTGTCAACTTTGAATCATCAGTGTAAAATATGGAAGGAAATTTATGGTGGTATATCCATGGTTGAGGTGTAAAAGTTTTGAAAATAGGTGTCGACATTCGATTCAAGGATAATAACCGTTGGGATGCTTCATCGTGCTTCCGATGAAACCGGTGCGCTAGCAATTTAAGTGGTAACTTAAGAAGATTACATGATGAAAATTAGGAATCGATCATTGGTAATTCTGTAATCAACGAGGTTTCACTGATTCGTCAACCGATGCTTGACTGCACCCTGGGATTTGAGTAACCGTGGAGATGGGGTAATCCGTTGTCTACCGATGCTGTGTCGTGCCAGTTGAGGAACGGATCGAATGTTGTCAGGATCGAAACTCAAACAAGAATAACACACTCAGAAACAATGCTAAAGAAGTTGCGGAAAAACACTTTAACACTAACAATCAATGGAACAGTATATAAAACTCAAATCACAAGTTTATATTGATTCAACTTGATGATTACACACAAAACCTCAATCTGTTGAACAACTCAACAGACGTTCTATACTTCTCTATAGAAAGGATCCTATTTATCTTGAGGTTAATTCTCTCTAAAACAAAAACGTATTGATAATGATAATGTTCTATCAAAGAATTCTATACTATATATACAAGACTGAGTACAAGATAATTATCAAAATAAAATTGATCTTCAGCATCAATACCATAATTATCTTCAGCCTTATCTCCAGCTTGTCTTTATCTCCAAATCATCTTTATCTTCATGAGCAGCACTAACCATCTTCAGAAGTATTAACCATCTTCAGCAGTACTAACTACTAGCAGTACTAACTCTCCAAGCAGTACTAACTATTCAAGTAGCAGCACTAACTCTTCAAGCAGTATTAATTCTACTAGCAGTAGTAATCTTGATAGCCTAGCAGTAGTAATCACTTAGCAGCATTAATCAGCAGCATAAACCATACTTAGCATATTCAGACCCAACAATCTCCCCCTAACTTAACTTTTCAGAAGGGGAAGTTAAGTTCTTCATGATATGGTCTTCATGATGCTTTCAACACTTCAGCTCAGTTGCCCAAATTTGGATCCAGTCCCAGACTTTGATTGATGATTCTTCTGACTACTATCCTGGCCATTTCTGAATCCTTTGAACATGTCAACTTAGCATTCAACATTGCTTGAAGTTTAGCCTTGCTGTGATCATAGATCTTATCCACCAGGTAGTACTCATGATAGGCTTTGTCTACAGTGATGACATAGACTCCACACCTTTCAAATAGCATCCAATTTTCTATTCTTTGGAATTTATTCTCCAGATGCAAATCTCTGATCACATGTTGAACTTTGCTAGGATCAAACATCATGCATAAGTACTCCAAGGCTAATCTGATTAAGCTCCTTTCTTCTCCTGTCAAAACCATTTCATACAGGCTCATTCCAACTTTGAACATTTCTTCTAAATCTGATCTGGAACAGCTTCTGATGATTTTTCCCCAAGTAGAGTAAACCTCATACTGATCTCCCATCCTTTTAATCCTAAAATATTTCTTCCTTTGATCTTCCAGGATGTCCCAAAAGATAATCTCAGGGGCTTGGACAGAAATTGGGTCAGCTTATACAGGATCTTCATCTGTCACAGTCATATACAAGTCAAACTGCTCATTTGGTTGCTGATTGGATTGCTCTGGATTCTGCTCTGGTTCTGCTGAAGGTGTAACATTAGGTTCTGCTTCTGTTTCTGCTCTTTCTTCTTCAAGTCTTGCCCTTTTTGCCTTTGGCTTGGTGGTAATGGATTTCTTTCTTTTGATGACTCCAATTTGCTGAGCCAAAGTCTCTTCTTTCTTTTCCTCTTTCTTTTCCTTGATAGGGATGCCTTCTTCACTTTCAGGGAAAGCTTGTTGTATATTGAGGTCATGCCTCTCTTTCATCTTTCTTTCAGCCTCTTCCCTTTGAGTGGAGTCCCCTTTCAGATTGGCCATCTCCTTTGAATACAAATCCTTTATCCTACCATAGGCCATGTTGGTAAACATTCCTTCAGGAACTCCAAGAGCTCCTTTCAGAAAGTTTATCATTTCCCTCCTTTCTTGATTAGCCAGGAAGGTCTTTGAGGGTTGTCTTTGTCTTTGCTTTAATGTCAGCCTTTGCCTTGAAGCCTTCTTTGTAACCATCTTGGCAGCAGCTGCATCCTTCAAACTCTTTTGATATTCTTCATTGAGCTTTTTAGCCATATCCAGTGCAAGCTCTCTGTCTTTGGCAGATTGAATTTCTTCTTCCTTTTCCAACTCTGCTTGAAACTGTTTGGCCACTTCTTCATCTAACTCTATCTGATTCTTTTTCTTTAAAGGTTGCTCAGATTCAACCATCTTCTCCTTTCCCTTATTCTTTGCATCTTCCACACTGATCTTTTTCTGTTCTGATCCTCCTTCTTTAATGACTACTCCCTTAGCCTTTTGAGTAGCCTTGGGAGTGTCATTCTTAGCTTTGACCAAGGTTTCTGCAATCTCAATTTCTTCTCTGGACAATGTTGTTTCTGCTGCAGTTTTCTTTGTTTCTACTTCTTTTGCAGTTACTGCTGCTGGTTCAGCTGTTTCTGCTGCTTTGCTATTTTCTGTTTTCTTATTCAGCTCCCCCTCAAACTGAGCTTCCATACCAATAGGACTGTGTTTCTCCCCTTCAGATTGTCTCTCCCCCTTGTTGAAAGCATCTCCCCTCTTCTTCAAGATATACTGTTTTCTTTTCTTTTTCTGCACCAACCTCAGCACCATCTTCTTTAATTTGGTAATCTGCACTTGTTGATACAGAATTACCAATTTCATTTCATCTATGACAGCACCCTGTTTGAGGACATCAAGGTTAATGTTTCCCATAATATCCATCAATTCCTGATAGTTATATATGTCATCACCTCCTTTGAGTGTGTTTACCACCCTTGGAGGATCCTTGGATCTTTTAGTAGAGGTCTTCTGCCTAGCAGAAGCATCCTCTACCCCCTTGGTTTCTTGGCACCTGGGACCTTTGGATGATTGCTCACCCAAAGTTGCCATGGGAAAGGTCTTAGATATGTTCACACTGTCCTGCCCTGCACTTTGTGCAAAGTCAGTAGTGTGAGCCTTACATCCCATATGCTCTTCCTTCTCCTTATTGAGCACCTTCTTGGGGTTGGGAGACACCCCTGTGGTTTCCCTTTGGATATTCTCTAATGGAGAATGCTCCATTAGAGGGCTTGAAGGCTTTGAGGGTGAAGGTACAAGAAGGGAAGGAACCTTCTTTACCTTTTTCCTTATATAAGTGTGAGTGATGGGTGACGTTGGCTTTTTAAGAAGGGACTGAGGGATGTGAACAAAAATGAGTGAAGTGGGTAGGTCATCAGTTTGGTTGTCAGATGAGGGCTTTGACACTGATGCCTCACCATGGGAAGGAGACACACCCATCATTGTAGAGAACAACGGTGTGTCAATACCTGAGAAGTCCTTACTACGCATCCTCATATTATAAAACACCTTCCCCTTTGGGGATTTTGGTACATATACCTCATTGAAATGAGGTAAATCCGTCAATTCTTTCAGTATAATCTCTTGTACAAACCTGGGATACATATAAAAGCTTTTGGTTTTGGTATCCAGGTTTGACATAAAATCATTTGAGCAAAATTGAACTTTCTAGAGGTAGCTAAGCAGACCAAAGCATAGGCTATGGTGCTGTTGAACTCACTCCATCCAGTTGTTTTCTTTGAAATGCAGTGCTGAAGGGTATGAACAAAGAATCTCCACTGTGGTGAGAATCTGTTCTTGAAAAATTTGAAGACATCAGTGGGACCTTCATACCCCATATTACTAAGAGCTTGGAAGAGATCTTCCTTGGGTAAAGAGGTTATACCTGAGGCATCATCTAGTCGTAGATGAATGCGAATAGCTCCTTCTGTGATTGTCAGGGGTTTATCACACACCCTTGTTTTGATGATCTGATTGCCATCTTCAGTATGAATAGCAGCATTGGCCCAGAACTGCCTTTTGTGTTCCACATAGATTGTGGGATTGACAGTTAATGCGTGGGCAATGTGTGAGGATTTTAGGAAATCCACAATCTGATAAAATCCTTCTACTTGCTTCGGTTTGAGTAGCATTGCCAATTCATTGTGTTCATCGACAAACATCAGTTCAGCCATCTTCTTAAGCGATTGGTCGAAGCTAGGGTTACGCACTGGTAAGAGAGAATTCAAGAGAACAAGAGAGAGAGAGAGAGAGAGAGAGTACACTAGTAGGAAATTCAAAGAGTCGTTTGTAATTTGGCGGTCACACAGGGTATTTATAGGTGGAGGGATTAAGTTAGAAGCAGTACTAATTACCCTAGCAGTATTAACAAACTCGCAGTATTAACTCATATTGGCAGTAGTAACACATACTGGCAGTACTAACACAGACTAACAGTATTAACATGTACCAGCAGTAGTAACAATGATTAGCAGTATAAATACGGAAAACAGTAGTAACTTTGCACTGGCAGTATAAACCACCTAGCAGTAGTAACCATACTTCACCATATTTGAACTGTTATGATGAGTAATATAGAGAGCAGTATTAACTGAACTAGAAGTACTAACTACCTTCTTTTCCAAGCAACCTGAAACACTTAAAAACAGAGGGTTAAAAGCACCATATTCTATACATTATGAGAAAGTATACAGGGGAGAGTCTATACAGGTACATGAGACAAAAGATAATAGGCTTATTCAGAGTTTATCATGCCTACACTTGTGACCAAAAATGTAAATCTACCCACATCAAAAGATTTAGTGAATAGATCATCAAATTGGTTATTTGTATGAACGTTTACAACCTGAATTAGCTTCTTTTCATTACAGTCTCTTATAAAATGGTGCCTGATTTCGATATGCTTTGTTTTGGAGTGCTTGACTGGATTATTAACAATACTAATAGCACTGTTATTGTCTATGAAGATTGGAGTGTGAAGAAAAGTTATACCATAGTCCAGCATTTGATTCTGAATCCAGAGTACTTGTGAATAGCAGCTTGCAGCAGCTATATACTCTGCTTCTGTTGTAGATGTGGAAACTGTGGTTTGTTTCTTGCACTGCCATGACACTAGTCTTGCACCCAAAAACTGACATCCCCCTGAAGTTGACTTTCTATCCAAATTAGCACCACCCAAGTCACTGTCTGAGTAAGCAAGTAGGTCAAATGGTGAGTCATGAGGATACCAAAGACCTAATCTGGGATGGCCTTTGAGATATCTGAATATCCTCTTGACTGCTTGAAAATGTGACTGCTTAGGCCTTACTTGAAATCTAGCACACACACAAACAGGGAACATGATGTCTGGTCTTGAAGCAGTGAGATACATGAGGGAGCCAATCATGGATCTATAGTGATGAACATCCACATCCTCCCCCTCAAGATCTGCAGTGATCTGTTTGTGTGTCTCCATGGGTGTGCTTGCAGGTTTTGAGTCTGAGAATCCAAACTTATTAAGAATGTCCTGCACATACTTGGATTGGCTTGTGAATATCCCATCTTTCTTCTGCTTAACCTGTAGCCCCAGGAAGAAAGTAAGTTCACCCATAGAACTCATCTTGAATCTCTTGTGCATCAATTCTTCAAAATCTCTGCACATTTGATCTTTTGTGGATCCAAAGATGATATCATCCACATAGATTTGTACTATTAGGATGTCCTTCTTCTTCCTCTGACAAGTGGTATCAGAGCAATACTTCAGATTCAAAGGACTCCTACTGCTGATTGGATCGAACCTATCTGGTGTTAGGAAATGTCGTCAAGGAAGGGACGATGAATTTCTTATAGTATAAATTACTAAGGAAATTGGGTCAGAATGTCAAGGCAAACCTTAATTAGAAATCGATTATTGAGGAGACCTTGATGTGTCGGAATTAGAAGTATCTAAGGGATAAGTTCGCTTTGAAGTATTCTTGGTAGAACTATTCTTCAGGTGTTATGAGCAACATAAGGTTGGGAGGCAACCGAGATTTAATGATTAAGAAAATGATTAATCAAGGACTCAACGTTCATCCCGACGTCGGTGAAATATATTGAACGTTGAGATTGAGTTTGTAACGGCACGTTATGAGAAACGCAACGACAACCTCAACCGGAATGTAATCGGGTCCGTATATGAGGTGAGGTTTCATGAAGGCATTCCTTTTGGATAGGAAATCAAACGATTTTTCCAAGTGTGATGTTGGGTGCTTGGTGGTTCCAGATTTCGAGGACGAAATCTCTTTTAAGGTTGGGAGGATTGTAACACCCCGATTTTTGTAAGGTATCATTTCAAGTTAATGTAGAAACCGATATATTAAGGAAAAAATAAGATATTTGATTTTGGACTTGAATCCTTGATTTTATAGTCTTGATAGATGAATGATTCAATTACGAGTCCAACGGTTCTTTCCGGAGCGAAAACGGAGCTATAACAAAGAAGTTATGACCAAAACAGTGTTCGGGCAAATTTTGGGGCGACAGTGCTCCGCGCGGATGGACCCACGCGACCACCCGCGCGGAGCCGCTGGGCGCACAAAAAGGCGAAAAATCGGCCCCAAACTCCATTTTCACCCTAAAACTTCATTCCTTCATAACTTTTGCATCACAACTCCGATTTTGGTGATTCAAGTTGCCATGGTTTCGTTTTTGAGAGATATTCAAGGATTTAGAAAGAGATTGGAATTCTATTGGAGTATACAAGATTATTTCATGGTGGTAAGCTCCTCATATCTCTCAATGTTAAGCTAGGGTTGATGGTTTCACCCTTCTTCCTTTCATCCTTCATCTTGGGTTTGATTTTGATGAGTTGTGTGGTGAATGTGATCTTGTAGATGTGTTGGATCTAAAATCTAGGGAGGTTTCTGTAATATCCGGATCCGAAATTTTTATTAATTTTGGAAGTTGGGTGAAAAGTTAAGCGAGACCCAAAGTTCAGGGGGTTTATTGAAACATTGGTTATATAAATAACCTTAGTCAATGAAAGTGAGATTCATATCTCATATTGATATTTGTTTTGAAACCGACTTAGAGAGAAAATAGAGCAGAGCAAGAAGGCAGAGAAAAAGAGAAAGAGATCTTGAGGAACGATCCGTTTTGGTCAAAAAGAGGTATGATTATAGTTTAATACTTTTATCTGCATGTATTAGTCGGTAAATAGTCTTGTTATTCAAGCTTTTAACCGTGTATTTGATCGATTCAATGATCTGAAGTTTTCTGGGTTCGAACTGTTGAGTCGCCGACTTAAGTATGAACATCGACCGGGAAGAAGGTGTCGACCGGTATGATTGTTGACCGGTATGACTCTTCGACCGATATGTTGTAAGGACTGGTAAAGTTACTCGACCGGTATAGGACCTAAACTATGATATTGACCGGAAGTAGAGTCGCCCGATATATTGTGATGGACCGGTATATTGTGATGGACCGGTATGTTGTAACGACCGGTAAGAGCATTCGACCGATAAGGGTAGTCAACCGGTAAGAGTATTAGACCGGTAAGGGTATTAGACCGGTAAGGAGTGTTGACCGGTATTGTTCGACTGGTTCACTATAATGTTAATCGGTCTTGAGAGAGGTGTTGATCAGAGTGGTTTCGACCGGGAAAATAGCAGTAGATTGTATTTGATGAGTTTTTAGAAAGAAAGAGTGTTAGTTGCAAGTTAGCTTGCCTTTGTTTTTAATACCATCGTAGGTGGTGTTAATCAGTAGAAGTTAGAGTTAATCAAGAAGAATCAGAGGTGAGGCTTTCAAATTAAATCTTTTATGATTTTAGCAGTTATTTGATAAATGTGAGTTTTATATACTGCGCATTTATAGTATTGAAAGTTATGCAGAATTATTGCAAAAGATTGATTTAATCAGTTTGGCATGTTTATGCTCAGTTTATATAAACTTGTTTTATATACAGTCAGGACTAGGTGTATGCATACATTTGAGTCATAAGTCTGACCTAAGTCGGGAAGTGTGACCCGCATGCTCGTACCGGAGAGTGTGGCCCGTTTATGCCATTAGGGTGTGTCCCTAAAATAAGGTAGTGCGAGACAGACATACCGTATTTGACGGAAATGTTGGTCAGTAGCTTAAGGTACGCTTGCGAAGCGTAAAAAGTGGTCAGTGATGGCCAATAAATTGAGTTATGCTTGAGAAGCATAAAGTATTTTAAAGTTTGATTAAAAGAGCAGGTTATGTTTGAGATATAAAGTTTTGTTTAAATGTTTTAATTAATATTTGAACTGTTGCAGTAGTGATTGGAGGGGACTCACTAGACCATTGGTCTAACCCTCGCTCTTTCAAAATTATAATCCTGTTTCAAGTTATCGAAAAGTAGCAGGTACAGATAAGGGTAAAGAGAAGATATGAGTCATTTCCAGGAGATAGAAGACTTCCTGCAATAGTTTATTTTTTTGAACTTAATTGTAAACCTTGTACTCTGAAAATGTAAGCTTGTGGCAGTATTTAGACAGAAATGTTATTTTATTGTATATATAAATGTTCAGGTTGTTACAGTTTCTTGGTGGTTCAAGCCTTCATCAATGGTGATTCAAGTTTTGGGGGTAAAACCTAGATTTAGCCTAAATCTAGCAAGGTGAGTTCAAGTTGATTTGTGAAAACGTTGTACATGCCAAAATGTTTATTTTAAAGTATTTACGTGTTTAACATGAAATTATCATTTGGGAAGTTACTTGATGAGTTTTGGTTAAATGAGAAGTTTAGTTTTATAAACCTTGTAAAACACCCATATTGGGGATTTTTAGGCATTTTGATAAATGGGTCATAAATGGGTGTGTTTGGTAATTTATTGCATAAGTGATATTATTTGATTAAAAGGCATTTTAGTGTGTTTGGGTAAAAGGTTTAATTTTGTGTTATGGGACGTTTTGAAAGGATAAAGAGTATAAATCTATTTGGAAAAACCTTTTGTCCCGACTTAAACTGTGTTGGAGTCCATTCAAGTATTTTGGAGAGTGTGATTTCATGGTACGGGTCGAGTACGTTTATTATTTGAAAAACGTTAATCATTGGGTCAAAAAGAGGTTTGAGTATTTTGGCTCGATGTCGTTTAAAGGAGTTTTGAGGACACTTGTCCGGTTTTGAATGGCTCAATTTAGAGCCCAATTATGACGTACGTACTAATGTACTTTGTTGCATTTTGATGTTGGTTACATGTTCGAGTGAGTTGGTCATTTCGGGATAGGCATGTAATGTTAGACTGTGTTGCATTGGATCCATAGGCACGTAAGTCAGTCTGTTTTGGATGGTCGATTGGGTATTGCAGGTGACCTTCAGTACCCATGTTTTATGACCGGAAACTTTACAAGTGAGCATTGGGAGGGGTTGAGTCTGGTAGCGCTACAGGCAAAGTAGGCGCTAGGACCTCCGCCGCTTGAAGTAATGCCTGGGACAGGTAGTCTTTAAGTGTGTCGGGCCTTTGTGGTGGAGTTCTTCGAGATGTTCATCAAGGTCAACTTTACTTGTGGTGCGCTTGTAAAGAAGTCGTAGGGACACCTGGCTGTGATGTTGTGAGGTGTCATGCGATTAACGTTGCATGGGTTGTATACTTTGTGTTTCCTCCACCCTCAACGGATACGGGTCTCCCCCGTTGTCGGCTATCAGTATTTTAAAAATAAAGATGTCTTACTTATTGTAATTTGCTCTTTATGGTCGACAATGAATGAGGACCTTAATATTCGACCTTCCTCCTCGTATATTAAGGTTTGAATGAAATATGTCGTCCCCGTGTTTGGATTTCCTTTCAATTTATGGTCGCGTGAGTATTAGACCAAATGTCCATGTTTTCGGAAGTACGGTATATGTGGTTTTATGATGATTCATGGGTCGAATATTTTACCCCACTCATTTTTGGGTGTTTTGGATTATAACATCTTATCCGTTTTTCTTAAATGGGAGTCGTTTCATATTCATGTTTCGAGTGAGTTTATGTTGCATCAATTTATAAACCATGATTGAAATGGAGTATCCATCTTTGAAAATGCATAACATTGGGTAAGAGTTGCTTTCTACGTTTTAAAGTACATCAATTGAAATGTCATGACTCCAAGCGAAGTTCATCATTTTAAAGATATTTACTCATGTAAAACTCTTGAACTCACTAGGCGTTAGCCTAACCTTTTTATTTGTCGGCATGTGCATCAGGTTCCAGTTGGGGGTATGGTTCTAGCTATTGAAGAGATGTGCCTTAGTGTCCACAAGTGTAAGTGCTTGGTGAATCCTTCCGCTGTTTGGAGATAGCGACATTTATTGGGTTTTAGTAACACCTGTCTTTATTATAGACTGCATGTATAGAATTAATGTGTGTATGGAGGTTAACTCTTAAATTATGGTTGTAGATGAACCATTTATTGATGTATTTAGAAAATTTTAAATTAGTTGCTATTTCCAGAATTGAGGGTGTTACATGGCGGATGCGTTGAGTCGAAGGAGTCATGAAGGCGGTGTTAAGTTATCCCTCATGAGAATCGATGTAGTATCGAGTCTCTTGGAAAACATCAAGGCGAGCCAGATGGAAGCGCTCAAAGAAGAAAATCTCAAATCCGAAGTCATGGTGAAGCAAAGTGGACTTTTGACAGAAGATGGTCGAGGACTTAAACTCTTCCAAGGGCGTATTTGGGTGCCAAAGTTTGGTGGAAATCGGGAGTTACTTCTCAAAGAAGTGCATAAGTCGAAATATTCTATACATCCCGGTAGCACCAAGATGTATAGGGATTTAAAGTTGAACTATTGGTGGCCGATGATGAAGCTGGACGTGGCAAATTATGTGGAGAGGTGTGTCACGTGCCTTCAAGTCAAGGCGGAACATCAGAGACCGTAAGTGAGCTTACAACCGTTGTCCATTCCCGTGTGGAAGTGGGACAACATCACCATGGATTTTGTGACAAAGCTACCGAAGACCTTGCGAGGTCATGATACTATATGGGTGGTCGTGGATCGTTTGACCAAGAGTGCGCATTTTCTGGCTATACGAGAGACCTTGCCAATGGAGAAATTGGCTAAGCTTTATATCGATGAGGTAGTGTCGAGGCACGGAGTTCCGCAATCTATCGTGTCAGATCGGGACAGTTGGTTCACCTCAAACTTTTGGGCAAGCTTGCAGAAAGAGTTGGGCAATAGACTAAATTTGAGCACGACTTATCATCCTCAAACAGATGGTCAAAGCGAGAGAACAATTCAGACGCTCGAAGATATGTTGAGATTGTGTGTCATAGATTTCGGCGGGAGTTGGGACTCACACCTACCTCTGGTGGAATTTACATACAATAACAGTTACCATTCTAGTATTAGAATGGCACCGTTCGAGGTTTTATACGGACGGAAGTGTCGAACCCCAGTTTGTTGGCTTGAGGCGGGCGAGAAGTAATTCACTGGACCGGAAATCGTTCAAGAGACGGCAGACAAAGTGAAAGAAATTCGAGAACGATTGAAGGCGGCCCAAGACCGACAGAAGAGCTATGCGGACAAGAAGAGGAGACCGGTCGAGTTTCAAGTGGGCGATCGTGTCATGTTGAAGGTATCTCCATGGAAGGGGATTATTCGTTTCAGGAAGCGCGGGAAGCTTAGTCCCCGTTTCCTTGGACCCTTTGTCATCTTAGAAAAGATTGGACTTCAAACGTACCGGTTGGACTTACCACCGGAGATGGATATAATACATCCTACCTTTCATGTGTGTTACCTTCGGAAGTGCTTGGCCAAAGAGGAAAGCATGATACCCTTAACGGAAATCCGAATAGATAATGGGAACCGTTGTGTGGAAGAACCGGAAGCGATTTTGGAATCGAAAGTGAAGAAGTTGTGGTATAAGGACGTAGTCATGGTCAAGGTCCAATGGAGGCACCATCGTGGTGCTAATGTCACTTGGGAGTCCGAAGAGGACTTGCAGAAGCGTTATCCTCATTTGTTCGTATAAATGTGATTTCGGGGACGAAATCCTAATTAGGTGGGGAGGATTGTAACATCAAGAATTTCAGGTAAGTATAAGGTTTTGTTAATCTTATGATTATGTATTTATTGAAGTAGAAATTATATGCTTAATTGCTATTTTGTTTAAAATGGTTATTTGGTTTGGTTTGGAAGTGTTATAACCATCCTTTGAAAACAGGGAGCTACGCGACTTACGTCGCGGGTGGAAGTCGCGGCACAAGCCGCGTAACCCACTGGAGTGCATCTCTCAGTGGAAGCGGGCGACTTATACCGCGGGTGCAAGTCGCGGCATAAGTCGCGGGGCGACCTGCAGGTCCCCAAAAACCCCCAATTGCCCGTTTCCTTCTCATTGCTACCACACAAATCAGATATAAACCGAGAGAGTTAGGGTTTTAGGCGATTTTCTTCTCCTCTAAACCCTCTTATCATTTATTGCAAAAGCTTGGTTGGTGGGATCATTTATTGGGTTTCCATCTACCTCAAGATCTCAAGATTTCAAGTCTTCATCACTTCCATTCAATTTCTAGGGTTTCATCTTTTCTAGGTTTTGGTCAAAAACCTAAATTGTGAGTTTACTAATCCTTTGTTAAAACTAGATACACATCCTAAATTACATCCACCTATATATTCCCTTCCTTTTGGTCATGGATAAAATATGGCAGTTCAATGAAGAATACTAATCGTTAAACCACATATTAGTATGATATGCTAAAGATAATTGAGTGAGAACTTACATGCAGTGGAGACACCATTGCAAGATCAAAATGTAAATAGTGATATACAAAACATAGTTTAATGGAGAAAGGAAAAAAAAACATTAGAAGGGAATACCATGAATACAAGCAACAATAAATCATAATGGTAAGCAGAGGGATTTTGAGATGCATTTCAAAACAAAAGGCTCCACACCTTTTGTAAAAAAAGGTTAATACGACAATAGCAAGGCTTCATTTGGAACAATACAGTTGATTGCTCATTTGAAACAAAGCTTCAGTCCCTCATGATTACTCCTAAAATTGAGCAATGATAAAAGGAAAAAAAATGAAATCAAGAATCCTTAATTGGGTATTTGCAAGATTGTGTAACCTGGATTTTGCTCAAGATGGTTTTCAGTTGCAACCAAGTATAACCGAACCTAGAGGGAACAGAGAATCAACAACTGAGAGACAATTCAAATATACACACACAATCTTGAAGAAATGAGAGGAAATGTTTAATACATAAAATCAACCAAAATCAATTAATCATTTAACGATATGAAAATCAAGACAAAATACACAAAGGGTCCATCAACAAACTCAACAAGTAGATCTATATTATTAATCCACAATAAACTGCAATGGAAGAAATAGATCTACATGATTAATTCCCTCTAAAAACGAAAGAACAGATCTACATGACTCAATTTTGTCGTTGGTTATGAATCAAAACACGTGAAGCTACCATATGAACATTAGAAAATAGAATTGCTCACCAAGAGAAGGCATCTGAACCTAGAATCATCAGATTGCCAAGAAAGTGAAGATTCCTACTAACTATCAGGTAAAGACATTAACTTAAAATAGGACTTTCATCAAACACTTGGTGTGCAAAACAGAAATCATGAACTTATCCCACACCTAGAAAAAAATACCAACATTCATAGTAGAATAAATAGCAAAGATTGAAAGCATGTAACTTGAGTAAATCAATGAGCTAAACCATATATAGATTCCAGAATAATAACAAAAACAATTTAATCAACATTCAAACATATTCCTCCCAAAATTCCATTACTTGCAAAGAAATCTAACAACAATGACATCTAATAATCTGACATGAATCCAAAACTTCCAAAATAAAACCAAGAACAATCAAGAAAATCAAATTTTGTGAATTCTAAAACTTACTCAAATCAAACGTTGTCATGTAGAACCGAGAAAGAAAGAGAAGAAATGGTCCCGCCTGTTGAACACAAGCCCTCTGACAAGTTGTGGTCTCGTCTCTTTTTTACTGTTATGTACTCCTAATCAAACCCAGAAATTCCTATGGGGGTGTTTGGGATTGCTTATTTAAAACAACTTATGCTTATGCTTATTAACTTATGTGGTGTTAAATCGGAGTTTTTAAAAAAGTGTTTGGATTAGCTTATTGTGGTACCAAAACGTAATAAGCTAATAAGTTGTTATTTAAAAGTGTTTGGGATTGCTTATACATACAAAATAACAAAAAAAGTAATAAACACTTTTCAAATAAGTTGATAAGTTAAAACAAAATGACTTATCAAAAACAGTTTTTCAGCAGTTTGGCACCGCTATAAGCTCTTTTCATTTTTCTCCATCCAAACACTTAAAAGTGCTTATCTCCGGTGCCAAATCGTAATAAGCTAAAAAGCACTTCAAATAAACAATCCCAAACACCCCCTATATGCAAACCTCCACTCAAAAATCCCGAGTCGAATCCCCTATTTCTGCTCCGTCCAAAAACTCCCCCCCCCCCCCCCCCCCGAGTGGCAGAGCCTCTTCCTTTTTCTTTTGTCTCTTGTGTTTTTATATTCCCAAAAAGGAAAAAAAATCCCCTAACTTTCCTTTTCTTATTTTTTTTTCCTTCTCACCTACGACAAGCCACAAAAAAGGGCAAAAACCCAAAAAAACGAAGATTATAGGTTTGTGTGTTGAGGATCACTTAAATCGGGGCTTGGACGAGTGAGATATGATCGAAATGGCGCAGCCTGGTAAATCTGTCAAATATCCATTTTTTTGTTCTTTTTCGCTTCAAAGTGTTCTAAACCTATCAAAGTATAAAAACACATCATTGTTGTTCGATTTTAACATTTTATGTGTCACATGTTCATGCTTGGAGCCTGATCAAAGCCTCACGGTGTTCTGGGTGTTTTTGTTAATACTAATATTCTCTATTTTATAAGAGCTAATGGTGAAAAGATAATCTGAACTAAAAGTAGCATTTGAAAGCGCTGACCACCTGTCAGAGAAAAAAGAACTAACGGATCTTGTAGGACATTTGCCAATTACAATGTCTTGATTGTAAGTGCCCTAGCTTTGGATTGATTCCCAAACTAATAAAATTTACTTTGATTCCCACCCTAATAAATTTTACTAGCTATGTTAGCATTGGTAACATTCAAAACCAATGAACCCGAAACTGACCATTCTTATTTACGACCGATGAAATGAATCACAAAAAGTGTTCCTCAAGGAGTTGTGAAGTTGTAGTTCTTGGACTTTGTATAAGCACTAGCAACCTATCAAATGTAAATTGTTTCCTAGATTGACACTTCTATTAACCAGCGAAGGATCGTGTGATAAGTTGAGGTTAACTTGAGAAATGTGAGAAGTGGATCTGAACCGTTGATCACTTGCCCTCCCATGAATTTCACTGGAACCCAACCCTCTATTCATCTCTCCCATTAAAGTTAATGTAACAGATTTAGTGACATGCAAGGTACAAGACCATACTGAAACTTGAAAAAAGTGCGTTTTTACTATAGACAGTCTCCCAGTAAGTTCACAATGTATGAAAACACTAATAATAACATTATGACAACATTGAACAAATATGCATTTTATTTAAAAAAAGAAGAAATAACAAAGATTCATCAATTATTTATGAAATTTCGGTTTCATATATTTGATATAAACTTCAATCCGCTTATCATTATTCTGTAGTTGATGTTAATGGATCCGCCACATAATCAAAACAAGTTCTATTTCTGTTTAATTTAATTCTAAAATAGATAATAACTATATATAAACTTGCATTAAAGACACCTTGAAGAACTCATCATCAATTGTAAAAATTGAAAGGGGACCTACTTCATCATTGCTAGCAGATGTGACTTTTGATCTTCTCTTTCTTCTCTCTAAGTTGTGTTTCAAATAATCTTGCATGCATTTGAGATTGTAAGTCAATTAACTTCCTACCTGAATTATTTTACGATGTGAATTTAAAGAAAATGGATTTCTGGACTACATTAAATTCTTCTTCATTAAATGGTTTTATGCACCGATGTTTGTATGTATTAGTGCATTAGTGACAACAGGATTATTATTGTGCAGTTGTATATAGTTACATATTCTCTATCAATCAGACTTATTATAACAACCATGTTATTGTTACTTAGAGATTTAGTAGCTCTACTTTTTGTATTTATTGTAGCAATGAGACTGTAAAATACATATACATACTTGCGGAAAAATATGGATAAACATAGTAGTAGGCTTCAAGAAGAGTACTTTGTGTTTATATAAATGGCCAAATGTATCTGAAGAATATTAGGAGGTTGTTGAAAACATTCATGGTCTATAAGTGATAATTGAAAGTGCAGTTCCTGATTTACCTATGTTCAGTTGGGGTGTGTTTGGAACCCAGATAGAATTGGACAAGACAGGATGGGTGAGAGTGAGGTAGGCGTGTGCAAAGTTTTAGGGTTTTAATTTCGCACACGTAGTTTAGTAAATTTACTAATCACGTCTCATCTTCGTGATTTTTCTTCTACCTTTTTATGTGAGACAAAACAACATCTTTGTCCCACTTAATTATGTTCTATTCAGTTCTAATGTCGCACCAAACACAATGTGTTTTTGTTCGGTCTTGTTCTGTTCCACGTACCAAACACACCCTTAGCGCGTCTCTGGAATGATCTACTTATGCTATGTGGATATTTTTGAAGAATACTTTGTCCCTAAATCGCTTTTTCATGCAGTCTACATTATCTTGATGTTGTTAAGTATGTATTCAATTTCATCTTCCTACTACTACCTTCCTAGCAAGGGTTTGATGGATCATTTATTTGTTTTTTGTTGTGATTATTATAATTATGGTGTAGGGCTTAACTACTATATATTCTATACTCTATTGAACCATTCATATTATTTTAAACTAAAATCAAATGATTTTTCTTTTAGGTTATAGTAGCACCCTTGTTAGTGATACAACTATACACGAGTGATGGTTTTTCGATTTTTGTTTTGTATTTGGCGATGGTTGTAAAATGTTTAAGGTATAGTTGAACTAGGCACCTCGCAACTACATCAAAAGATAGTACAATCAAGTTATGAAATGTTTCGGCTAATATTTGGTTTATGGGTGTGAAATCGAGAATTTTATTACGTTGCATGGTTTGTTTTGGTTTCAAAAAGCATATGATATGTTGCATGTTTCAAGATATCAACCTTGGGTGTGTGATTGCGAGTTCTATGTAGATGGTGCCTATCTCATTACAATTATTTGATAAATAATCATGTAAAATTTATCATCATCATTAGTTTTAAAGGGGCATATTACCTTAAGTTGATCTCGAACTTGACAAAATATCGTGGGAAGTTTTGTTGCCTTGTGCACTCAGTGACCGTTTCATTTTCTTTTTATTGCACGTAATATCATTTACTCATGTATTTTGCTAATTTCTTCTTGCAGAGATAAAAGTCAACAACACATGATAATGTTGAAATCAATTTTGGACTTGTTCATGTTCATCTGAATAAGTTCGTTGTTATATATATATATATATATGTGTGTGTGTGTGTGTGTAATCATTGTTGCAAGCATTTTGCTTTCCTGATATCAAGCATATTGGTTTTGCTTTCTTCATACGGATGCCCGAGTAGGCAGGGTTAGGTATAGGGCCGGTGGTCAGGGTTGCTGGTATCAACTTTTTGCCCAATACTATCTTTTATATCATTTCCTTCTGATCTTTGAGCAGACATTGAGAGAATCAAATATTGGCCCAACGAAGATGTTCTTACAAAATTTGACGATACCTTCAACTCCCTTCGAAAGATGTAAAGATCTGAACATTTTTTCGAGAAAATAGCTTTATCTATATTTGTAACATTTACATGTTTGTTTCGTTATTTTTTGTTGGTTGGCTTTGTGCCATAATTGTTTTTTTTTTGTTTCATTGGTTGGCGTTTTGTGTCATTATACAAGTTCTGGAAATGTTTAATTTACAACAATTATGTTGTCAAATTTTTCAAAAGTTACATGGTACTTTGTTTGTCATGCATTGTTTGTGATACCTAATAATAAAAACCCTGTAGCAATCAACTTAAAAGCTCTATATATGTTATATAGACCATATTTGTTTTCTGTAAAACACAATGTGGAGGTGTTGCTTGTTCACAAACGGGACAATTTAGATACCAATATAGTACATCGATATTATATTACTCTTACATTCTATAAATTTTACCATTATACTTTCCATTCATACATATGTGTAAATTATTATTTTTTTCCCATGTAAATTTGGATTGCTTTTGGGATTAAAAAAAACAAATTATGTTTCTGAAAACATGAATTTAAGATTATAGTTTGTAATTGTTAGTCTTTAGCAAATAATTGTTGGTTTATCTTATTTTTTGAATTACATAAAAATTTTGTAATTTTATTAGAGGTGGGCAAAAACATCGGACTTTTTTGGTTCAACCTCGATCGTGCAAATACTAGTCGTCCGTGTGCAAATCAGAATATTTGAGCAGGACTGGTCTGAGGGCAAGATTTATCTGAACCGGGCAAAAACTAAGTTGGGCTTTTCGTGGACCGAGCCAGCCTAGTCTAGTTCTAACCGAGGTTTTTTTTTTCTCATTTGATTTTTTTGTCGACCAAAAATATGTTATAAACTTTAAAATTATGTATCAAAAACAACAAATTGGAAAGATTAGTTTGTTTAGAAAAACATATCCAAAATGGCATGTCCACTCGAGGTATGGACCAACATTGACCAGACCAGATATTTTGGACCATCTCGTGCCCTCCACCACTACATATGATATACGGTGACATCAAAACTGTTATTGTTCATGGCATACACCCACATAGATTCCTCAACCATCACTGTATCATGACATACAGTGACGTAAATTTTTCAAAACCGCCATCGTATCATGATATATGGTGACAGTATATCCCAAAACCGTCACCATTGGCATGATAATTATTTTTCAAAACCATCACCATAACATAACATAGGGTGACATTTATTTTTCAAAACCGTCACCATACAGTGACGTTTATGATTCAAAATCGTCAAGTTAGCATACATACGATGTCGTTTATTATTCCAAAAACGTCACCATAAATTGGAATTCTCATCTCCTTCAACTCCCTAACGGATTTTAGCTTTTTGCACCACATCCAAATTTTCTACCCTTTCCAAGGCACCCAAAGTCTTCATAAATTGGATACGAGATTCCATATCCAATCTAGAAGCATTACCCGAGTCAATCCGAGCGTCAATATCCCTAATACTTGTTTTTAAGCCAATTTTCACCTCCATATCGCTCTTTCTTTTATCATTAATCCACATGCGAAGATTTTTCCTTTAATAATTGAAGCTTATTTTTAAAAGCAATAATCATACCATTAGAATCACGAGCACTATCATCATACCATGATTTTTTCACAATTTGGTCAAATTCGAGCATATCGAACGAAGAATGAAAAAGACGGCACGACGTAGGCCCGTAATCAAAGGATAACTCCTTAAAAAGAATAGGTCTATGGTCGGAAAACTTACGATCAAACACCAGACCAGAAATGTTGGGCATTATATCAAAAAGGCCATCGGACAAGAGGAACCGATCAAGCTTACTCATTTTAGAAGCCTATTTATTTGTCCACGTGAAGGAATACCTTCCAAGAGGAAGGTCATGAAGGTCGGCGTCATGAATGAAGACATTGAATATGTCTGCGAAGTTAGCCTGAAAAGCCGAACCTAATCTTTCAGAAGAGACGCGGACCTCATTAAAATCACCCGTCACAATGACCTCCCCATGCCATCCACTAATCATACCCAAAAGCATAGACCATAAGTTGATTTAAGAACCGTCTCTTGAGGCACATACACCGAGAAAACCAACAAAGATAGTCTATTAGGCACCCAAATTCCTTCTATAGTCAAAAAATACTCCGAAGAAGAAACTCGATACTTTTTAAATAAAGTGTTGTCCCAAATGCATAAAATGCCACCGGATCTACCCCTAGCCGAACTAGAAGCAAAGTCAAAAAAAGAATTAGCCCAAAGGAATTTCACCACAAATATATCAAGCCTAGTCATTTTCGTCTCTTGCATAGACAAGAAGTTTACCCCATGTCAAACACATAACTCTTTTACCCATTTTTTCTTCTCCACACCCCCCAACCCTTGAACATTCATAGAAAGTACATTCATATTGACATCTTCTTACCTCCTGCATTGCTGAAGATAGCTTTGAGATCAGTTTCACAACCTTTCATGGAGAATCCCAACGCCCGTCCAAGACCAATAGTAGCAGATAAATCCTCAAGCATAGAATAGCCTTCCCGAATAGATTTTGAAGAAGTAAACGAACCCCCAGAGTGATGAGAACTTTGGGATACGGAAGGCAACTTTAATTTTTCATGACCCAAGGAAGCATTTGCCCCCCCCCCCCCCCCGCCTCAACCGATCCTGAAAGCGCTGAGACAAGATAATCAGGCACTACCAGGGCACCAATACCACCACAAACAGTTGTCGCATCTTCCTTGAAGTCAAGTATGTCATGCAGCTGTCGCATCTTCCTTGAAGTCAAGTATGTCCTGCTGACTCTCATCAGTACCTCCACCCTCGTTAGGGGTAAAACCAGGTGGAAAGTGAGGGGTGTTATCTGGGATCCCACCATCCTTGCTATGAACCTCTAGAATTTTCATGTCTTCCACAAGTAGCTTGTTCAAACTAAAAGGGTCATCACTTTCGTCCCCTAGATCCACAGAGGCACTCTTTGAATTGTCTTTATCAGCATTATGTGCACCATCCGGAACTTCATCTTTAGGGAAGGAATCTGGTATTTCTTCCTCCTCGTTCTCCGAACTCTCATCCGACACCTTACCCCTTTCATCCTCTTCTTCCACCTCCGAATCACTTTTCTCTACGAGAAAATCCGGAGTCCACCCACAAATCTATTTCACTCAAACGTGGAAAACACATCCTCTCACGACCACTTTTACCGTTTCATAGATTAACAAGGGCCAAGAGGTTTGAATGCAAAGGCGGGTACTGTAAAAACTGTTGCCATCTGAATCATCCGAAAAGACAATTTGTCCCCACTTACTAGATATTTTCGAGAACGATTTAGAATTCAATGCTTTCAACGGAAGACCCTCCACATCAATCCAACTAGCCTATCCTCCACTGTAACACTCGTGATTTTGGAGACCCTTAACCCATAATATCGTAATTGTATGACCATTATAATGGAGGTTTAGTAAGGCTTTACTCCCCTTTTTGTAGTGGAGCCATCGAGGATTGAATCAGACGCGAAAACAGAAGGAAACCGGGGGAAATGTGTTCCCGCGGTTTGGTGCGTGGCTTGGGGGTCACGGCACAAACTGCCCAAGTCGTTGGGTCGACATCAGAAGACACGTGCGGCCTACCACGCGACCTCAAGTCGCGGGCAAGGCCGTGGGACCTAGAGGCTCAAAATCGACATTTTTGGGGGTTTTCTTCATTTGGTTGCATCTCCTTCATCCTAGGTCCGATTAGGGTGATTCTTTGACCTAGGGTTTCGTTTTTTGAAGCTTTTCAAGATAAGATAGAAGAGGATTGGTGATCTTTGGTTGATCTAAGGGTTTATGGTCAAGGTAATTTTCTCCCCTCTTCATTTAGATACTAGGGTTTTATGTTTTCATCATCTTCCTCACATCCTTCAACTTTGGTGTAATTTTGGTAGCTTGGTGGTAAAGGAAACCTTGTGGAGGTGTTGGATCTAAGATCTAGGAGGATTGCTTGGAGGTTTCAAGGAGATTCAAGTTTTAGGGGTAAAACCTAGATTTAGCCTAAATCTAGCAAGGTGAGTTCAAGTTGCTTTGGGAAAACTATGTACATGCAAAAATGTGTATTTTGAAGTAAAAGTATGTTTACTTTATGTCTATCAAATGTGTTGAGTATTTGACAAAGTTTTCATAATTGGTAAATTTGGGTTGTTACATCTTAAAAAATGACTATCATTGATTTTCGGGTGTTTTAATGTGTAAACCCCAAGCATATATCCTTTTGGTGATTTATTGCATAAAATGAAAGTTATTTGGTGTTAACGTGATTTTGGTGTTTTTGGTTTATAAATCGTTTGGAAATTACACGTCGTCATGTCATGGGATATTTTGGGAAAATGATAGAGGGTTTTTTTATTGAAAGGTGATTTGTCCCAATAAACTCATGTTTTAAATTTATATTGATTTTTGAAGAATGTATTGTATAAATGTCGTTTAAATGCGTTTTATTATTTGAGGACCGTCATTTGTTGTTCAAAAGGATTTCGAGCACTTTAATTCGGTTTTGACTTAAAAGAGTCTTAAAGACATTTGTCCGATGTTAATGGCTCAATGTAGAGTCCCATCTATGATTTGCATCTTTATGCATCTTGTTACATATTAATGATAATTACAAGTTCGAGTGCATTGATCAGTCCTGTGTAGTCATGTAATTTTTAGACTGTGTTGCATTGGATCCATAGGCACGTAAGTCAGTCTTTATTTGATGGTCAACTGGGTGTTGTGGGATTTGACTCCGGGACCCATATTTTATGACCTTAACCTTTCAAGTAGACACTAGGAGGGTTGAGTCCGGGGTGGTGCTACCCTGTGTGGGTAGGCACTAGGACCTCCGCCATTTAGGGTAATGCCATGGTTGTAGTCCTCGAATATTGCCGGGTCTTTTGGTAAAAATCCATGAGGATAGAGACTAAGGTCAACCGACTTTTTGGGTGAAACTTGATGAGGCGTCGTAGGGACATTTGGACTTCATGTCGGGACATGTCATGCGATTAACGTTGTATGAGTGACATACTTTTGTGTTCCTCCACTCACAATGGATACAGGTCCCCCCCCCCCCGGTTGTCGGCCAACAGTATGTTGGATATTTAATTGTCCATGCTTTAACATTTGGATTTCATTCTATTTTATGGTTGCGTGAGTATTGAATTTTAGTTACATGTTTTCGGTGGCATATTATATTTATATGGATTGTTTTCCATGATTTATGAGGTGAGTATTATGCCTCCCTCGTGTCTTGGATGTTTTAGGATATAAAGTTTAATCTGTGTTTTTATAAATTGGGAGTCCGCTTTCCATTCAAATTTTGAGTGAGTTTTGGGTTGCATCACTTTATAAATAATATTTTGTATTGGGGCGTTCGTTCTTAAAAATGCATGTTATTGGAAAACGAGTCATTTTCATACTTAAAGTAAATCATTTTGAAAGTTGTATTTTAAGCTGCATTCTTTTCTTCGTAACGAAATATTTATTCATGTTGAAAACTCTTGAACTCACTAGGCGTTAGCCTAAACTTTTTATTTGTCGGCATGTGCATCAGGTTCCGGTTGGGGTATGGTTCTAGCGACACTGTGAAGAGATGGATACTAGTTATATGCACGAGGGTGAGTAGCTTGGTGAAGTCTTCCGCAATTACCTTGGGAATAGAAACTTGTAATTGGGTTTAGTAACACTTGACCTTTAATTTGTCTTTATGTAAGACTCTATTCATGTTGTTGATTTTTAAATTCTAGAATCATATTCTAAGTATGAACTTGTCGTAAGAGATTTTATCCATCTTTGAGGTATTATTGAAAATTTTAAATTAGTTGCTCTTTTCAAATTTGAGGGTGTTACATCCACCTTGAAATTATTGGACCACTTTACGAGCATTTGAAACCAAGAGTTAACTCCCGTATGCGTAAAAAACTTATCACGGGAACCAATATTATCGAAATCGAGAAGGACCCACTTACCTCCAATGTATTTGATCTTTACGTTCAAGAAGCCTTCATTTTTGCAAAGAGAATGGATATTAGGGAGAGTTTTGAACTCGGAAACACACCCGACGAGTGCTAATGGAAAGTTATTTTCAACCAGTCCATCCATATCAAGTACAATGGCAACCGAATCGTCTTTAGCTTCGTATGATGAATCCTTACGAGCTCCTTTGACAATGTCAGCATAAGTGCCACCTTTTCTACTTCCAACGGGTCTAGGGTACACCTTAAACGAATCATGACCTTGGTCCCACCCCTCGGAAGGTTTACCGTTGCGATCAAAACAAGTTATATTGGCCATTAAACATAATTTGTCAATCCAAGTAGAACAAAGCTTGTTGATCACAACATGTATATATGTCGTCGACCTTACGATACCGTACAAAAGCAAACATTCTCCTGGATTTAGTCTTTCTCTTGGCAATAAACACATCGACCACCATACCAAATTTTGAGCACATATTCCAAAGTTCTCGTGTGGGAAAGTGCGTGGGAAAGTTAGAAACGAATACAATAATGGAAATATTGTACAATTGAGCTTCCTTGGACCCTATGAACCATGCTCTGACATGATTCCCCAAGTGACGAGAAACATGTTGTCGGGTTCCTTTACGATAGTGAACCTCCTGCCATTGTCGAACATCCATCACGAAATGTCCTAAACACGCCTGACGAAATACTCAAATATCTCCAGGAAACCAAAGGCAGGACCCTTTGGAGGTTGGCGCCCCATATGACTTTAACTTAATCCCATTTGAGTATTTAATTGATTAAAAATTCAAAGAACAAGTGACTGGTGGCTTTTTGAAAATACCTCTAAGATATTAATAAACAAAGACAGAAAGAAAAAGGCAATGGAGGTTGTTGACTTCTCTAACAACCCACTTAAGGAAAAACAAAAAACAGTAGAAACCAAAAAATGTTGCTGCTCTAATGCATTACCCATCCCCGGCCTCGGCCCCAGTTTTAGACAATCGGGGATCCCCGTCCCAGGTACCCGGTTTTATGGGGAATTCCTGGACTCGATCGGGGCGGGTAAACTGGGTTTTCCTACTGTTTGGGTACAGTTACCATGCATACTTACCATGTTGACGGTCTTTAACGATTATCTACATTATTTTTACATGTCAATGTAATTGTATATACAATATCTAACACCTTTAATTTAACTATGTAAACAATCTTTTCCATATGAACCAAATAAATTTTAGAATTTCGACCCAATAAATGGTAACACGAGAATTTAGACATGATGTTTTACATGAATATAAATAACCCAATAAATGTTGCTAAACCGACCCTTTCATCGGTTGCACCTATAAATGTTGTTAGAATGGTGGATCCTAGAGATGTACAAAAGATCGGTTGACCGATTTTAGACCGGTAAGGATTGAGGACCGGTTAAAAAGGTCGACTCAAGGAACAGTTATTGGTGAAAGTACATTTTGATCCTAAATTTTGAACTTGGGATCGATGTTTAACTGGTTAAAAAAAGCCCTGATAAATTCCAAAAACCAACATCGCTTAAGGGAAAACCGGTTTGGTTAAGGCCCGGTCAAAGCCCGAAAAAAAAGGTCAAAATCCTTGCTTTTACTCCAAATATTTATTATCTGTAAAAAAGTTAAATAATATCAAAACAAATAATTTGTTGTCATCAATAGTGCAATTAATGCAAGTAAATATTTATAAAATGTATAGTTTTTTCTCGTGTAACTCAACTTTAAACCCAACATGCAACATAAATGAAAGTTGAAAGTTTATTAGAAGAAATACCGGATGCTCTCTAGATCTAAACACGACTCAATTTGATCACATAAAAAAGGTTATCCAATACCACTAAGATAGAAACATTCAAATTTAAGATTCAAAGAATATTTAGGAAGAGAAAATAAAAAAACGAAGATGTCAAAAGAATTAATTATTTCATAATGTCAAACGAGTTTTTATATCTTTTGATTAATTAATTTACAATTAAATAAAAATTCAAGGTATTTTTTTTAAATAATTGTCCATTTCATTCTTATATTATACTAGAAGCGTACCCGCGCAATGCAGCGAGATACATCACGATTTTAATGTTTCTTTTTATTTTTTTGTCGATTTACAGTACGATTTTGGATGGTTTTGAGAAAGTGATAATGTTTTTTTTTATAAATTTGTTTAATTTATGCTTAATAATATAATGTTTTTTATATAAAAAAAATTAAGTATTTTGTTATAATTCAATGATTATCTTATATATTTTAATGACATCTAGAAAAAATAATCAATTACATATTTAATAATATAATTAAAACAAAATTATAGTAATATAATATATTAATTATGTAACACCCCCGTCCCACGTGACCGGAGGACGGTGTGCTACGAAATGAAAACACAATAACATAACTGGCTAACATATACGGGAAGAAAAGTTACTACAAAAAAATTTCATCAAGCGGGAGACCAAATTTAAGACAACATAATTATAGTACAATATTTACAGAATCAAAAGTTATTCCATCTAATGTCGTCTTCAAAATGGTTACACTCCATAGCTCTCATTCCCGAGATGATCCCATCTGCGATCCTACACCTGCCGAGGACAAAACAAACCTCGGCTGAGCCAAATGCTCAGTGAGCGGATAATTTATATAATAAAAATCACAGTCATAAACAAGTTAATAAAAAGAATAAGAGTAAAAGAGTAATAATGACTCAAAACCGAAACATAAAGTGGCATGTCACCAATTTACACAATTATCTCAACTGGTAACTAAAACGTATCATCACACCAAAAGTCAAGAATTAAGAAAATCATCTGGGTTCGAGGGTTGTACAGACCACTCGAACAATAAGAAATGAGTATAGGGCAATACACTCAATTCCCTTCCGATAACCGGCTCCCGATAACGGTTCCCGAAAACGGCTCCCGAAAACGGTTCCTAGGATCGATCCATTCGCCCTCAAGTTGGCCGGTACCAGGCCAGACCCACTTATTGACATTGGGGTACTAATCACAAGGACGTCATGGCAATTTATAGCCGCCATGGAGGCGTCACGACATCGTTGCCCTCGATGTCGTGCCTTAAAGCACGAAATATTCAAATCGTTGAAAACATGTCAAGTCGATGTATAAGAAGTAATTTCATAAAACATGTGACGTTCAATCACTAAATATCAAAATAGAATTCCGAGAACGGTTCAAATCCAAAAACGATTCAAATCCGATAACGGATCAATTATAAAGAAATAATCAAATCCAAAGATAGTTCAATTCAACTCGAATAGCCAATAATGAATATATCAAAGATAAGTCATGGTGATAGCTCCAAATAATAACCATGATCATAAACATTATGAATGTCGACAATTAGAGGAGTTATCAAACTCACAATATCCCAATATGATTACGTGAATTAAATATGAAGAATTATAATCATAATCGAGTAATAGATGTCTAGATGGTAAACGGAATACGATATTACCTCGATAATAGACTAATGTCTAAAGAGATTCGCAAGAATCGGATATCCGTACCTTAAATGGTAATCGGAGTGATGCTACACGTTTCGGATGTTCCGACCTTAAGCCCCGTCACTCCAAGTTACCTTAGAGTTTTACATATGCATATAGCCTCTATCCCATTGTTAAGACCCCTTTCTTATCTTAAGATTGACCCTGAATAAGATTAAACGTGATTGGGATTTGATTACATACGTTACAAGTCCTTAAAGCACAAGGTACAAACAAATAATGCAACATATATAATCCCCTGCACCTGACAGCTTTGAACTAACTCGAATTTGAGTCTTTTAATCATACTTAGAGGTATATTCAGGTATTAGTGTATAAATAAAAGTTGTACCTCTATTTCTTAGGGTTCTAATCGTTTTGGATTCATCCCATTTGAAGCAAATACTAATTTTATATGAATTTTCTAAAAACAGATCACAAATCCCGTTTTTTTACAGGATCAACTTAAGAAACTCATTGTTTTGAGCCTTATAGAGTTAAAATAAGCTCTTGACATAAACTACAAAGTTGTAATAGACACAAATACCTTTCCAACGGTATATTACATACCTCAATCGGATCAACGAGCGATTTTATACGATTTTTCAAACAATCTGCAAATTTTGAGACTCCTATTGACAGCTCAAAACACATTCTTTTTATAAGATTGCTACTAAAATCATAAGGAATCGAGTATCTAGCTTTTTCATACCACAAATATATGATTGAAACTTAATTCTCCACTTCTTTAACCAACAATAACATAGAAATAACATCATTTAGCAAAGATTTAACTTACTAATCCAAACTCTATGAATCCTAATATGATTCATATCTAACATTGACATCAATCCTCAATTTAGAGCACAAATCTTGAAATTCATATATTCATACCTTGATTATTATCTTCTAATCATTTCATTAGCTTCAATCCTTCAAAATCTCAACATTTTCCTACTTGCATGAGAAGATTTTGCTGTCAATTTAGGGTTTGGAAATGAGAGAATTTGTTCTAGAGAGAGAGAGAGGTTAAGATTAAAAGTGAGGAATTATGGCTGAAAATATGGTTTTAAAAAATTGACAAAGTAGGTTATGAGTTTTCATTTTGTCCAACAATGATCCCTCATCTATAGCCTAATTCACTATTGGTCCTTATATGGATATTTCTTAACATTTCAAGTCCTAAGCCCATGTTCAATTGTACATAATTGACCCCTTACATAAGACTTTGACTTATATTAATAGCCTAAAATACAACTATTTTAACTATGGTTACAAGTAGGTATAACATTACATAAATCAACATATCGGTAACGAAATTTTGGGTGTTATAAATTAATAGTGATATATGGAAATGTCTGCATAAAAGGAACGTCCTGCACATACCAAATTGGTGGGTGTTAGAAGCCTACAGAGTAATATGTATCTTGTGCTTTGATACTTGTAAATTAAAAGACTTTTAAAATCTTGCATAAAATGATAGTATTTTATGCCTAATAATTTGTATTTAAGAGTTTTTTATTCGTGTTTTATAATATAGTATAGATATATATAAAGAGAGAGAGAGAGAGAGAGAGTTATTTTTAAAAACCTAAAATTACAGGTTAGGACTGCTGGTCCGGATTTCGTCCTAAATTTTTGGCTAAGGACCGGTTAAGGCCCAACTGGGTCTCTTTTTTATAAGGGGTCCGTTATGGTTCGGTCCTGGGGGTCCGTTATACTTTAGCCAAGAAGATAAGAAGGTTAAATACATTTCAAGATATTAAAAAGTGATGGGTGTAAAAATAGAAAAGCCAAGAAGATAAGAAGGTTAAATACATTTCAAGATATTAAAAAGTGATGGGTGTAAAAATAGAAAAGAAGCCTTGCATAATAAAACAACATACACCAAATTCTCAACAACAAACACTTCATATTACAAAACAACATCAACATACAACAACTGCTTATTGTAAATAAAGATGGACGTTACTACTCACTACCAAACTTCAACAAGCACAAAGGGCTACTTATTGCAACATCGATGGACACAAAGGCTTTAATTTCAATAACCCGTAAAGTGCCACTTATTGCAACATCGATGGATCTTATACGATAAAACTTTAACTTCGTAAACACGTACAACCCTAGTAAGACGACTACATTGATAAAAATTACACCTTACCAAACCTTTTCCTGAAAAACGCAAGTAGGTGTTCTCTTGGAGGTAAGATTTCCCTGACAACTTGACAGTTGACAAAGTTATCAGCCCATTCGGTTATTTTTGGAAACTTATCTTTCGTGACCAACTTTATTTCAGTTGCTTCTTCGATTACTTCAAGCCAATATGCTAGGAAATCAGCAGTAATATCAACGAGGTTAATGTTGTCACCTCCGAAGAACTTGTTACCTTTGCTAGCGAGTTCATTTTCTAGGATTTGTAGTTGCTCACAAGCTTCAGCGATGGCCTGCTTGTCTCCGTTGCTGCCAAAAACCTTGAATATTGCAGGAATACACTGAACAAAACATATTATCAAAATCAGTTCTGGTTTCCTCACTTAGATACGTTAATATCAGGTTCTTATTTTACATTTTTCAATGTTATGATTTGATCCATATGGATTCAAATAGTAGTGGATGACGCTAAACAACCCCATATATGTTAAATAAACCACCATTATCAATTCCTCATTCACAAGTCACACACATATATGTGTATATATATATATATATATATATATACATATATATGTCAAAATCAATTCGTTTATATTTCAATGTATTAATGTCACCCTAATATTTGTTTAGCAATAGCAGCATCTTTGAATAGAGATGCACAAGACCCGGGCCCCTAAGCCTTCAAAGCTCGTTTTCGATGAGCAAAAAAAAAATAAAGCTTGGGTCGTGTTTGACCAGACTCTGGGATTGAAAAAGGACCCGATCTAGGTTCTTTGGGCTTAATTGGGCTTTTCCGGTCTTTTTTGGGCCTGGCTTAAAATTTCGGCCTGATCAGGTTTTGGGGTCTGACCCAGACTAGATTTATGGCTCATTAGTCCCGCACTTTTTCAAGCCGAGCGTGAGCCTGAACTGGGCTTCAAGCTCGGGATTTTTTTGTGCTTCTCCACCCTTGAATAAGAAGTAATTAGAAAGTATTTAAGATGATATCATAGGATTAGGTAAAACATTCAAAAATTGGCAGAGGAAGTCAAAGATGCTAAGAATGCATGGTCCCCACATCTTTGCAATGCGAATAGTTATTAATTTGAGATACTCAAATACCAAATTTGTCCTAACTGTCGGTTGGTTGTCTTTTCATGAAATCTTAATCTCTAAATAAATGAATAACTATATTCCAAATTAGTCACTATTTTTATTTGTTTAATGTTTAATTTCTTCCTTAATAATATTGCATATAACTCGGACATGACATAAAAAATGCATAACTTAGGATCAAAGGGTAATTTATCATTCAATTCACAAGTTCTATTTCAGTGTGTAACCATTGCCTCCTCCAATCTACACCAAATTAACCCACAATAATAAACACGAAGACCACAATACAACCAACATCCCTTCATCTGTGTTTCCCCAACCAAAAGCACACACAAATACATCGAGTGTGATCAGGTCCGATCCTGACCTTTTTTAGGCCCTGGGCAAGATGTAAAAATGGGCCCTTGATAACTACGAAATTATTTTCAATATATTGTTTATATCATCAAAAATAACATTGAATTCAAAAAATACTAATAATTCAAAAAATACTAATTAATATTATCTACCATATCATTTTTACATAACATCATCAATCAGTTCCACCATCAAAGACATCTTATGATATACCTTTAATATATAGATTGAAATCATTTGACGTCACTATGTTGACCATTCGGAGTAACAGTTTAAGTAAATCAATATAAATCAATAAATCTTCCACATATTACCTGATGTTATGTTTTCCATCATTATTTTAAATTTTTAGGGGATGAAACAATTTTTTTAAAAACCATCAATCTTTAAAAAAAAAAAGGTTTAATGGTAGGGACCCAAGGCCCTATGGTCCACTTTTTGTGGACCCTACATACCCTAGCCCCTTAGGTATGCACCGGAAAACCATCAATCTTAGAATCAAAAGTCCATGTTGGTTATAGTTTGAAATCTTATTTTTGTTTTAGAGATAAGAGAGTACTTAAGATTCATACACCCAATATTAAATAATAAATAGTCAATAATGTATGGAAAAAAAAAGTATCTTTGAAATCCTAAATATAAATATATGTTGGGTTATCTCATATAGTTTGGTACTTGTTTTAAAAAATGTAGGAGTTTTCTTAGTTAATAACAATAAATCTACTATATTCTAACATAATAATGAAATTCATGTGGATGGAATAATGAAAAGAGTATGTAGAAGATGAGTAATGGAGTTTATATTAAGGATTATACGCAAAAATAGTTTTTAGATATTAGTAGTAGATAAAAAAAACTTAGAGAAACAATAAGCAATACTATAAAATGAAAGACTAAATAACCTTTTACAGTTTTTCTTCTCCAATGTTATTAACTAATACATATTTGGGCCCTTAATATAATGTTAAATTCTTTTTGGGTCTTATTATATACTAATTTTTTTTGTCTTTTTTATTTACAATTTTTTAACTACTAATATATAGTATATACTAAAAAAAATTGGGCCCCTATTTTGTTTGGGTCCTGGGCTTACGCCCGGCCCGCCCTCCCCCAGGGACGGCCCTGAGTGAGATGAAGATGGATCCAAAAACATATATATATATATATATATATATATATATATATATGTATGTATGTATATATATATGTTTCATTTGAAAACCAAACAATTCGAGTAAACTTTGCAAACCAATCTTAGCCGTTCATCAAGTCTAATAAATATATGATTTTATTATGTTTCCTAATCTAAAGTCATGATCATAATAAATAAACCTTATCATCTTCCATATATATCACAATCATTATTAATGAATCATAATAATTATCCATAAATATATATATTGTTCCTAAAATAGTGGTTTGCAAAGTTTACATGAATTACTTGAATTTCAAATTAAATGCACCCTATGTATATATATATATAATGGTTGGGTTCCGATGAGAAGTTGAGGTTAACGTGAGAATCATGAGAAGTGGTTATCAGAGAAATTGATGCACATTAGGATAAGATGCACCGTGATAATATGTATCGGGTCAATTATTTTCTAAGCTACAATTTATTGGAGGACAATCAAACAGTTCAGATCCAAGTTAACCTCAACTTCTCATATAATCCTTTACGTATATATACATATATATATATATATGTGTGTGTGCGCACGCACGTGTATGTTTAGATAATAGTTAAAAATCAACGTAGTTGAGCACGAATTGAATCCCTATTTATACCTAATAGTGCCCCATCATTCATGTGTAAATCATCCATGAACTATTACATAAACCATAAAAACCAGTAACATTAATCAGGATTAAGAGAGAAAACGAAATCATTACCTTATCATCAATGAATTTCGCCCAAAATCGAGCAACAGCCTTCTCATAAGGATCCTGTGGCAAAATCGGAACTCCTTTCCAGACATCATCGATGTACTCAACGACCACAAGAGACTCCGAGATCGGTTTTCCGTTATGCACCAGCACCGGTACCTTCTTATAAACAGGATTGTACTTGAGAAGATCCGCACTCTTGTTGCTCAGATCTTCTTCGAAGTTTTCGTACTCGATTCCCTTGAGATTCAAAGCAATTTTCACTCTGCAAACGAACGGACTTCCTCCAACAGCATACAACTTCACTTCATCCGCCATTTTCCGCTGATCTGAATCAATCGCAGCGACACCTACTTTCCGGTTGAATTTTGGGGTATGGTAGTGTTTGTATGAATATACCGGTGAACGATTCGTCTTTATATGGTGCCGGGAGTTGTTGAGCGTTTAAAATTTAAATGGCATAATCAGCATTTATTGAGAATCGGTGCTATTAGTACTTGTACTGTATGCTGTATAATTTGTACGTTGGATTGCAATCAGCAACAATAAAATACTAGTGGGAATGCATCGATCTGATCCATAAAGAATGAAATATTTTTAATTGTTTATTGAAAAGAAAAATAGAATTGTGGAATCGATAAGCATATTTTTCAAATTCAGTAGAGTATTATGTAACATTGTAGGACAATCGTACCAACTATTGTTTGTTTTGTTCATAAATGGACTCACAGTTTTAAAATGCATTTAATAGATAAGGTATTCAGTCTCTTTCAACACAACATTAGTTCCTCTCACCAACCAAAATGGGATCTCACAAATTTCACCCCCTAAGAGCCTAGTGTAATTTCACCCCCTAAGAGCCTAGTGTCATACTAGTCCAGTTTCAAGTTATGATACCATTTATAACCTCATTTCCTCTGAAAATGGGGGTGTTACACATTATATATACCCAACAAATTCTCTATTGATCTCACAATCCACCCCCTGAGAGCATAGTGTCATCGTTGACATACTAGTCCAATTTCAAGCTCTGATACCATTTGTAACCTCATTTCCTCTGAAATGGGGGGTGTTACACATTATACCAAACAAACTCTCTATTTTAAAAATTACATCATTAATTATATTATGTCTTTCAAAAAAAAATCATTAATTATATTATCCAAATATTTTATAAATACAATAAAATTTATATTTTTTCTTATAAACATTTAGCATCAAAAAGATTTATTGGGTTCTCAAATTTTGAAGAATTTCCTATTTTCATAAGTTTTGCAGAAAGCAAAGCTTTACCCAAAATCTCTCTATGTCTATCTTGGAGAATTTGATGAAAATATTATATATTTTTTCGTTTAAAAAAATAGAGAATATATTGAAGTAAAATTTTACATAAAATCTCTATTTTCTCCTATATATTTTTTTCAAAATTATCTATATTTTTGAACTTACAATTTAAGAGTTTTTGCATTAATAATTTATATCAAACTAGAAATGTACTCTCGCAATGCAGCGGGTTTCTGAAATCTATAACTTGAACTATCGATCATTATTCATACTTTTTGTTAGTCTTTTTTTATTTTATTTTACGATTTTGAGAAATCTAGATTTAAAACAAAAATATATTTTAGTTTAGTTTAATTATGGTTTTTTATAAAAAATAATAATAATAATTTTTGTTACGGGTCAAAAAATGTTTAATTTAAATGATAAATATATTTAAGATATTTTATATTTAAAATTAAAAAGATAACATACTTCAATAAAAAATAAAAATAAGGTATTTTATCTCGAATTTTCTTATATTTATCGGTTAGTTATATCAATAGTTAAAAATTTTAGATATTTTAGAAAATAAAAATAAGTGCTTATCTGCAGTTAGTTACACGAATTCAAACAGTGAGCTTTTATAAGTTATACTTATGTTTAATCAATTTGTACTTTTGGATTTTAAGTAATATGCATTAATAAGTGGTACCTAATGCATAAAAATTAGTTTTTAAGAGTTTAACTTAAATGTTTAATAATATAGTATAAATATATTAGTTAAAATTCAAAATTACAAGTTAATGAAACATAATTATAACTTATTAAAGTCCCATTTTTTATTTGTATAACTAACTACAAATAAACATATTAAATACATGATAAACACTATGAGATAAACTACCTGTTTTATTTTATTTTTTAAATATATTTATTAGATTAATGCATGTTTTTATAATATAGTATAGATATATTAGTTATGAGATTATAACTAATATAGATATAGATATATCAAGAGCAAATCATAAAATAAAAAATAAATATTGATAATAGTAGATAATATTGATCAAATCGTCCATTAAATATAAAAAACAAATATTTATATTAATAAATGAGTATCCATTCCACAAATAGATGATGATGTGAGATATTGTGCTTGGATAAGTTGTACCAATGCATTATGAAATTGTAAATTAAGTAATTGGCTTTAATTAGTTGTATTTTGTGTTTATAATATTGTAATTAAGAGTTTTTTATGTCACTTTTATAATATAGTATAAATATAGATGTTTAATAAATTACTTTTTAATATTTTTAATCAAATGTATTATAATATAATAATAATAATATTGGATTTAGTAAATAATATACTAAAGTTGTTTGACACGTTGACCTTTATGAAAGTGACGTATGTGCATGCGTACCGCACATCATGTGAAAAAGCTTCTTCCACCTTCCCGTTTGTTCTATTTGCTCTCAATTGAAAACTTATTTATATTTTGTGAAAATTATGACAATTTGCTATAAGATGTTATAATATTTTCTTTAAGTTACAAAGATCATCCCTGTGGTTATATGGTAATTAGGGATTGGTCCCCTCAAATGAAATAATTACAAGGATAGTCAATGTGGTTTCAATTTTGTTACGAAGCAGATACTCGCCTTTAACTCCGTTAGATGTATGTTATCCATTGTATGCCCCTTGTGTGAGGGAAATTTTTGTCCTTTTAGCTTGGTTTTTGAAGGTACAAATAAGTGGCGGATCTAGGATTTTTTTTCCTGGTGGGGGCACCTTTTAAAGTAGATTAAATGTTTGTAAAGTTGTCCGATACATTTTAGCCTAAATTCACCGTTTCAAGAGATTTTTAAAGTTTTTTTTATTGATTTCAAGGGATTTTTAAGTTTTTTTGTCAATTTTGAGAGACTTTTTTCGGTTTTTTTAGTTGATTTATGACCAAAAATTACACATACCTTGCTTTCTGTGTGTGGCTTGGTAAAAGGGTAGGGGACATTAAGCTTTGGAAGAATGATGAGAGGGCCGTAAAGACTTGCTCGTAACCATGATATATGTGCATGCCAAAACAACGTTCCTCTTTGTCCAACGATAGTGTAATTGTACACGTAACTCTGGCCCGTTTGTATGGGGCATTGTGTTATATAAGCTGGCCCATCAGCCCATCCACTACGAATCTGTCAGATGCCATGCCTGGGTATTGATCAAAAAATAAAATTATATATATATATATATATATATGATTTCAAACGAGTTAAGAAAATTCTAATTAATATTAATTGATTTACAAATGCAATATTATTTACAGCTAGCACGTCGTACCAATGGATTGTAATGTTATTAGGGACATGGTTTGTAACTTTTATAAGCAAGCGGTTGTACAAAGAAGTTCCCATCGTCTTTTACGATTTATGATACTTGTCGTATTTAATATTTTAGTATAGCATGAAATCAAATACAATGTTTTATTTGTGAAGGAGAGTGGTTTAATTAATACAGACACAGAGGCCATATATAATTGCCCAGGCAACACAAACCGGTGGGGGTCCAAATGTCTCTCTGATGCCTATACCTTCAATGGGATTCCGGGGCCTTTGTATAACTGTTCTACTAAAGGTATTTCTAGTATTTTTATCCCAAAAAATGATAATTGGTTCCAGAATTATTATGAATGATGAATTGTTGTTTGTTCTTGAAATTGGCAGCTCTACGTTCAAGCTCAAGGTTAAGCCCAGCAAGACATACCTTCTTCGATTGATCAATGCAGCGAACTCTTTTTGAGTATAGCAAACCACACCCTCACAATTAATTGTTGAAGCCGATGCCATTTACATATGTAAAACCTTTCGACACAGAAACACTCGTACTAGCTCCTGGCCAAACCACCAACGTATGTACTCCTTAAGACCATTTCGGAATTTCCTCGTGCCAACTTTCTCATGTCTGCTAGACCATATGTATCGGGTCAAGGAACCTTTGTAAATTCCACGGTTGCTGGCATTTTCTTGAATATGAGTCGTCCGTTCCCATGAAAAATCTTCCACTCTTTAAACCAGCATTACCAATGACACCTCATTCGTGTCAAAATTTTCAAATAGACTTCGAGCAGGAGTATGGTTCATGCATTACAATTTGGAAGTTCATACAAGTTGGGGTTTGAAGATGGCCTGGCTAGTCTTGGATGGAAAACTTCCGAACCAAAAGCTCTTACCCCCACCGGCTGATCTTCCAAAGTGCTAGCTAAATTAAGTTGCCTTTTTGACAATTCAAGTTTATCTCGGATTTACATTTTTCTACCATTTGAGATCGATCGATAATTTCTAGCTAGCTGATGAGAGTCATGTCATGAGGGGAAACATCACTGAATAAAATTAATCTAACTCTTTCTTCCGTATTCAATGAATGTATGTTAATGTTAGAAATTTGTGCTACATAGAAATTTTTTGGACATAATATGTGGATAGCAACATACTACAGTAAATGTTGAGTACAAAGATTACACACACAGAGAAAAGAGGTTGTGAGAATCTACTGCTTATTTATTGAAAAGCAAAGGTGTGGCTTTTATTATAGCCTTACAAAGAAAAATGGAATACAAAAAATCTGCCCACATAATCGGCTAAATGGGTTATTGGGGAGATAAACCTAACAAATAAAGCAAAATAACAAGGACTCCGTTGGCCTCGGTCAGCCTTAGAACTTAATGTTCACTAAACAATCACACGTATATATACATATCCACCAGATCAGTTATTTAACTAACTTTATAATTGTATTTGCATAACCACCAACTGATATAACTACTAACCATTTATAACTATTTAATAATTTATTAATTGATGATCACGATGTCCACCATAATCTTTGCTTGTCTGCTGCTCCACTCAGCTTGCAGCTGATCTGAGTTTAATTCCAACAAATTCCTCCCTAAAACTCAGATCTCTTGCATCCTTCATTCCCATCTTCTGTTTGCAAATATTAAGTAGTTCTGCTGGAAGTGCCTTCGTGAAAATATCAGCCGCCTGATCACGACTTGTTACAAAACTCATCCGCACTTCCTTGTTTTTTATTTGTACCCGAATGAAATGAAAACGTACATCAATATGCTTACTTCTCTAATGATGCACCGGATTCTTTGCCAACTCTATTGCTGATCTGTTATCAACTTTTATCTCTGTTGGTTCATCTTGTTGATTCTTCAGTTCTCGTAGCAGATTCCTTAGCCAAATGGCGTGGCAGACCGTCCAAGAGGCTGCTACATTTTCTGCCTCACAAGTTGATAGTGCTACTATAGGTTGTTTCTTTGAAGCCCACGTGAAAGCCGTTTCTCCCATAAAGAACACATAACCAGAGGTACTTTTCAGATCATCTACATCTACGTGCCAATCACTATCGGAATATCCTAAGTGTGTATTCTGCAGACCTGGAGTAAAATAACCCAAGTGATATCGTTCCCTTCACATATCTGATGATTCTCTTCAATGCTTTCCTCCATGAAACGACTTACTATCCGAACACTATATGAAAGATCAGGTCTTGTACAAGTATCGTAGAAGGAAACAAGCCGAAGAAAATAGAGATTTCACGTTTATGCATGAGAGGGAATAGAAAGAACCTGAATCATGTTTATGACACATGATGATCAAGTGGATATATCTGATGAGATGGTATATAGACAGCACATGTAGCAATCATATGAAGGGAAACAAACACCTGTTCATGACACTTGATGAGAAACCCCGGAGTGAGGTAAGAACCGGAGACGAACGTAAGCATGAAGTACAAGGGAAAGGAGACATTGACGTGAACACAAACATGGGTGTTAAAAGAATATGCGACATTTATTACGTGCCGACACTCGCACACAACTTATTGAGTGTTGGGCAGTTGATATTGAAGGGCTACGATGTTCGTTTCGCTAAGGAACACTGCATCATTATATACCCAGATGAAAACTTATTGGGTAAGGTCAAGATGACAACCAATAAAATGTTTCCAATGAAGTTCAACAAGGATAACTTGTCTGCATTCGGCATGCCCATTCAAGACAAGTCGAGATTATGGCATTTAAGGTTTAGACATCTAAGTCTTGGATCTTTGGTTCACATGAGCAAGACTCAAATGGTGAGGAGCATACTAAGTATCAACAGCACAAACCAACAGTACGAGGCTTGTGGACTTAGAAAACAAGAAAGAAATCCTTTTCCAAAAGAAGAAGCATAGAGAGCAAAGTGTCCTCTCAAATTATTTCACACGGACATGTGTGGACCGATGACAACGCCATCTATAGGAGGAAGTAAGTATATACTCTCATTTATTGACGATTTTAGTAGGAAAGCATGGGTATATTTTTTGCATGAAAAATCACAGGTGTTTGAAAATTTTAAAAGCTTCAAATCTTTCGTTGAAAAACAAAGTGGATTAAGCATTAAAGTTTTGCGATTTGATAATGGAGGTGAGTACACATCCCAACAGTTTGAATCCTTCTTAAAGAAACATGGAATTAGACATCAAAAATCAACTCGATACACTACACAGCAGAACGGGGTGGCTGAAAGGAAGAATAGGGCGTTCATGGAATTAGCGACAAGCATGGTAAAATTCAAATCCTTACCAAACAGATTATGGGTTGAAGTTGTGACATGTGCTATATACGTTTTGAATAGAGGAACCACTCGAAGTCTACAGGGAATCACTCCTTGACAAGCATAGAGTGGGTACAAGCCAATCGTAGCCCACCTAAGAGTGTTCAGGTGTTTAGCATACTCTTGAATCCCTGTTGTCAATCGAGGAAAGTTAGACGATATATCGGAAAAATGCATTTTTATCGGGTATAGCGAAACATCTAAAGCATATAAGCTTTACAACCCAATCACAAGCAAAGTGATTATAAGCAGGGATGTTTTGCTTATGGAAGAAAAGGCATGTGAGTGGACTTTGGAAGAAGATAAAACAAGAGTTACCATTATTGAATAAGAAGAATCACAAGACCAAATGGATTTTGATCATGTACATGATCCTATTCCCACACTTAATCAATCACCACCATCCACTCTAATTGCATCGTCATCACTAACATCCTCTCCACTTACCTCACCCGAGTCATCACCAATTAAGATGAAGGGTTTAACGGGTGTCTATGCAAGATCACAACACATTTTAGATAGCGAACAGGTGGATTTCGCATGTCCGTCGACGCAGACCCAATAGAATTTGAACCAGCGGTTAAAAACGATAAGTGGAAGAAAGCTATGGATTCAGAAATTGAATCTATTTTGAAGAACAACACATGGGACTTGGTCGACTTACCACAAGGACACAAGGACATATGCGTGAAGTGGGTCTATAAGACCAAACTAAATAAGAATGGTGATATCGAGAAGCATAAGGCACATCTGGTCGTGAAAGGCTACAAGCAGAAATATGGGATCGAATATAATGAGGTGTTTGCCCCGGTAATACGTCTTGGGACTATACGTTTGGTTGTGTCTTTGGCTGCTCAAAGAAATTGGAAAATACACCAAATGGACGTTAAATCAGCTTTTCTTAACGGCTATCTAAATGAAGAAATCTATATAGATCAGCCTCCTAGATATATCAAAGAGCATGAGTCGAATAAGGTATGTAAACTAAAGAAAGCACTATACGGCTTAAAGCAAGCACCACGTGCTTCGTACAACCATATAGATGGTTATTCCGAAAAGTATTGTTTCAAGAAATGTCCTTATGAGCATACATTGTTCATTAAGGATTATAAAGGTGATTTCCTATTTGTCTGTTTGTATGTGGAAGATCTAATGTTCACAGGGAATAATCCAAGATTAATTGATGAGTTCAAGCATTCAATGAAGCTTGAGATCGAAATGACCGACATGGGTCATCTTCACTACTTCTTGGGTATTGAAGTGAATCAAAGAGAAGATGGCATATAGATTTCTCAAAGTAAATATGCATCAGACATCTTGAATCATTTTAGAATGGATAATGCAATTCCAAAGTCAACACCTATGGAATATGTACTTAAATTATCTAAAGATTCTGAAGAAGCTAGTGTGGATCCGAGTTTGTACAAGAGCCAGCCTTATGTACTTAACGGCTACAAAACCCGATGTTATGTATGCCGATAGTATGTACTCGGTAGATTTATGGAAGGACCCAAGAAAAGCCACTGGGAGGCAGGGATGAGAGTGTTGAAATTCATCAAAGGGACTCCTGACCATGGTATATTGTATCGAAAGGTTGAATGTCCAAAACTGATGGCATACTGTGATAGCGATTTTGGAGGAAACATTGTTGATGGTAAGAGCACCTCCGACTATGTTTTCATGATGAACTCAGGAGCAATTTCATGGTTGTCCAAAAAGCAAAGAGTAGTAGCTCTGTCCTCAGCAAAGGCAGAATATATAAGTGTGTCTTTGGTAGGATGTCAAGCTATTTGGATGAGAGGTATACTCGAAGAACTGAAGCATCCTCAAAGTGAACCTACGGTGATACAATGTGACAATAAATCCGCAATTTCACTCACCAAAAATCCAGTATACCACGGAAAGAGTAAGCACATAAGGATCAAATATCACTTTATTCGTGAATTAGTAAAGTGTGGATATGTTGAAGTTTTCTGCAGAACAATTGATCAGGTGGCAGACATACCAAGGCATTAAAGCGTGCTGATTTCTTGAAGATGAAGGGGAGACTTGGAGTAATGAAAGTCTAGATTAAGGGGAATGTTGGGATATTAATCAAGACTTCCAGACCTGTGTGATATGGTTACCACAACCAAAAAAAGGACTACTAGCTATTAATCAATGGACCTGCACATTCCCAATTCATTCCTCAGTTTCTGGAAAGTCTCCAACTTCAGTGGCTTTGTCATCAGATCAGCCAATTGGTCTTTCGAAGCACAAAACACCAAATCCACTTCACCTTCCTTAGCAAGATCTCCCAAAACTGACGTCTGTCCCTTAAGTGTTTTGAACGACCATAAAAAACTGGATTCTTTGACAGTTTTATGGTTGAAGTATTTATCAGTTTGATCAAAACCAACTTCATTCAGAACTCTTTTCATGCGACTGTAACGTACTCGACTTCTATGGTCGATAATGTGACGATGGGTTGCTTTCTCGAAGACGAAGAAACTACTCTTCCACTCATCACAAACACATACCCTAAGGTGCTCTTGGTATCCTCCATATCACATGTAGTCGCTGTCGGTGTAACCCAACAGATCATTCTCCCCTCCTCGCTTGTAAGGAATTCCAAGGTTAGTCGTTCCCTTCAAGTATGAACACTCTTTTTGCTACATCATAATGTAATTCAGTTGGCTTATCCATGAAACGACTGATGAGGCTTATCATAAACATCATATCAGGACGTGTCGCGGTGAGGTACATTAAGCTACCCACCATCTATTTAAACAAGGTTGAATCAACCTGCTCACTATCTTCATGTCTTCTGATCTTCTATCCCGGAACTATCGGATTGTTAATCGCATTATGGTCAAGAATCCCAAACCGCTCTAAGATCTCCATAGCATATTTTTGTCGATAAATGCATATTCCATCCTTTTTTTGAAGCACTTCTATTCCAAGGAAAAATCGCATCTTATCTAAATCAGTCATGTCAAACTCCTTCATCCTTGACAACTTGAATTCCCTCAACATATTTTCATCATTGTTGGTGTACATTAATAGATCATCAACATAAAGATTGACCACCAATAGGCTTCCCATCTTCTTCTTGATGAACATGCATGGTGTGTTCACTAGGGTTGCTTTCAATTGCTTCCTTCAAAAAATAACTCTCTATATGACTAAGGGGCTGTTTATTTACCTTTTAATGGTTCCATTAAGAGGCAACCTCTGAATCGCTAAGAGGTAAATCTTGTTTGGCAAAAAAAAAGGTTGCCTCTTAATGGTTCCAAAATCCTCTTAATGATTTTGTATCCTGACCCTCCCTTAACCATTAAGAGCCCTGATTTCATTATGAACAATTAGCAAACAACCATATTTCATTTTACACTATACCATAAAAACCTCTTAATCATTCAGACCACTTAATCATTCAGACCACTTAATCATTCTGCACTAAACCATTCAGCAACTGCCAAACAGCCCATAAACCAAACTTGAGGTGCTTGTTTTAGCCCATAAAGAGCCTTTTAAGTTTATATACCTTATGCTCTCCTCCCTTCTTCTCATAGCCCTTAGGTTGCTCGACGAACACAATCTTTTCAAGTTCTCGATAAAGAAAAGATGATTTGACATCAAGTTGATGAAGACTCCAATCCCTTTGTGTTGCCGATCCAATTATCATCCAAACCGTATCCATTCTTGCTACGGTGCAAAGACTTCAGTGAAATCGATGCTTTTTTTTTGGCAGTGTCCTCTCATCACCGACCTTGCCATGTGTTTTTCTATCTTCCCCATCTCATTGAACTTTGTTTTCTATATAGATCAGCCTCCTAGATATATCAAAGAGCATGAGTAGAATAAGGTATGTAAACTAAAGAAAGCACTATACGGCTTAAAGCAAGCACCACGTGCTTCGTACAACCGTATAGATGGTTATTCCGAAAAGTATTGTTTCAAGAAATGTCCTTATGAGCATACATTGTTCATTAAGGATTATAAAGGTGATTTCCTATTTGTCTGTTTGTATGTGGAAGATCTAATGTTCACAGGGAATAATCCAAGATTAATTGATGAGTTCAAGCATTCAATGAAGCTTGAGATCGAAATGACCGACATGGGTCATCTTCACTACTTCTTGGGTATTGAAGTGAATCAAAGAGAAGATAGCATATAGATTTCTCAAAGTAAATATGCATCAGACATCTTGAATCATTTTAGAATGGATAATGCAATTCCAAAGTCAACACCTATGGAATATGTACTTAAATTATCTAAAGATTCTGAAGAAGCTAGTGTGGATCCGAGTTTGTATTTAGTACTTTTAATTATAGAGGGTTAAGTTATGTCGGGAATCAATCGTTTAAGAAAAACAAGTTTTCGGAGCCCGGGGGAAGTAGGGCGATAGTGGCGAGAGTGCTAGGGTCACTATCGTCCTGTCACGGTGGGGAGACCACCCACAGTACACTTAGGGCGATAGTGCCCAACGAGAGTGTCATGGTCACTATCGCCATGTCAAAATCGTGGCAAGCCTGAAGCCCGTGGTACGATCTGGGCGATAGTGCGCGCGATAGTTACAATGTCACTATCGCCTGACACAATCACGGTCGGACCCAGAAGTATTAAATGCTCGTTTTTCTCATCCTTTCTCATTTACTACTTCAACTACTTCTTCCTTTCTCTCTCAAACTGAAGCCCTAACATTAATTTCAGACCCTAGCTCATTTAAAGGTCATTCTCTTGGGTTTTAAAGTGATTCTTCATCATCAAGCTAAGATTTGGAAGCTAGGTCAAGGATCCTCCATCTTCCATCCATCTCCAAGAAATTCTAGGGTTTTCTAGGTTTTCATCAAAACCTAAGTTGTGAGTTCATCCTAAACTTTTAAAACTTTATACATGTCAAAACTTATATATTACACTTTTAATCCTCCCTTGTAGCATTTCTTGATTTGGAAACATTTTGAACTAACTTGGGTATCTTTATGTGAAATGAAGAGTTCTGTATATGTAATATAAAATGAAGAGTTACATACTTATTTGTGGCTAAATACATGAATGAAGCCATCGTGGTTATATTTAAAGTTTCACTATTTTGGAAGCTTTCTTGGTAAAAAGGGATTTGTGGAAAGGAAACAAAGGGATTTATTGTGTGTATTATCATATGGTCATTTTAAAATTGTGTAACTCTTGGAAACCTACACTTTGTGATGATGTTTGGGAAATGGTCATTTGACTTGCTAAAGTATGGCTTTAATTCATATAATGTGATATATGCAAAGAAACCATTTTTATGGAAACGTTGAAATGAAGGCTATATAGGTGATTATAGTTTTGTCACAAATGTAATTGTGACAAGCCTTAGACTATTACTATTGAATCCATAGGTATACTGTATAGTGTCAGCTTATTTATGGGATAACTCCCGTTTGTAACTAGTTGAGACATTGGGTCATCGGAAGGCAACTTGGTACGGTTATGTGGGACCGTATACTAGACATGGACCGTAAATGTAATCCTAGTGAATGAGCATGATTAGGATCATTGGGTTCCCTCCCCCACATCTGAGTACGAGCCAACGAGCTCGTGGCCTTGATCCTAATATTGAATTCACAACTTGGAAAATGCTTACTTTTGTGTTCCGCCACAATCTTTGTAAATCGGGTCTGTATGATGTTTTTGGATCGTGTGGTTCGTATGTGGAATATTTTGAAAGCAAAACTACTTTCTATGTTTAAAATCCATTTACTGTCAATTATACTCTTTATTGATATGTATAAAATGTTTGTTCTCACTAGGCGTAAAGCCTAACACTTCTTAAATGACATGTATATTAGGTCCCTTTAGCGGTGGGTCGCACAAGGTTTAAGGGACAAGCGTTGGGCCGTTAACGACATATTTTGGGATTTAATCTTTTGGAGAATTGACGTACAGAAAGAAAGATACTTATGGGACTGAGACGACAACCGTTATAATATGGATAGAACTATTTAGATTAGTATGTTGTTGACTTTAATGTCCACTTATAGAATATTGTAAACGCTATTACTATTTTCCCTTTTTGGGTGTTACAAGTTGGCATAAGAGCTTTACTTTAAGCGAACTAGGTATGAATGTAAGATGCCTAGACTTAAGCTAAAATATTAAGTTATGGTTTGTAAGAGTTGGGTAGAACATCTAAGATAGGATGGTCTTAGAGTCGATGGAATTGCACTAATTAAGAATTGTGATGATGGTGACGAGAATTCTTATGCATGATATGTTCATAATTTCACTTAGCCAATGCTATTATGATTATGTTGTTACGTGAACATGTTTGACTTACTATTGTTATGATGATTGATGAATGTAGTAGTACGTTTCTCCGTGTTTAATTCTTGTAACCTATTTCTTACCTCCATTCTTGTGTGCGTATGGTAGACTAAGATGGTAAGCACGCAAGGTAGACCGTGTACTCGTATTGATGGACATGAGGCGACCGCTTCAATGGCCGACCAAACAGAGCGGGTTAAGACAACAGTAATTCTTCCCATACCGCCCTTGTTGGGCAGAGGGCCCGAAATCATACCCAGGGTTGATCTGGATTCTTCCAACCCGGTCATATGTGAGGTGATCCCTCAGTCAGAAATGATGGCCAACATGATGCAGATAATGAATGAGGCCATGGCCAAACAACAAGAGTTTCTCTTGAAGGTGATCGAGGATCAAGATGTGAGTAACCGTAGGATGACACGATTGCAGATAACGTGGTGGTTGTTGGACTCAGGGGCACCAAAAACGTGATCCCAACCGAGGAACTTGTGACCAACAACGCGAGATGAGGTGGGAGGACTTGTTCCTACAAGTCCTTGTGTAGCAAACCAATGGAGTTCTCCGAGTCGGACAATCCAGTGGCGTATATGAACTGGATCCAGGAAATTGAGAAAACCTTCAATGCTTGTGAATGCGAGGAGAATCAAAAAGTGAGATATGGCTCCCAAATGCTTGGGGTCGGACTCTTATTTGGTGGAATGTCACCAAGTCTACCCGTTCGACTATTGTTCTGGCCCGATTAGCTTGGGTCGAGTTTAAGAAGAAGGTCATGGATGAGTACTACAATGAGAGAGCCATGGACCGCCTTGATGAAGAGTTCCGACCTCTTAAGAAAGCGAGCATGTCGGTGAGGGAGTACACCCGTTAATTCATGGAAATGTTGGGTTTGGTGGGGCATGTGCCCCTACCGAGGGAGAGAAGATCAAGGTCTATCTTAAGGGCCTACCGCCGGACATGATGTTTATGGTCCGCAACTCTAAAGCCTTTACTCTCTAAAAGACGATAGAGGAGGCACGGAGTATGGAGGATGTCTATGCCCGGGGAAGAGAAGAGAGAGAGAGTAGTGGGAGGAGAAAAGAGAAGATGGGAGAGCAATCTCAGGCCTCTTGAGCCATTCATTGGGGAAGACATTTTCATAACCGTCGAGAGGTGATGTGGTGTCTAAAGTGTCGAAGTGAGCACCACGACGCTTGTAACTCTAACCCCACCCCTTGCACTATGTGTGGGAAGACCGAAGAGATTGCCTGGTGAAGTTACTTGTTTGCTTCGAATGGCACCGGGGCACTTCAGAAAGGATTGTCCGAGGTGAAAGATGGGTAGTGCTCCGGAGAAGTAAGAGAACCCTCCAAGGGTTCCGGGTAAAACTTTCCATATGACAACCGAAGAGGCCAAGGCATTGACCGATGTGGTATTGGGTACATTTCTCCTAAACTTCGTACCTACACACATCTCGTCGAGGCCTATAAAATGTCAGGAACGAGCCTGTAAGAGCCTGAAGCTGAAGCTAGGTTCGGCTACTAAATGAGTTTTGTCTTATTCAATTAAATGCAATGTGAAATTGTTGCCAAAACCAAAAGGTCAACTCGATAGCACAGTAAAGCATGAATGTCTCCAAAGCAGCATTTATTGCGACATGGTTTTCATTTAAATGTGTTATTAATCACAACCATATTGCAAGCAACTACACAAGGTGGCAAAAAGATTAACAAACAAATGATGCTCTGCTCGTTAAGCAACAACACAAGGTGATGATTAAATCACAAATATTGAATCGTAAAATTGTTGTGTTTTAGTGCATAATAATGTTAGGTTTCTATAACAAAATGGTAGATATGCAGGGTATGTAAGATTTAGTAGGAAAAAAAAGGGTCAACTCAACTTTTGATGGAATTTGAGTTTGAAAATCAATAATTGCTTTCAAACGAACAAAAGTAGAGAAAAATCCTGCCTATGTTTCTTCATTTGAATGGCATTCTATACACCGATGTTTCTTCACAAGCAAAAAAACACATTCTGCAAACGAAACTGTGACTTTTCCTTTATTCCAGCTCAAGAAAATTTTGGGACGATATCATTCAAGTTCGTGTTCCCCGATACAAAATAAGAAAAATTGATCTATGGTATTACAAAAGACATTTTTCTTGGTTTTCAGAAAAGCTCCCAAAATCAATGAAACTGGAAACACCAAAATGCTAGTACTAGATAACTAACATTTCAAATAATCTAACCTGAAAAATTTTGTGAAGATTATTTAGACTTTCTTTGCTCAGAAACTCGGGCTCCTGCAATCTTGCAAATGGGTTCATCCTTGGACCGAGCAAGCTTCAGGGCAGGATGAACTTTGAGATCCCCCATCACCAACTTCTGACCCACATCCAACTCACTTAGATCTACCTCGATGAATGGAGGAATTATGTCTGCTGGACAAATGAACTTCACCGTTCTCTTGATGATGTTTAGATAAGACCCTGCCAACGTTATTCAAAAGTCAACCGAAACCGAAGACAAAAAGAAAACTACTCCTTAAAACAAAAACCAAAAGCTATGTTTTAGACCATGCAAAGTTTTTAGATGCAATAGCAATAACCCGATGAACCAATGTTGCTAGCTTCCGTAGCATCAGCCCATAGGCACAACATTCATATGGTGTCCAAAACCAAAAACTGACCCAATAAATCCCACTCAAAAGTAGGGTTCAAAGGGGTGAGATGTACGCACATCTGACATTTATCTCAAAAGAGTATCACGGTTGTTCCCATGAAGATGAAGATCCCCTGCTTGTGCAAATGTGTGAGCAAACAGCAATCGTATGGTGTGGTCATGGTTTTCAAAAGCGTGTGAGGCGTACGCCTCGAGGCGCGCCTCGAGGCGAGGCGGTCCAAAATCGCACCTGAGGCGGCGCCTCTCAATCCCCAGACGAGGCGTACGCCTCGATTGTCTGAGGCGGTGATTGAGGTGGTGAGGCATGAGGCGGTAGAGAGGCGTACACCTCAATACTGAGGCTAAATTATTTTAAAAAATGACTAAAACCTTCTCTATTTCTTTTTTGAAAACCTTGTTATTCTCCGGTTCTCCTAAGCCCTATCTGCATTCATCTATTGTCTTTCGTGAGTTCCATTTTTCTCCCGTTTTCTTTGCATCTTCTTCTTCGATTCTGTTCGGTTCACAAAAATATTATGTATATGTATCTACCGGATACATTTCTTTTATATTTAGTCTCTACTACGTGTGAGGGTCACAGTCACACTTCTACTCACACTTTGTTGATATTTAATATTTTTTTCTTTATGAGTTGTGAGTATATTAATATATACATATACATATATATGTGTGTGTTATGAATAGATCAATAATTTTTTTCTTTGTTAGTATATGTACATCTATATTTCGTGATTGAAAAAAAGTATATGTAAATTCTTTTAGTAATTTAGTATGATATATATTTTGTTGTCTAGTACTCAAGTGTCAAGTGCGTGTATATATATTGCATATATTTATGAGCAGAAGCAGTGGAATGCAGATTGGTGTATGTATATATATATATATATTGTGTACAGTGAATATATTTCCGCCTCAAGGCTTACGCCTCGGACCGCCTCGAGGCTTACGCCTCGCCTCATTGAGGGAAAACGCCTCGAGGCACGATTCCGTTTTTTAAAACCTTGGGTGTAGTGTATGATTATACTTATGTGTTGCTTTCTATTTACTAGTTTTGGTTCTTCTTTCCTCTTGGCTCACATTTTTGCACAAGTTGGGGGTCTTCATAGAAACAGCCACTTTATCCTTTGGGAGAGAGGACAGGTCGTACATCCCAGCCCCAACCCTACTTCCGAGTGGGATGTACTGTTATGTGTCAATTAGAAATGTTCAAGTATTTCAACTCATTTTGTCATAGTCTCCAAGGGAGTTGGATCATTTTCTCTATAGAACATTTTTGTTGTTGCTTGAAGAGTTCCTACATGGAAAGGTACGTGCTTACTAGATCAAGTTTTTTCAAGATCATGGGAGTTACACATCTGAGACCTAGGAATATAATGGATCATCAAATTTGGATGTGTATACTCTCACTTTGTAGTTCTCTAATACCAAGCACATCCAATTGAAGTTCATTTTGTCGTTAGATGGTACATGCATATGATGGTAAGACAAACAATATAGCCAAGTGAACTGATATCCATGAAGATGCATGTTTGAGAACGAAATTTGTTATGATTTTTGGTTTATAACCCACCTCAAAAGCCTCGAGTATGCCAAAATAGATCATGTTACTTATTGGTTGAAGCAATAATAAAATAGATAAGGTTGCATATAGGCCGAAGTAATGACATGTTAAATGGGTACATATTTTCTAAATAGAGTCAAAAGAAAGTTACAAGTCAGAGGTCTGCATGAAAACTACCTCTCTACCCCTTAGGATAGAGGCAAGGTTTGCGTACATCCTACCCCCAGGCCCTACCTCCAAAGGGGATATTTGATGTGGATGGTTTAGTTTAGTCAAAAGAAAGTTATAGTTATAGTAGTGTTCTATGCGTTCTAGTATTTCTTTTATGTGCATCTTTCATACGGTAGCCACCGTGAAGATATGTATCAGAGACAAGAAGATATATATATATATATATATATATAAAAGATGAGGATAACTTTTATGATAAACATACATTTTGCAACGTAACTTTTATAAAACGTTTTAGATTGTTTTAGAATATATAAAAAAATAAGAATTCATTTGCAACTCATTTGGTCATTGTTCTCTATGGTAGCATTTGGTAGGCAGGCACGATTGTCCAGGACTGGACAAGAGGGCTAGATATGACTGGTTTGTCTGGTGTTTGGTACAACAAGAAAGGATTAGACAAGTTGCTCCTAAAAGTTGTTTGATGATTTTATATATCATATAATAATTATAAATGACACAAATAAAGTAAATATTTAAATAATTTAATTTATAAACATTTTTACACAATTTTCATATACATAAACACATACATATGTAATAGTACAAAATTTGAATGGAGAATTTGATATAATTGATGGTAGTTCGAAAAACTCTACTCATACAAACGAAAAACTATGTTTGATTTGGTTTGAAAGATCCTTATGAACTGATCGAGACACGGTGTAGATTGTTGTAGCAACATGTGGGTGTAGAGGCAGTGGTGGCTGGAGGATGACGGTTGCTATAGAAGGCGTGAAGATGGTGGACAGTGGTGGTGGTGGCGTCCGACAATGGTTGAGGAGATGGGTGTGGTCGATGTAGAGGAGGTATAGGTGGTGGTAGGCGGCAATGAATTGTGGTGGTCGGTAGAGGCGGTTGACGATGGTAGTGGTGGTGGCAATGGGCGGTGGTGGTCAGTGGCCGACGGTGGTTGTGGAGGTGATGGAAGAGGTAGAGGTGGTTGGCAGTGGCTACCAGTGGCGGCGGCGATGGGCGGTGGTGACCATTAAAACAAATACTATGTTAGGGTTATATATCAAATGAGGGTAGATTAATAATTTTTTAGTTTCTATCGCATCCTTGTTTAATGTTGTTCCACCTATTTTGGTGGAACAAGAAAAAGTTTTTTCGTCCCACACTGTCCCAGTCCTTATCCCATATCGCGCCAAACATGGGACAGTGAGCTTTTGTCCTATCCCATGTCGCACCAAACATGGGACAGTGTTTGTCCCCGTCGTGTCCTGCTCCCATGTACCAAACGCCAAACGCAGCCTATAGCATCAAGGACATGTGTGACCAGAATAGGTCAAACTAACAAAGAAACACAAAGTGTAATTTTGACAACTACTAGTACGGATAGTGTACAGCAGTCAGGTCACACAAGTAGTTACAATAACCAAAAACTATTTCGATTAGCAACATCGCAATTTCTATAGCCGATTTTATCCCAAAATAATAACCCAATTACTAATTGGTGTGCATTGTCTATTAATATAATGAATCATGATTTATGACTCCTAGCTTTGAAGCCAAATTCAAGTTTTGTTCCTAACAAATAGAAGTTATACCATTCATGAAAAATACTTGTCGTTGAAAAATAAAGTGCTACAATTTGACATTGAAAACTCAAGGAGGCCCAAATAATTGGTTTTAAGATTTGAGGATGTTGATGTAAAAAATTCATATGACTTTGGTCTTAAAAGGCACTAGGTTTGTCAAAAACACTTTTTTGAGGATGAGAAAGCCATAACAACAGATCAAAACTAGTAACAGCTCCATAACCATGAAAAAAGATGCATCGCATATTACCTTTTTTCAACCCGGGGGACACGTCGTCTCCAATAAACACGAGGGGAACATCAACCTTCAACAAAGCATGAGAAGGTGCTCTTATGAATGTAACATTAAGCACAGCATCTGTATCAGACTGAAGATGAAGCTGACAGCAAAAATGAAAATTCAGTATCCAAGTAAGCCATAACATGAAGACGGAAAAACTTTTCATATTTCCTTTAAATATTACACACTACATCATGATATAAGTAAATCAATGACCCTACTGAACACAGTATACCGGATTGGAGTTATAGCACAAAAGCAGGATTTTTTTAGTATATGATATGCTATCACTATGCCAAAAACTTATATCACACAATGGAGATGACAACCCATTCAAACTGATTTAACATCCTTTCTATTGTGTAAATATTATTATAAGTTTTAACTATTCAGCTCAACCATCTAATGTTACAACTGTAATAAGATAATATCCCCTTCCATTCACCTAAAACCTTTATAGACCATCATTGATTGTTCTGCACCCTTTTCCCTTTCTTTTTCACCTTTCCCATCCTTTTTCACAAGTAGGGGGGTACAAAACCACCTCTCTATTTATGGGGTACAGCAAAGGTCTGTGTGCGTCCCACTCCCCAGCCCTACTTCCAAGTGGTATATACCAAGTCTGTTTGGTTTGGTTTTCTAGAACAAATCCCCTCTGAGACCAGTAACTTTTGGTACATACTTTCTTCTACTCATTCTTCCAGCCCTCTGAGAGAAGTAACTTTTTTTCTTTTTCCTTTTTCCCTGTCTTTTTTTCTTTTTTGTTTTCCAGCTACTTACTCTTACTTTTGCATTCACACTTTTTCACTAAGTCGGGGTCATCATGAAAGGGTAGACGATAGGTCTACGTACATCCCCCCCCCCCCGGGGCGACCCCGCTCCAGATATACCGTGTTAGTTCGGTTTGGTCTGGTTAGCCCTCTGTCCGGGAAAAATGGTAGCCCAAAACCAAGAGAATAAGATGCTACCTTGTTTAGGTCATTTAACATTTGAAGATTTTCACCGTTTTAATATGTTACACAAAGTGATGATGTGACTGTCCCACTCACTTGAGGCAACGATAACTAAGACAGGATCCACAACAAGATGGGTGACTGGTGCAGACTGCAGAAGGCTCCTCGGGTTAGCAATGATAGGAAGGGAAGTTTTTATACACACCTTTCCATTTTTCCGATATGGCATTTCTGTGACTTGAACCCCATAAAAATCTCAGAAAGTCCATGTAAAGGGAGACATTGCATACAGCTAAAAAAATTCCATGTGTCAGTAAGATTCCTACTGAGCGCTGCTAAAATACTTTCTCAAAGGAATACATACTTGGCCAATGCAATAAGAAATCCATTATTGGCAAATCCTAAAACGTAGAACTCTCTTTTGGTGAATTTTCTCACATACACATGGATTCTTCATAGAAGAAGCAATAATATTGTCATAGCTATACTCTGGTAATCTAGTATTTGTCAGTTTTCTCATAATCAGCAATTGGGTCCTACCCTAGCCCTCTTCTATCAAACCCAACATAACCATTTTCCTCCAATCAAGGAGCAATTATTAGGCGTCTATAGCTTTAGTAAACCTAATTGAAGCAACAAATACACGAAGTACAAATAATAATTTGTCACTAAAGAAACCAAACCAAACCATACTAATCCCAGTGTATATGACTTGGGGTGGGGTCTACGTGAGTGGGATGTATGCAAACCTGACCTTTACTCCAGAGAGTAGAGCGATTGTTTCCGTAAATACCCCAATAAATTAAAATAATACCAGCACCAAATGTTAAAATGCTTCTGTAGGAATTATATTTTTTGGTAAAATGATGCTACTTCAAAAGTGGGAAAACAGAGTATGAGCAATGACATATTACACTGTGCACATTTGCAGAACTTCAACATTTCTAACTAAAATCACAATTTGATATCTTCAATGAGTTAGTAAATTGCATACCGCTCGAGGCAAGACACGAACTTTCTCAATGATATCCTCGCTTTCAAGATCAGGCCGAACCTCAAGATCAAAGAGGCGTGACAGGAAATAGGTTTGACCAAGATGGTTTACAAGCTTCTTGATCTGATTGTTTTGAACGGATATAAGCCGTTTGTTACCCCCATGCTGACCATCCTCTTGCTCGAATACAATGCTTGGCACACGTCCAGCCTTGCGCTCCTTGGCAGATATGTTTTTCCCAGAAAGCGCACGCGGCAATGCACGAATTATCTCATCGTGCTTGGGGTCTGGCTTGGGGAAGCCTTCAAGATATGTGAGTGGGACTTCTTCATGATCTTGAACTAAAGCTGCGGCAGTGGAAGATTGTCTAAAATGGCGGAGAAGTAGGGCTCTAGTAAGCATTTGGCGAGGAGCCAACATCTTGTACCTGGGGTGCAAGCCCTAAATTCGATCATTGACGATCATATAGACGATAACAAGCATAAATATATCAAACTAAAACAAACGCCATCAACTAAATTCATGTACTTTGGAGCTTCTACACCACCTCCATTGAAAAAGATACAGTGATGTTTGAAATTAGAGATCTAACATTATACTTTCAACGATAGCTACATTAAACATTATAACAAAAACATTGATACTTAAAGCAAAAAAAAAATTTAAAAAAAAACACTTCTGTTTACTGGATTTCGGGAAAATCACAAATACCCCCACCAAACACGGATCTGAACCCTTTCTCAAAAGCCCTAATGCACCATAATATGCAATCTCTACATTCCACAAAGAAGAGTCGCACTTTCAATTTTAAACTCGATATGAATCTTTCCTTGTGGAAAAAAATAGAACTTGATAACTACATTAAACAGTTAAATTGGCAAACCAAGCGATATGAATTTGCAATTTAATACGTAAACGAATCCACATCAAATTTTCAGATAAGAAGTTGAACTGAACCTAAAGATCACAGTGCAAGTTGCAAAGAAGGATTATTAACTTCGCTTACATAGAACTGAGGTTTCAATTAAACAACCAAACGATTGGATTCCTTACCTGGTTTAGGGCCAAAATCTTCTTTGCTGGTAAAGCGACTGATTTCCACTTTCAAAACCCTATGGACTTTTGTGTTTTTGCTTCTTAGGGGGTGTTTGGGATTGCTTATTTAAAACAACTTATGTTTATTTTAAAAAGTGTTTATCAATTTATGCGGTGCCAAACCAGAGTTTTTAAAAAAGTATTACCTTTATTTTTTCGTCCCACCACTCCGGTGTTGCGTTAAGTGTCTTTCTCACGGGATCCCATCCAATGCCCGATTCAATCCTCATTAAACGGTCATACAACTTCCAATCCTTTTTCATAGTGTCCCATTTGTTTTTAAGTTACTTCCTATCCAAGGTTTTAAAGTACGGAAACACGAGGCGAGGCGTTTCCCTTGAATGAGGCGAGGCGTAAGCCTCGAGACGGTCCGAGGCGTAAGCCCCGAGGCGGTAAAGAAATAAATTTCAACATAATTCATATCAAGCAAAACACAATCCAATATCAAAGTATTAAAGTCATAAAATTACTACCAAGTCTTAAAAACATAACTAATATCAAAATATTGAAGTCATAAAGTTACTACCAAGTTATAAAATTACTACCAAGTTATAAAAACATAAAAGTCTGAGAAACCATAAGTTAGAGTTTCATGAAATATGATCAAATTTCACCTCTCCACAATCATAGGAGTAATCACTATCATCTTCATCATCCAAATCCACTTGAATACTTTTCCTCTTAGTAGAGGACTAGAGGGAGAAACACACGTAGATGGTGGGTTTTGAAAGTTAGAAGTATGATGAGTTTTTGGAGTCTTGAGAGAATGTTTGGCAAGGTACTAAACACCTTTTGTTTGTGAAGAGAAAAGTACAACCATTTTAGTATAAATAAGAAAAAAAAGTACAAATAGGTTGACTTTTGGAGGATATTCTGCAGATTTGAATCCTTTTTTATAAGAATTTTGTTTCTAATTTAAAAATATTCCTATTTTTTCCTAAAATAAAACTTGACAAAAATGAAAAACATATAAATTCAAGAGGCGTACGCCTCGGGACCGCCTCACCGCCTCACGCCCCGCCTCACACCACCAAGGCGTACGCACAGGCCCAGCCCAAGAGGCGCCGCCTCAAGTGCGTTTTTTGACCGCCTCGACCGTTTTTAGCAACCATGCTTCCTATCAAAACACTTTCATGTCCGTTCCTTAATGTTCTCCTCTATGTTTCCCCACCCAACCTTATTGAAGTGACTACCGGGTCTATTCTCATTCTTTACCTCATTCATGCACAAATCAATAAACACCATTAAGGTATTATGATCCCAAAGAACTTTTGGCTTACTCTTTTTAGATGCATCACTAGCAACAAAGTTATCATCGATGGCATCCATTAACCGGATAACAAAGTTATCATTGTTCGCATCCATATCAATGTATGTTGTGTGGAAACTGGAAAATCTAAGTATATAAATTTGTATGTGTACGAGTGAAGTAGGCAAATCAGTGATCAAGTCGCATACGATGTTCCAGTTCATGTATGCAAATAAAACATGAAAAGTATATCATAGTTCATGTGAAGAATATGTTGGGGATTGAACGGTTCTGTAGATAAAGTGATGGATGATAAATCCTCCACAAACAAATAAAAAAACGTTTTGCACATATATATAGTATATATAAATGTGTGCAAGTCAAATATCAGTCTTGGACTATTTAATATATTCATTTTTCAGGTCATGTTTACAAGCAGAATGAAGATGTGATTACATATACATATGGAGATAAATAGAGATAGGATATGAGACCCATATGGAGGAAAATCATGTAAATGAATGATATGTCAAAAATTCAAATCCAAGTAGTGCATGTAACCAACACTGCATATCAAGACTCCTAATATATATATATATATATATATATATATATGTGTGTGTGTGTGTGTGACATTCTCGGTCTACAAAACTTCATATGCAATGATATATATGATTCAATGAATACTTATGTGCAAAGGCACCAATATATGTATCAGAAATACCCCTTTATCAATGAAATGCAACAATCCCCTCCTAGAGAAAGTTTCAATTTGCCCAATCCATAACAAATCGAACAGAACAATCAGTGAACAAATCGAACAGAACAATCAGTGAACAAAATCGAACAGAAAATCAGTGAACAAATCGAAATCGAACAGAACAATCGTGAACAAATCGAACAGAAAAATCAAACAATCAGTGAACAAATCGAACAAATAACGAACAAACAGACCATCAAACAGAACGAAATTGAAGAAATCGAACAGGAAAAAAAATCGAACAGAAAAAAAAAATCGAACAGTGATTAACAAGAACAGATCAAACAGAAAACAATGAAAAATTCGAACAGAAATCATACCTGAACACGAACGAAGGTGAGCGATGGCGATCTGTTTGTTCCTTCAGCGATGGCGATCTGCTGCAGAAGAACGAAGGAGAAGAACGATGGAATGGAGGAGAGAAGAGAGGCGCAGATAGGGCAAAATAGTCATCTGCCTTTAAACTCTGATAGTAAACAGGGGTGTTTCGGTTTTTAGCTTATCGAGATTTGGCAATTTTTAGTGTTTGAATATTGAAAAATTAAAATGGCTTATAGCCCCATGTTAAATAACTGAAAATCACTTTTTGATAAGTCATTTGGTTTTAGCTTATCAACTTATATTATGGTGTGTTTTAATTGTTGAATTGAAGTAGAGGGATGTAAACTGTATTATTCTATTTCTTTATCTGTAATGGGCTTTTCTGTGTTGAATGGGCTCTGAGCCTGTTAGGCTTTTAGCCCTAGGTATATAATGTTTTGTTTAACCTAGTTTCTAGGTTAATGGTCATTTAGAGGTTTATGCTTATCAGATAAAATTCTCTCTGTAAACCTTTTGAGCTTTATCAGTTAAGACAATCATATGACCAGATTTGATGACAGATATTGATCGTTATTCTTTGATTTGTTGAATATACTTGCAAACTGTGATTCACAATTGGTATCAGAGCAAAGAGACGAAGATTTGATTCGAAAAAGGTAATTTTTTTTCTCTCTATTCTTTTTGTCGATCGACTTCAATATTTGTTTTTTGGGTTTCTTGATTTTTGCGAAATCTTTGATTCTAGTTGTTCCCAATCTACTTAGGGGGCGTTTGGTTCGCTGGATTCCGCCGGAATCTGATGGAATTGGAATGATCAATTCAATTGACCAAATTCCATCATGTTGTTTGGTTACCAATGGAATGGAATTGAATTCCATGAATTCCTTTAATCATGGATTTGGTCATTCCTTCTTAAAATGGATGGAATTGAATTTCATTCCATTAGATTTTCTCAAAATGACACAAATACCCTCCTTACCTTTTCTAAAAACCCTAGTCGCTTCTAAAAACCCTCTCTCTCTCCTCTCTCTCTCTCTCCTCTCTCTCTCCTTTCTCTCTCTCCTCTCTCTTTCCTTTCTCTCTCTCTTCTCTCCTCTCTCTCTCCTCTATCTCTCCCCTCTCTCTCTCCTCCCTCTCTCTCTCCTCTCTTCTCTCTATCTCTCATCTCTCTCCTCTCTCTTTCCTCTCTCTGCTCTTTCTATCTCTCTCCTTTCCCTCCTCTCTATTTCTCTCCTATCTTAATCTCTCTCCCCTCTCTCTACCTGCCCCCTCTCTTACAATCTCTCTCCTCTCCCCCCTCTCTCTCCTCTCTCTCGGCATTTAAAAAAATAAAAATAAAAGAAAGGATATTTTTGTCATTTTTCAGAATTCCATTACAATTCCTTTGCAAACCAAACAGACGGATTCCAATTCATTTGACTGATTACATTTCATTCTTGCCAACCAAAAACTTGGTCAAACCTGATAACATTCCATTCCAATTCCTTCCAAATTCCAATTCCTTAGACAGATTACATTCCTTCATAAATCATTCTGCGAACCAAACGCCCCCTTAGTTGTGTTAGATTAAAGATTTGGTAAAGTTTCATTTTCCAATTCGTAAGATAGAAGTAGAATTTTGGATTTTATAGATCTAAAATTTTATAGTCTGTGTTCTTGAATTTTTATTGAAAATCATAGTTTTTGGCTCGATAATTGATTGAAAGGGTGTTAGATAATTGAGTTTAATCGATAATAATTGCTAAAGTTTATTGTTTTTCGTTTAAAAGTTTTAAATTTTGAGTTTGGGTCGACAGTCTGTGTCTGTGCCGCCAAGCCCTCTCTTTGCCCTACCAGGTCTTCCCCAAACCATCTCCCCCAAGTCATCTCCCCCAAGCCCTCTTCCCTTCCGCGAAGCCCTCTTCCCAACCGCGAAGCCCTCTTCCCAACCCGAAGTCCTCTCCTCGCGAAGCCCTCTCCCCTGTCCCCTCCCACAGTCTGTGTTATTTTTGAATCTAGTTTTTGTTTTTAGCGGTTATTTGTCCTTATCTTAAAGTGTCGTATTAGCGTGTTTTTCGTTCCTTTACACCTTTCTTGAATCAAATCGCTATCGTCTCACGGTCATTTGCAAGTATAAGAACGATGTCTACCCCCGAAGCTTTGGCAATGGGTACGGACACTCGACCTCCCGTCCTTTTCAGAGGTGAATATCCTCAGTGGCGGGACAAATTATTGGATTTCATTTCACGTCATGATCTTGGAGAGGAAATTCTTGTTTCACTCACCGAAGGACCACACATATTTTACTCCGAGACGCCCGCTATGCCAAACGCGAATCCACCTATACCAGCAGGGGTGAAAGTGAAAGAAAAGGAAAAATATTCAGAGGAAGAGAAGCGACGGGCTCACGGTGATAAATTGGCAAAATCCTACCTGCTTCAAAGTCTTCCAAATGACATCTACACCACTATTGACAGCTATAAAGAGACTGCAAATGGAATGTGGACTCAAATAGAGAAGATGATGATGGGCACCAAGGTTGGAAACTAACTAAAAGTTACCATCTGCATCAACAACTATGAAGATTTTAAAGCTAGGGAAGGAGAATCTCTTGAAGAAACTTATGATCGGTTATGTCTCCTGCTAAACGAACTCAGCAAGAACCACATCTACAAGACGGTTATTGAGAACAATGTCAAGTTTCTCAACAACTTGCAACCAGAATGGAAGCACTTCACCTCTCAGATAAGGCAAAACAAGGCTTTGTCTGAAATTGGGTTGCATGAGGTGTATGAGATTCTCAAGCAAAATGAAGAAGAGGTTTTAGAAATTGTTGAGGTGAATCGAAAAGTAGATAAACCGACTGACACTCTTGCTCTCGTGTCTGATAAACGGGAAAGAGGATCGTCTCGCATGACAAAGAAAGAACGGGGTCCGAGTGAATCAGAGGGGGAAGATGATGATAGTGATGTTGACCCAGAGCTGCATGACATCAAAGAAGCGATGTTGTTCCTAACCAAGGAAGTACAAAAAAAAGTTCTTAAAACGCTCTACTCCCAACAATCAGTGGTATGCCACAGGGGGTAAACATCATGAGTACAAGGAGAAGTATGAAGGTAAGAAACAGTTTGATGCAAAAAGAGCAACGGAGGCTAAACTGGAGATTAAGGGACCTGACGAACTACCTAAGTGCTACAACTACGGTAAGACGGGTCATTTTGCTCGTGAATGTCGGAAACCAGTTGTCAAGAATGTTGAGTACTACAAGAACAGGTTACTTCTAGCCAAGCAAAAGGAGGCCGACAAAGCACTGCTAGCAGAAGATGCTCACTGGTTGAATCTCACCGACGATGAAGAGGAAGAAGATGCTCATGCCCACATGTGCTTCATGGCAAGAAACTTTGAGACTTACAACTCCGACAATGATGATCGTGCATCACAATCTTCTGAAGATGGTTTTGAGGTAAGTTCTTCGACTTATATTGCTTTACTTGATCAGATGCAAATAATTATGCTTAAGCTAAAAGATTTAACTGATCGTTTAAAATGTGAACAAGCTCTTGTCGCCAAACTAGAAGCACGTTTACTAAACAATGAAAAAGTTATTACTCAAGTAAACGGTGAATGTGCTGATAATCTTAGTTGGGCAAAGAGCCTGCAAGCAGAAAAGGCCAAACTTGTTGAATCTAACAAAGCTTTAAATGAACAAATTTCTGATTTTTCAAGTAAGCTTAAAAAGTCTGAACGTGAGACTGAGGATTACACGAATAAGTATGAGTTTGCTTTAGTTCAAAAGAATGATTTAGTTGATAAACTGAAAGCCCTTGAACTCAAATTGCACAAACTTGGACAATCAGATCACACCATTCACTTGATCACATCTAAAGAATTAAGGGATCCCAAAGATAAGTCAGGTTTGGGATATGAAAATCCTTGCTACCTTACCAAGGCTTTGTCAGAAACACCTACTCTCTACAAATTTGAATATCTGGATCTTGGTCCTGAATATCAAATACAGTTTATGGAATCTCTTGAAGAGGTTGAAGCACAGGAAGATTTAAATAGGAAAAAGACTGACAATGTGCAACTTCCTTTTGTTTATGACGAACTCAATGCAAGTTATCGTACGAGAGAACTAACACTCTCGACTGACTACTTTCATAGTTACTCCAATGAATAACTCCATTCCAAACTTGTTGAACCAAAGATATATGTCCTACCTTTGGTTTTAGAAAAGAAATTGGTTCAACTTGATCAGGATTTTGAAAAAGAACGAGAGATGTTTAATTCTGAAATTAATAAGTTGTCAAAACAGTTGTCTAGTTTAACAATTGAAATTTTGCAAGAACAACAAGACAAAACTAATCTTCAAATGGATCTGGAAGTAGCTATGAGTTCTTTTGATAAGGAGAGGGAGTTGCTAATTTATAAAATTGAGGAACTTCAATTTCAAACCCCAGCTAAGTGTACGGATACTTCTGTTCCTAAAGGTAGTCATTCTGAAAATCAGTCAGTGAATTCAGAAGCATCCTCATGCAAAGCTTTCATAGGGGTAACTGATAATTGTTTTGACATTCCCCAAAATTCCTGTCGCTCACTGAATCTAGGAGAGGACATACAGTCTGACGAATAGTTCTTTTCTGTCTTAATGAATTCTAAGGAATGTCTGAATGATGATGTGAACAAGTTTGACTTTGATCCTAAACTTCCAAGTCATACCGAGTTCCTTGATAAAGGGAAAAACAAGATTTTGCCAGATCTCATGGATGTGGGTGAAAGCTCTAATTCCACCTCTCAACGTGTCTCTGTGAATGCCTCCCAATCTAAATCTACTTCTAAATCCAAAAGGCGTTCACAGAAACGACGAAAACCTGGAAAATCTCAAAAATCAAGTATATCTCAATTTCACTCTTCTGACTCTCGGTTTACTGTTTTTCAGATAATCAATTAACTCAAAAGGGAGTTAAGAAAGTTTGGGTAGCAAAGCAGTCATTAAAGGACAAGAACAACAAGTCATTTAATTCCGTTTTTAGTGATAGGAAAAACAATATTTCTAGTGGTGTTTTTAATAAGGATGCTATTTTTGGACATCATTTTCCGTTTTCTAGCAATATTAATTAAATTGAGCATTTTATTAATCTTGCCCATGATAATATTGTTGGAATGGGTGTCCAAAGTCATAACTAATTACTCATGACTTTTCATTAATAGTAGGGTCCTTTTTGGGTTGCCCTCGATTGTCCAAGGGTTATTAGAATAATTAAGAGATAGAGATAAATAGTTTATTAATTATTATTTGATAATAATTAATTAGAAATTATCATGGAAATTTTTATAGAATTAATTGGAATTAATTTAGAATTAATTTGTGTCAATTAAAAGTGCAAGTGAAAGGACTTTTCTCTAAGCTACTTGCCACTATAAATAGAGGTCCATGAGTCCTAAATCAAGGGTACCAACTCAAGCATTCTTCTTTGAGTTTTCTCTTCTCTCTTTGCTCCATTCATTGTGGGTACTCTTACTACACTTGGGTGGATATTCCAAAGTCTAATAATCTTGGACAAATTGGGTACAAACCATTAGAGGTAATCTCCTTTGGTTACTACCTTCCTAAGCAATTTGGAATCGAAGTGTTCGAGTTCTTCACGTGGATAAATCCAATTACGAGTTTGGATTAAAAGGTTGGTGATCCTTTTTCCCTTTCTTGTTGCTAATATCATTCACTAAAGTTTCCTTGTAGGATTTAGTTATATGATTCTTGTTATAGTTTCCGCTGCATTGTTTATTTATAGTTTATATAAAACCCAACAGTGGTATCAGAGCCATTAGTTGAGATGATATTAACACTTGTTTAACACTTGTTTGCTAAATTTCAATATATATATATATATATATATATATATGTCTGTTTGATCGAAAATTAGGATCATTTTATTAGTTAAAAATGTTGGTATTTTTGGCTATTATCTCCTAACTTTTGGTAAACAGTTATTAAATGACAATTATACAATGTTCATCTAATAGTCAAGATTTCCGATAATCTTGAGGATTACATGAAAGATTGGATAATTATGGCTATTATATTATTTGGCAAAATTGAAAGATTTAATAGGCTCATATTTTAAAAGGTTTAAAATTGAAAGAGTTTTTATATGCCAACCATGTTTTCAATTTTTAATCATTATCATATGTCCTCATATGATTTAAGTTTAATTGGCTAGATTTAAATTTCCATATGATTCAATCTGATAATTAGGATTAATTGAATTGCAAATAGTTTTTTTGCATGTATTATTTAATGTTAATTATTAACATGTGACCTCACATGTTTAGAATGTTTAATTATAAATTAAAATTATCTTGTTAGGTTACTTGGTTAATTAGAATTAATTTGATTAAATAATTGGTAAGTTTTAAAATGTTTAAAATTTACCCTATACTTATAAATTGTTTATACAGTATATAGTATAACCTAAAGTTAAACACATCGTAGTTGGATCACTACTAGACCCATCAAACTCCTAAAACTATAAGAAGGTACTAGGAGCCTGCCTATAAAATGGCGGCAAATGAGAAGGGCTTTCAAAACGCCGTGCGTTGCCAGCTCACCGACCTTTTGTGTGAAGGAGTGCGAGTTATCGAATGGATCCAATATTGTCGATGTTAAGATTAAAAGTATTAATCTAAAACTTATATCTAATTTAAATTCCCTTCTTAGATACACATAAGAAAATGTGAATATGTATGCAAATCCATGAAAACGCACATCACTTCTAGATGGTCTATTAATGGAGCGTGCGTGGATAACCGACACATTAATTTGAGACTATGATAGGCAAGGTGATGTGGCAATTCGGTTTTATAGTTTATTGATGGAGCGTGTGTGGATAACCGGCACGTCAATTTGAGAACTATAAATAGAATGAATGTGCCAACACGATTTTTGCATGGTTAATTCACAATCTTAATTGTGGTCTTCGGCGTCCCAGCCACAATGAGTAAGATGTATATCCGAGACTAAACATGCCCTTGAATGTACAAGGAGTCTCTAACGTTCCAGGAATTTCATAAAGATGAAATTGGCAAGTTGTATGCCTACCTAAATTAAATTCATATATAATTACGGCGTCCCTCTTTATATAGTGAATGTTAGAAATTGGATCCTAGCCTTAATATATTAATTGGGTAAATAGTTAAGGATTATTTAAATATCACTAACTAAAACCACTTGTCTTATAGATGTCTGGAATCAATAATGATCTTCCTCCTACTCCTGCTCCTACCGGAAACTCCGGTTTCACTCTCCTTCCTATTATGGCAAAGGAAAAGCTTATAGGACCCAATTATCTTGATTGGATGCGTGCCCTAAGATTGACCTTACGCTATGAAGACAAGGAATACGTACTCGATGAACAAATCGTTGAAATCGATCGGAATACTGCCTCTCCCGAAGAAATTACTGCTTACAACAAGCATTGCACCGACTCTACCAAGGCATCTTGCATCATGGTGTCCACCATGTCCTCTGAACTTCAAAAGATGTTCGATGAGAGCTGGGCATATGAAATAAATGAGAAACTTCGCGAAATGTTCGCTAAAGGACAAAGGCAAGAGCGCTTGGAGGTTCTTAAAGCCCTGAAAAAGTGTCAACACAAGGATGGTGAGTCAGTATGTGCCTATGTGCAAAAGATGCAAAGGCTCATTGAAAGACTCGAGAAACTGGATGTGAAGTTCGACAAGAACTTGGCCATTGACATGGTCCTTGATTCACTTCCAGATTCTTATGATCCGTTCATTATGCAGTTTCATATGAATGATGGTGAGACCAATATGATGCAACTGCATAACCTTCTGCAAAGAGCTGAGCAAGGCATGAAGAAGTCTCATGTCTTATCAAGCTAAACTGTTGTTGCACAGGTAAATGCCATTCGGCCTGGAAAAGGGAAGAAACGAAAAGCCACTACTCAACCCGCTTGGAAAGGGAAAGCCCATGTTGGAGAGTCCAACAAAGGGTCAAAGAGAATGGTTAATCGTGACATCCCGCCTTCCAAAGATCCGAAGCAGGCAACGTGTTTTCACTGTGGACAACCAGGGCATTGGAGGAGAAACTGCCCAAAATACCTTCAAGAGTTGAAAGAAAGCAAGGGCAAATCGTCTGCTACTGTTTCAGGTATGTACTTAATCAAACACACTAATTTGAAATGTTCAAATTCTTGGGTCCTTGATACAGGATGTGGTGTTCACATCTGTTCTGTTTTACAGGGATTAAGTGAATGCAAGGAGTTGCAGCCAGGAAAGCTAAATCTCATCATGGGCAATGGGCGTTCTGCACCTGTTACGAAGATGGGGATTTTTGAGCTTGTCTTGGATAGTGGGTTTAGATTAGAGTTAGTAAATTGCTGTTATTCATCCGATATGTCTCGGAATATCATTTCATTTCACGCATTGTTTAAACAAGGATTCCGTTATTACTTTGATAATTTGAATGGAGATATTTTGGTTTTTAAAGATGACTTGTTTATTTTTAAAGCTACTCCTTGTAATGGTGTTTATGAATCTGTTGTGTGTGATAATAACTTGAGTAATGTGCTAGCTATTGATTCTTCTAATGAGTTAGACCATGCATCTTTGTGGCATTGTCGTCTTGGTCATATAAACAAGAAACGCATCGCCCAACTTCAAAAGGATGGAGTTTTGGAATCATTTGACTTAAAATCATATGATGCATGTGAGTCTTGTTTACTTGGCAAAATGACCAAGTCACCATTCACCGGTTCTTTACAAAGAGGTGAAGGATTGTTAGACCTAATACATACAGATGTATGTGGTCCATTTAGATCCACCACAAAAGATGACAATCGCTACTACGTGACTTTTATCGACGACTATAGTAGATATGGTTATGTTTACTTGATTAAACATAAGTCGGATATTGAAAAGTTCAAAGAGTTCAAGAACGAAGTAGAGAATCAATTGGGTAGAAAGATTAAAGTACTACACTCCGATAGGGGTGGTGAGTATCTTAGTCTTGAGTTCAATGAGTATCTTAAGGAATGTGGAATTGTTTCACAATTGTCGCCTCCTAGAACACCACAACTTAATGGTGTAGCCGAGAGACGCAATCGAACCTTGTTAGACATGGTCCGTTCCATGATGACTCGAGCTCCTCTTTCGACCTATTTCTGGGGATATGCCTTAGAGACAGTCGCCCATATCCTAAATCTTGTACCAACAAAGAAGGTTGAAAAGACACCTCATGAAATGTGGACTGGGAAGAAACCCTCACTCGCACATATCAAGGTTTGGGGTTGTGAGGTTTTCGTGAGACACGAGAGCCAAGATAAACTTGCCAACAAATCTGAGAAGTGTCTATTCATCGGTTACCCACAAAAGTCTTATGGTTATTTGTTTTACCGACCCAATGAAAATGTGGTGTTTGTAGCTCGAAGAGGAGTCTTTCGAGAAAGAGAACTTATAGCTAAAGAAGTCAGTGGGAGTAACATTGATTTTGAAGAAATTCAAGAATCAAATGATGAAATACCTGACGTTGGCACTAGCACTCAACCCGAGGTAGAAATACCTGTTAAGCCAGTTGACGAGTCATTACCTCTTCGTAGATCCTCAAGAGTTAGCCACCCTCCTGAGTTCTATGGTCTTCATATTACTGCGGAAGGGGATACGTTAATAAGTGATAGAACACTTGTTAATTTGGATGAACCAGCTAACTATAAGGAAGCCATGGAAGGCCTTGAGGCTGCTAAATGGAAAGAGGCAATGGACAGCGAGATTCAATCCATGTATGATAACCAAGTTTGGAATTTGGTTGATCAAACACCAGGTCGTAAGACGGTCGGTTGTAAATGGATCTTCAAAAAGAAGATCGACATGGTCGAGAATGTACACACGTTCAAGGCTAGGCTGGTGGCAAAGGGTTATACTCAAACCCAAGGGGTTGACTATGATGAAACCTTTTCACCGGTAGCCAAGATCAAGTCTATTAGGATAATGCTTGCCATAGCCGCCTTCTATGATTATGAAGTATGGCAAATGGATGTCAAAACCGCTTTCCTTAACGGGAAACTTTCAGAGGATGTGTATATGACACAACCGGAAGGTTTTGTAGACACCAAGCATCCCAATAGAGTGTGCAAGCTTGAAAAGTCTATTTATGGACTTAAACAAGCTTCTCGCAGCTGGAATCTTTGCTTCCATGAAAAGGTCAAAGCGTTTGGATTTTCTAGAAGTGAAGATGAGTCCTGCGTATATGTCAAAGTTAGTGGGAGTACGATAACCTTCCTAGTCTTATATGTGGATGACATACTCCTTATAGGAAACGATATCCCAACCTTGAATGGTGTAAAAGCCTGGCTTGGGAAATGTTTCGCTATGAAGGATCTAGGAGAAGCAACGTACATACTGGGTATAAGGATTTATCGAGATAGAACAAAACGTCTAATAGGACTAAGCCAAAGTACATATGTGGATAAAGTATTGAAAAGGTTCAATATGGAAAATTCCAAGAAAGGGTCTTTACCCATTCATCAAGGCATAAAGCTTAGTAGATCTCAATGTCCCGTCACTCGTGATCAGGTGGACAAAATGAGTCGAGTCCCATATGCTTCGGCTATAGGATCGATCATGTATGCCATGACATGTACTCGCCCTGATGTCTCGTATGCTTTGAGTATGGTGAGTCGATATCAGGGTAATCCGGGCGAAAGTCATTGGATAGCAGTGAAGAATATTTTCAAGTATTTGAGAAATACGAGAGATATGTTCTTGGTGTTCGGTGGGAGTGAGGAACTTAGAATTAGCGGGTATACTGATGCCAGCTTCCAAACGGATGTGGATGACAGTTGTTCACAGTCCGGTTGGGTGTTTCTATTGAATGGAGGTGCAGTGACATGGAAGAGTTCCAAGCAACCTACTGTGGCGGAATCAACCTGTGAGTCCGAATACATTGCAGCTTCTGAAGCTGCTAAGGAAGCTACATGGTTACAAAACTTTATTGGTGATCTGGAAGTCGTTCCAACTATCAGTGAACCCATAGAGATCTTTTGTGACAACACTGGTGCTGTCGCCCTTACGAAGGAACCAAAAGATCATGGAAAGACCAAGCACATCAAGAGGAAATTTCACTATGTACGACATAGAGTGGAGGATGGAGACATTTTAGTGAGTAGGATATCATCGGAAGAAAACCCGACTGATCCTTTCACAAAGGCACTTAGCAAAACCAAGCATGACCTGCATGCTAGGAGCATTGGCTTGAGACAAGATATTAGTTTTAGTAATTAAGTGATATTCGAAACATTGTAACAGTAATAAATTGTAATTGATTTGGTGATGAATAATAGAGATTATTTATGTGTTAGTGAACTGCCATTCGAATTATTTATTATTGTGGTTTTTGCATGTTTAACTTCCCGAGTATTAAGTCGATGTTTATAGAGATAAACATAGCATGAGAATGCGACTGAATATTCAAAACTCTACAGTCGGTCATACTCTTGGAAGTAAGTATTGATTTAAGACTGTCATGGAGTGTTAGTTGATGTCTATAGAGATAGACATAGTATAGAGATGCATCTAACCCTCATGAGTACTTAAATAGAGATTTAAGTATTAAAGAAACCCGCACTTAGAGGTTACTTAATGGATTAAAATCACAAGTAATTCTAAGATGATAATATCTGTTATTCTTCAAATGGAGATGCATGAGTTTAAGTTTATGATTCAGTTATGCATTGGTACATCTAAACGCTACCGTAACTGGAAGTTATAAAAGATGTTGCCATGTATGATTTGAAGAATAGATTTGGACTATGTAGTCAAAGTTTATTCGTTCCTTTTGTCTAATAATGGAAAAGCGATATCTGTGGGCCCCTCGGTGATTTAATGACGACATTATAGTGCTGGGACCAGCCTGGACTAGATTGATGTGTTCAATTCAGTAGTCTAATAAATTCCTCATAAATCGAAAACCGGGAAACAACCTTGAACTTGAGATTGATTCATGTCCATGACTCAGTTCATACGATATCTTGAAGAACGAAGGAATAAGCTGATCACTTATCTAGGGTTGTCTCTGAATCAGAGTTCGGCAGTTGCTAAGGAAGCACTCTCTGTTGATTGTTTGGTTAGTTTATGACTAATAGTAGTTAATGACTTGTCCAAGTGGGAGACTGTTGGAATGGGTGTCCAAAGTCATAACTAATTACTCATGACTTTCCATTAATAGTAGGGTCCTTTTTGGGTTGCCCTCGATTGTAAGGGTTATTAGAATAATTAAGAGATAGAGATAAATAGTTTATTAATTATTATTTGATAATAATTAATTAGAAATTATCATGGAAATTTTTATAGAATTAATTGGAATTAATTTAGAATTAATTTGTGCCAATTAAAAGTGCAAGTGAAAGGACTTTTCTCTAAACTACTTGCCACTATAAATAGAGGTTCATGACTCCTAAATCAAGGGTACCAACTCAAGCATTCTTCCTTGAGTTTTCTCTTCTCTCTTTGCTCCATTCCTTGTGGGTACTCTTACTACACTTGGGTGGATATTCCAAAGTCTAATAATCTTGGACAAATTGGGTACAAACCATTAGAGGTAATCTCCTTTGGTTACTACCTTCCTAAGCAATTTGGAATCGAAGTGTTCGAGTTCTTCACATGGATAAATCCAATTATGAGTTTGGATTAAAAGGTTGGTGATCCTTTTTCCCTTTCTTGTTGCTAATATCATTCACTAAAGTTTCCTTGTAGGGTTTAGTTATATGATTCTTGTTATAGTTTCCGCTGCATTGTTTATTTATAGTTTATATAAAACCCAACAAATATATGTTGCTATTGGTGTGGATCGAATGATTTTGTTGATAAATATACAACATATGATTGGTTTGGCAAGTATAATTATTATTATCGTACTTCCCATTCTAGTGCCCCTAAACATCGCAAAGGGCCTGTTTATAAGTAGGTGCCTAAATCTAACCCGAAAGGACCCATTTATGAATGGGTACCTAAACCTCGTTAATCGGTTTTGCAGGCCAGTCATGTGTGGTATTTAGATTCTGGTTGCTCCAAACACATGACTGGAAGAAAGGAGTTGTTGTCAAACTTCACCGACAAATATTGTGGCACCGTTCGCTTTGGCAATGATCATTTTTCACCGATTATGGGTTATGGGGACATTGTGCAAGACAACATCATCATCAAGAAGGTATCGTACGTCGAAGGACTAGGACACAATCTGTTCAGCATCGGTCAATTTTGTGATAAGAATCTTGAAGTCAACTTCAAAGCCAGACGATGCAGCATTCGCACATATGATGGTATGGAACTCTTATCTGGGACAAGACGATCCAATCTATATACAATTGACTTGGCATCCGTCAAGCCTGCCAAGGTTGTCTGCCTTTTGTCCAAAGCTTCATTACAACAAAACTGGCTCTAGCATCGACGACTTTCCCATCCTAATTTCAAGAACATCAACAAGTTAGTCATCGAAGGGTTAGTCAAAGGTTTGCCGGAACTCAAATTTGAAAAGGACCATCTCTGTGCGGCCTGCGAAATGGGCAAAATGAAGAAAGCCTCTCACAAGCCGAAAGTAGAACCGAGCACCTCTAGATCTCTCGAGCTGATTCATATGGATCTGTGTGGCCCGATGCGCATCCAGAGTATAAATGGCAAGAAATATGTTCTTGTCATGGTAGATGACTACTCGCGTTATACATGGGTCAAGTTCCTCCGAACCAAAGATGAAACTCCTGAGCTAATCATCAGCTTTTTGAAGAATGTGCAAGTCCATCTACAGCTGACGGCACAATCCATCCGAACCGACAACGGAAAGGAGTTTAAAAATAAGGTGTTGAGTACATATCTCGAGTCTATCGGCATCACTCACACCTATTCGGAAGCTCGCACACCTCAGCAAAATGGAGTCGTTGAGAGACGAAACTGGACACTCGTAGAAGTTGCCCGTACCATGTTGACACAATTGAAGCTTCCACTGTTTCTTTGGGCCGAAGTCGTTGCAACTACCTGCTTCACCCAAAACCGTTTGATTGTCAAAAAACGACTTGGAAAGACTTCATATGAGATCATTAACAACCGCATCCCTAATATAAAATTCTTTCATGCTTTTGGATGCAGGTGTTTTGTCCTGAATGACAGAGAGGATCTTGGCAAATTCAACCCAAAAGCAGACGAAGGCGTCTTCATCGGCTATTCTTCTAAGTCTGCTGCCTACAGAGTCTACATCAAAAGGACCAAAACCGTTACGGAGAGTGTCAACGTCACCTTCGACGAGTTAGAAGATTTGGCTTCTGAACACATCAGTTCAGAACCCGCACTAACTGGTGTTTTAGCTGTAGATCAGCAACAACCCCCACCAGATCGACCGCCTACATCACAATCACCATCAGATGATTTGGATCTGTTATTTCAATGTTTCTATGATGAGTATTTTGGTTCTACTAAGCTTATCTCCTTTGTACCAAACAGGGATAATGGAGCTGGAACTATCACTTGTGATGATCCAACTGTCCCTATTGCTACTACTGAAGAACCAAGCTCTTCTACTTATCCAGTTGTGCCTGTTAGTGTCGAGACACCGACCTTTACTGGAGGATCCACCGACACAAGGACACCTGAAAAAGCGAGTGGTCCCTCAACGCCCACCGTCACTCCATCTAAAGAGCCTTCATCAGCACCAGAGCAAGATCCTCACCCCGTCAACTTAAGGTCCGCCCCATCTGGTTTCCAACCTTCTCTCGAATCAGTTCAAGACATTCAATCGGGAAACTATGTCGACTCTGCTTCTGATCAGAACACACAACCGCTTCCGCACACACACCGTTGGACGAAGGACCACCCTCTACACCAGATCATCGGCGATCCAAACGCCCCAGTGCAGACCTGGTCCATGTCCGCCAACGACTGCTTGTTCTTGATCTTTCTAAGTAAGATAGAACCGTCGACTGTTTCTGAAGCCCTGAAGGATCACGACTGGATTATCGCGATGCAAGAAGAGTTGAACCAGTTCGAAACCTTAAAGGTGTGGCGACTTGTTCCTCGGCCTCACAATAAGACCATCATTGGAACAAAATGGATCTTCAAGAATAAAATAGATGAAGACGGAATAGTGGTTCGTAACAAAGCACGACTTGTAGCTAAAGGCAATCGACAACAAGAGGGCATTGACTATAAAGAGACGTTTGCCCCAGTAGCACGGATAGAAGCTATTCAGATGTTCCTGGCATATGCAGCCCATAAGAATTTCACGGTTTTCCAAATGGACGTCAAAACGGCTTTCTTGAATGACATCCTGAAGGAAGAGGTGTACGTCTCCCAATCGGAAGGCTTTGTGGATCCAGAAAAACCGACTCATGTCTACCGACTGGACAAAGCTCTTTACGGTCTTAAGCAAGCCCCTAGAGCCTGGTATGATGTTCTATCTCAATTCCTAGTCAAGTCAGGCTTCTCAAAAGGTAAGATCGATACCACTCTTTTTATTAAGAAAGAAAAGGCTGATATCATACTCATCCAGGTCTGTGTAGATTATATTATATTTGGCTCTACGAACCCACAATATTGTAAGAATTTCTCTGCCTTAATGATGTCAAAGTTCAAATGAGTATGATGGGTGAACTGAATTTTTTTCTTAGCCTTCAGGTCAAACAACTTTCCACTGGAATTTTCATTAATCAGTCAAAATACATTTTAGATATTTTAAAGAAATACAAGTTGGAAAACAGCTATCCCATGAAAACTTCCATGGCACCAGGGTCTAAGCTACACTCCGATCTTGACGGAAAGGAAGTAGATGCTACGACCTATAGAGGCATGATAGGATCGTTAATGTATTTAACGGCTAGTAGACCAGATATTATGTTTTTGACATGTCTGTGTACGCGATATCAGTCTAAGACTAAAGAGTCTCATCTCATAGCAGTTAAAAGAATTTTTCGATACTTGAAAGGTACAACGGATCTTGGTCTCTGGTATCCCAAGGATACTGGGTACAAGCTTGTTGCCTATTCTGATGCAGATCACGCATGGTGTATGTTGGACAAAAAGAGTACTACGGGTCACGTACAGTTCCTTGGAGACAAACTCGTAAGTTGTGTGTCAAAGAAGCAGAATTGCGTGTCCACCTCCACAGCTGAAGCGAAGTATGTTGTTGCCGCCAGTTGCTGCTCTCAAGTGATTTGGATGCGCACACAACTGAAGGATTACGGGTTCCACTACTCCAAGATCCCTATTTACTGTGACTTAAAAAGCGCAATCGCCATCACAAGCAATCCTGTCCATCACACCAAGACGAAACACATAGATGTTCGGTATCATTTTATTAAAGATCACGTTGAACGAGGTACGATCGAACTCTATTTTGTGAATTCAGATCTTCAGTTAGCAGACCTATTTACCAAACCCTTGGACGAAACTCGATTCAATTTTCTTGTGTCCAAGCTTGGAATGCTAAATCTGAAAGTTTAAGTTGGTTTTATGCGTCTACACAATTTTTATATATTAAACATGGACTGTATCCTCCTCCATCCTGAACTACCCTCCGGATGGTCAAGACATCAATCCATGTTCATTATATTTTAATTGTGTCACGCATAAAATCGATTAAACTACTGTATTCTCATTTTAGAATTCGTTTTTCGTTCTCTGTTTACGTGTTTTTCTTTAATCTCTGTGTTTTCGTTTATTTCATTTTATGTGTATGTCTCTGTATTTCGGCTTAATGCTCGCTCGAAAGTGTAGGGGGAGTTCCACCGCTATATATCAGGTATGTCTCACATTCCTTTCCTGTTCTCAGTTCGAGGGGGAGTACAAAGGTCGAGTTCATATCGTTTGGCATCTCGCGTAAGTCAAGGGGGAGAAAATTTTTTATCCTCGAAAGATGTTTTTCGGTTGAGGGGGAGAAACCAAAGTTGTTTTCGAGGGGGAGCCCTTTCTGTTTTTCTTATTATTTTTTTAATTAGTTAAGTTTTAATTTGGTTTAAAGTTTGAAGTTAAGTTTATGTTTTTTCAATTAACCTTTTTAATTTTTATAGGTTAGTTTTGATTTTTTTAAAAAAAGAGGTGCACCGGGTACCCGAAAACCGACCCAAGTCGGACCAGGTGGGTTAAAACCCTAACATGGTTTGGCTTTTGCATTGGTCGACCCCCTATATCCCGGTTCTCAACCCCTCTTCTCCTTCTTTCTATCCCCAAACCCATCCCCTCAATCTCTCGACCCCAGCTTTCTGAACCCCTCTCCCCTTTTCAAATAAATCGAACCCCTCTCACTCTCATCTCCCGATCTCTCTCTCTCTAACTATCGCCTCTTAATCCCTCTCTCGATCGCTCGTCTCTCGCTATCGACCTTCACTCTACATCCCTGCCCTATCTCGACCCCCTGGTCTCTCTCTCGATCGATCCCTGCTATCATCTCTCGATCGCATCTCTCTCACTCTCGGCTATCACTCTCGTTGTAGTCGCACAGGTACCACATGGCGCAAAATCCGAATGTCCCAGTGGCCGATCCGATCGATCCCGTTGCTGATGCTGCACTTATCATCCCCAACGCTTACCTGTCGTTGACAGCGAACAACTACGATATCGACTTCATCCAATTCCGTTGTACTCACCAGATAGTACTCGAAATCCTCAGTCGCCATCCCCTCTGTCGTGCTCTCACCACTACTGCTGAAGTCCCAGAGATCTATCTGCAGCAGGTTTGGCACACAATTCGATACATCTTCGATGAGTGGAACAAGATTGAAAAGCTAGAGGCCCTCGTAGATTCAATTCTGTTGGTACTCACAACCAACAGTCTCCGATTACTTCTAAATCTCCCATATGCTATTCTTTCCGACAGCGCATCCTATGATCCGGACATACCTGATGACTAACTGCTCAGAGAGGTCCAAGCACTCGGCTACGATGGTTCCCTTACCAAAGTGACAACATTCACTCGCAAACATCTCCATCCAATATGGTTCACATTCTTCACCATTCTCAACCGCTGCCTCTCGTCAAACACCAAATGTATCGATAAGGCCAACACCACCTTCCTACGCATCTTCCACGATGTTGCCTACCATCGACACGTCGACTATGCTGGTCTGATCTGGAAGGGGCTGGTACAAAATGTTCAAGACAAGAACACCGGAAACCGACGGAATTTCATTCCTTACATGAGGTTTCTACAACTTGTTATCGATCGTTTGATGACCAGCAACCCCCAAATTCCACGACGGAGATCTCATCAGGTATGCACTCCTCACAAGATGTGCCTTATAGTTAACGAGCCTATAGAGAATCCAAATATTCACCCGATGCGTATACTCGATGCCTTACTAGCATATACTCGTCCCACGACACCTAGTGTGGTATTTTATAGGAATTACATAGACCAACTAGCTCCAGTGGTCCAGCCAGCACCGGCAGGACCTACCCATAGAGTACAACCCGAGCGACGTCAGGGTCCACGAGTGAGACTTCCAAAAGTCCGGAATGTATGGACTTCCGGACAGGGTGCGAAGAGAGATAAAATCGTGAGGGGTTCTGGCGTGGGAGGTGTCGTGGATGACCATGCTACTGCTAGTAGGGTAAGACCAACCGAGCCTAATATTTCCTCTACACTCCATGATGTACAGGTCACAAGCGACCCAATCATAGCCGGTACTGAGAGTAACGCATCGCACGGTGATACCCCATCTAGTTCTTCCTCATTCTCCACCGTATCGGACAACGACCACACACAATTTCGTTTCGCACCTATCGGTCGTTGCCCATCTCCTATCTCCTCCACTCAACCCTCCCCCGAACCAAATACACCATCCTATTCATCTTCTCAATCCAAACCAACCTCACCTACACTAATCTCTTCTACACCCACTACTCCTCAACCTACCTCTCCCACATCTTCAAACCAAACTACCTCTACACCTTCCCTTTCCCAAGCCAACTCTGGAGACATAAGGAGAGCGGAGGGAGTATCAGTCGAAAATGAGAATGAAAATGAGAGAGCCTGTGTGATGGAAAGGCGAAGTAAGAAAAATCAAGAGCGTTCGAGCATCTTAGCCACATCTAGACGGGTAGGCACATCTACTGTCAACTCCCATGTGTTGGGACAAGGCATTGAAGAAGACGTCGTGGACCCAGCAGCGCAAGCACAAACCCCACCCGACCACTCAATCATCTCACAATAGATGATTGTTTCAGATATACACGGGGATATAGCACATATGCTACCGGGCGCTCACTTGGAGAGTCAAGGTATTGAACAAGATAGGCCCCAGTCCCGGCCATCGACTTCGTTTGAGCACATATTGAGTCTAGAGCCTATACACTCTAGGACACTTACTGAGTCTATTGTTGCGAGCTTGTGTGGCCCAACCGGAACGACTATAGTGACACCCACAAGCGGTGCTCCACGAGGATTGGCCGGAAGTCCTACCACAGCTATCATCACGCCAGCTGTGAACGTAGGTGGTACGACTTCAACAGTCGTTACCCCAACTGGAAGTCTATGTGACCCAGGTGTTAGCTTACCCTCTTTTATTACTCCGGAACTATTGCAACAGGCTTTGCATGCTGTCGATGGTTCCATCTCTCGCCAATTAGATCAACAGCGCCGATCAACTGAGGAGTTCCAGCAAACGGTCCTCCGAATGCTGAAAGGCAATTCCCTAGTAGCACCGCCACCACCTCCACCAGTTCAGCAGCGACCGACAACCTCCGAGCTTAAATCCATGCTCTTATCTGATCTTCTATCTCATGGTACACCTGAAGATGCAATTTTGATAGCCATTCTTCGCCAACAGTCTGAGTCCCGTGCTTTCCAAGATGAAGTCCGAGCAGGTTTCCGCGATCTCACAGCAAAGATGGAATCTATCTCTACTGAGTTTCAGTCTTCGATATCTTCCCTTTCCAACAGGGTTAAGGTACTCGAGGATACTTGTCGCTCTCAAGCTGGTTCTTCCAAACGTCCACATGACGACCGTGATGATCCCGATCGTCATGAGGGGGAAAAACGACAACGTCTCAATGACATAACAGCAAGAACATATACCAGAACAGATACCAATCAACCGGGAACTGCACAGGATAAACAATCAGAAGGGGCTCAGAACACATAATCAGTACACGATACAGAGATCAGTGATGCACAGACAGAGGCTATTTCACAATCGAGTCATCTTCAGGCAGATTGCTCAGTCACAGAATTAATCGATTGTGAAGACGGTACAGACTCACCTGTTGAGGTCAGAAATTATGATTTAGCTGATCAATTTGCAGACTTGGGTGAATCAACTGAACCGGTATCTGAAATAGCTTTAGTCGTATTCCAAGAAGGAGTCAATGAATTGTGCACATTCGACGATGCAGAATGTATGCAACAAGGAGACTATGATTGCTTATATGAGCAGATGCGACTAGAGTTTCAATCTACTGAGGCACTTTCTGGCGTCATCCCTCTACAATCAGTTCCTTCTGTTCCACCAGATCTCCCCGATCAGAATATGTCAGAAACTCCATTTCCAGAAGCTGTAAATGCACGACCTGGTCCACCATTGAAATGGGAAAGAGTAAGGATCAATGTTCCTTTTCTTGAAGAATCTTATAAAGGGATCTTTGCTCATTGGATCAAAACTTATGATAAGGCGTTTATCTATGGTATTGGGTCATTCGACAAACGGAAACAATTCGCTTATTGTTTCTTGAAAGAGAACAACAATAGACCAAGCACGGGCATAACAAAACTTAAAATCAAATATGTGGATGAAATTGGTACAGACCGATCCGAAGGAAAAATATGGTATCCAACTTTTCTTGTTACTCGAGAAGATGAGTCACAATGGAAATTCACAGAGTTTGATTTTGAGGATCTAGAGCTCCGAGATTTTCTGTTTTTGCTACGTGACTTGAAGACTCGTACCATACGTCCTGGTGTAATTCAAGATGCTCTGACTGCAGTAAAGCGTTTCATGATGACCACGATGAAGTTAGCGTGTCTTGAAGATTTACAGATTGGTATTGAAAGTCATCAAGCAAAGATCAATCTGTTCAAACCAGATCTGAAACTCCCAAGTAACTTTAAGGATCATCCAACATACAGAGTGATTGAAACCAGATCTGAAACTCCCAAGTAACTTTAAGGATCATCCAACATACAGAGTGATTGAAACTACAGAACTTGGCATGACGTATCCTAACAGGAAAGGCAAAATGAGCTACTTCCGATTCAACTAGATTGCCAGATTCTGTGATGGTACTCTGTACATCCTTAGAAACAAACTTCGGGCTATGTTGTCTCAACACGACAAAGGTCAGAATTAGCTGGATTCAAATTACAGAAATCTTGTGACAAGAGCCTTGAATCTGATCCTCAAAAGACTAGAGTACCGGAATTCCATAAGGATCTTCGAAATGCACTTTGGACTTTGAAAAACGCGTGTTCCGAACTGGAGAGACTACAAACTTCAATTCAAAGGGGGAGATTGTTAGGGTGTGTTTTAATTGTTGAATCGAAGTAGAGGGGTGTAAACTGTATTATTCTATTTCTTTATCTGTAATGGGCTTTTCTGTGTTAAATGGGCTCTGGGCCTATTAGGCTTTTAGCCCTAGGTATATAATGTTTTGTTTAACCTAGTTTCTAGGTTAATAGTCATTTAGAGGTTTACGCTTATCAGATAAAATTCTCTCTGTAAACCTTTTGAGCTTTATCAGTTAAGACAATCATATGACCAGATTTGATGACAGATATTGATCGTTATTCTTTGATTTGTTGAATATACTTGCAAATTGGGATTCACAACTTATTTGAAAAGTGTTTATGACTTTTTTGATTATTTTATATATATAAGCAATTTCAAACACTTTTAAATAAAAACTTATTAGTTGATTACGTTTTGGTACCACAATAAGCTAATCCAAACACTTTTTTAAAACCTCTGGTTTAATATCGCATAAGTTGATAAACGCTTTTTAAATAAGCATAAATTGTTTTAAATAAGCAATCCCAAACACCCCATAAGTCATAAGTAAGTTAGAACAAAATGACTTATCAAAAATAGCTTTTCAACTGTTTGGCACCATTATAAGCTCTTTTCATTTTTTTTCCGTCCAAACACTTAAAAGGGTTTATCTCCGGTGCCAAATTACAATAAACTAAAAAACACCTCAAATAAGCAATCCCAAACATACCCTTAAACCTGGGAAAAAGGTCATTGCACAAGTGATTGAATTATATATATATGGATGGAGCCGAGTCTAACCGTTCTTGAGTTAATTTGGATCGTTTAAAATCATCTTATTTTCAATCTCCACTGTTCAAATTCATTCATACGGTTATGACTTATGATAACTACCAAGATCCACCCCTTCCTATCCGCTCCTCACCTCACTTCCCCCACATTTCTCTCCCCCTCTTCTCTCCTCAAACCTCTAAATACGTAGGCTTCTCAGGTCTCTCTCTGTTTAGATTTATATATGGCTAATTAATTCAAACATGTGAGAGAGTGTGGTCTGCCTCTACTCCTACCGCCGTTGCCACTCCTTTTCAGGCCTCACTCGCCGCCTTTCTCCGCCATCCCTATCTGCACAAATTTTGTTTTGGGAAAATAATCAAAAGCATTTAAGTTTTTGTAATTTCCCTTTAGCGGTCGCTTTTGCAATTATTTGTGTACTACTCAAATACATGCATACTTACTTACATAATTAATTAACTGATTGCATATATATACAACACTTGCCTATATCTATATATAACTTTCATTCGTTGGAGAATAATCCAAAACTTGATTTGCATCTTCTAGGATCTGGGTATTTCGTCAATCGAGGTATGAAACAGCAACTCATTTTTTTTAATTTTTTTTGGTTGGATCTGGAATTTTTGTTTCTGATTTCACGTTAATGGCAGGAGAGAGATATACCTCAAAAATGTTGGGTGAAAAGCAATCAGAAGAATCAATAGTTCCATCGGCAAGTATGCGGTGGAGATGAAACAACGACCACTTATGATACGAGCAACAGAGCAAGACAGATAGTGAGTTCCAGCCCACTTTACCCTAAAAAACACATAAATCAACCCCTTGATCTTCATCCATATATAAGCCCCCATACCCACCGCCATCCCCCATTTTTGTAACACCCCGATTTTCGAAAGGTATCAGTTCAAGTTAATGTAGAAAACGATATATTAAGGAAAAATAAGACATTTGATTTTGGACTTGAATCCTAGATTTTATAGTCTTGTTGGATAAAGAATTCAATTACGAGTCCAACGGTTCTTTCCGGAGCAAAAACGGAGCTATAACGAAGAAGTTATGACCAAAACAGTGTTCGGGCAAAATCTGGGGCGGCAGTGCTCCGCGCGGAGCCGCTGGGTCGCACAAAAAGGGGGAAAATCGGCCCCAAACCCCATTTTCACCTTAAAACTTCATTTCTTCATAACTTCCTCCTCACAACTCCGATTTGAGTGATTCAAATTGCTACGGTTTCGTTTTTGAGAGCTCTTCAAGGATCTAGCAAGATATTGGAAGTCTATTTGAGTATACAAGAGTATTTTGGGGTGGTAAGCCCCTCATCTCTCCCTCTTCATCTTCTTCACCAAAGTTTTCTAGGGTTTCATCCACCCTTTGTTCTCCCTTTCGTAGGTTGGAGGTTTGTAACCATTTTGGTGAACTATAGGTGTTTTGTTTGGTGTATTCAAGCTTGGGTTAAGGTAATCTTCTATTCTCTTCATTTATAGAGGTTAGGGTTTCGGTATCAGTTGAGGTATTCATGTACAAGGTCGGGAAACGATTCTTTGTGGTTGATGATGTTTATTTATGGTTGGAACCTTGTGGATCTAGGTTTTGGAAGATTTGGTTTGAAGAATCAAGTTTCTTCAAGGAAAGTTCTAAGTGGGTAAAATCTAGATTTAGCCTAAATCTAGCAAGGTGAGTTCAAGTTGATTTGTGAAAACGGTGTACATGCCAAAATGTATATTTTAAAACATTTATGTGTTTACATGAAATTATCAACTGATGAGTTATTTGGTAACTTTTGTTTATTTGAAGTGTTTAGCGTATTAAACCTTGTAAAACACCATATTTGGGATTTTGGGATATTTTGATAAATGTGTCACAAAGGAACATGTTTTGGTGATTATTGCATAAATGGATATTTGGTCAAAAGGGGCACTTTTACGTGTTTGTCGAGTTTTATGCATCATTCATGAAATGGAATATTTTGGAAATGGAAAACCTTTGGGGTTTTGGGCCGAAGGCCAATAGTAATTTGAGAATCAAAGATTTTGGGAAAATGTGTATTTTGGTTTGTGTAACCATTTTGGCTCTCATGTTGAGCCAAACGTCCATTAAGCCTCTTGGGGCTTGAGTTGTACTCGGTGGAGTCTTTGGAACATTTGTTCAGTTTTGGTTGCTCGTTATGGAGCCTTGGACGTATGATGTACTTAGTTGCATCTTATTTGGGAGTTACATGTTTTGAATGCGTTAGTTCATTCTTTTGAGTCATGTAACGTTTTAGACTGTAATGCATTGGATCCATAGGCATATGATTCGTTATGTTCATCATGGAGTTTTAATGTCCATGTTTGAGTCTAGTGAGTGGTCCCCAAGTCATGTTGATTATGTAAGCTTGCGGTGGTAGCTCGGATGAGCCGTATACGGAGCTAAGTCTTGCGGTGGTGCCTAGAGTGAGCCGTATACGGGGACTTGTGACTTCGTGGTGAGACTCATTAGAGGTCGAGTAGACATTAGGATCAGTGGTGTCTTGCGGTGGTAGCTCAGAGGAGCCGTATACGGGGAACCATGGTCTTATGTGAAGCTCAAGAACATTGATAAGTGGCTTAACTTTGTGTGTCCGCCACATTCGATGGAATTCGGGTATCCCCCGTCACTGAAAGGTGTTGTTTTTGGGTATTGAGTTTTATTATCCAAGTTTTCGGTGGCGTTGTATATATCTAGGTTTATCCTAGATTTTATGGGTTGAGTATTATGTCCCACCCGAGTTTTGGGTGTTTTGGGACATGATGTGTTATTTACATTTTCATAAATTTAAGTATCGAACTATGACCCCGTTTTGGGTGAGTTTTGGGTTGCATCGTTTTATAAGAAATGTGTGTTTGGGAGCATTGTCTTTAAAAGTGCATATTATGGAAAATGTGTTGTTTCCATTTTAAAGTATATTATTTCGAAGGATCTCGCTTTAAACTGATTTCCCTGCTTTTAAAGATATAGTTGTTCATGTTAAAACTCTTGAGCTCACTAGGCGTAAGCCTAACCTTTTTATTTGTCGACATGTGCATCAAGTTCCTAGCGGGGGTTCAGTTCTAGCGGTGCTATGAAGAGTTGAGCCTTAGCCTTGCAAGAGTGAGTAGTCGGCGAAGCCTTCCGCAGGACGGAGTTAGTATATGGTATTGGGTTTAGTAACACCCGTCCTTTTCATAGAATGTATGTATAGGATGAATGGGAGTATTGAGGTTGATGCTCAATTATGTTTGTAGTTCGAGGTATTTATTGATGTATTTAGAAAATTTTAAATAAGTTGCCATTTTTAGATTTGAGGGTGTTACAATTTTCCCCACAAAACCCTCCATATTGTTCTATAAAGTTTCCTGCGTTTAGATGATCCATCAACCGCCATTCAAATCCCTAATTTTTAATCACTATATGTTCGTATATAACTTTCTGCATCTGAAATTTTGGTATTTCCATGATAAAAATTAGGAAAGTGGAAGATTGCCCTTGTTTGTTTTCGTGTTGAATTTGATTATATCGATATTGTTTTTAACTCAACATTATGATTTAACTGTTTGGTGGGAGGTCCGCGTTGATGTCAACTTTTTGTTTACAATCATAACCAACACAATTATACAACCTTTCAAGGTATATATATTTTCTTTTTACTAATTAACTACTTTTTTTCATTCCGTTATAGTTATGAATATATATGTATCTCAAAAAATATCTGTGATTTTGTTAATATGTGTTTGTAGATTTCGTGAATGGCAATAGGACAAGGTTTCACGATAAGAAGATGAAATGGGGTTTTGACAAGTTGATATCACTGACTCATTTAGGAATTGTGAAAATGGGTATATGGCGAATGATTCATGTGTGTTTGGAGCTGAAGTTTTTGCAGTTACAGAGTATGCACAAAAGGATCGATTCATGTCCATCACAAAGCCTCCGCCAATTATTAAACTCACACTTGGACCATTCATAGTTTTTCAGATGTAACCGAGACGGTTTTTCATTCAAGGATCTTTAAAGTTGGCAAAGTCAAGTGGTAAATTAGCTTCTACTCCTTGATCAATTTCAGTTGGTTTTAGTTTCTTTTACTTTTTTAGAGCAGTGATGTCTCATGTTATAGTGATCACATGCATTATCAATCTTCTTTTCATTTCAGGATATTATTATATCTCGAAGGAAATGGAGAAGGAGCAGGAAAATGGTTGTCAATTTTTTTAGAGATACATGATGTTGCTTTATTTCCTGATGGTTGGAGAGTTTATGCAAATTGCAATTCATGTTAATTAAGATCCAATGTGATAATGTCGATATATAGAGAGGTAAAAGCCACATTCCGTTACCTTTTCTCTTATTTGCATGATGTCAAATACTTCTGTTTTTTTTAAGTAGTTTACATCATTTGCTTATGTTTTGCTTCATTGTTATTATATGTATCTTATGATCATGGTTTTTGATCCCATTCTACTTTTAAAAATTTGATGCCTGGTTCAGGGACTCAGGTGTTTGTTGTGACCCGACAATGGGTTTTTTGTTGAATGGTCGTCTTATAGTTGAAGCTGAGTTTTCATTGGTTGGAATGCTTAAACATTTCATCTGCAAATTGGTGTCTTTATTATTAAACTGAAAGGACTTTATATTGGGAAACACAACTTTGCTACTGTATTGGTTTATGATGGTTAATGAAGAATTGGTATTGTGTAATGAAGAACAACATCTATGTTATAGAAACTTGCATTTGACAATGCCACATAAATTTGATGTAATGTCTCTTTAATTAGTGATGTTTAGATTTAAATTATAATGATATTTTACTTGGAAGTTTCTATGAAAAATGAAAGTGATTTAAGTTACAAATTGTTACTCGGTTGTTATCTTCAATTACATAGCTTTCACATAATTTCAGGTGGTTTACAAAATGAATGTGTCATGATTATATAATTCTTTGGGAGTACATTTTGTTGGATTCAAACCAACAGATTTATCTATTTTTTGAGTGTTGTTATTCTTTAGTATTACTCATCTGGTGGAATAATGCCCCATCATCATGACTAAATAATGCATCGAAAGTTTACAAGCTACTCTCCAAGAATCAAAAGGTTAATGTCTTGCCTTGCTTAAGAATGCTTTGTTGCCCATATGTTGATGGAAATTGTGCCACATATTTTTTATCAAGATAACGAGGTGTGTGTTGTGGGCAATAAGAGTAAATTTATCATGGTATTATTACTTATTACCATCTAACCGGAGGAATTCAATCTAGTATATTTTTTATTTCAAACATGGGGACTAGGGTTATTTATTTACTTTTATTATTCAAAGTACCTTTATTTTATTTTTTCCATTTCTACATGTAGTTTTAGAATTTTTATTGGTTATAGTATTGGATTTGAATTGTTTCGATTGTGTGCAATTTTTCCAGAGTGATTCTCAAGATTGTCAGATCCCTAGCTATGTTGTCATTTTCTCTAAATACTATTTATCGATTTCTCATACTTCGAGGAAAAATGTCAATCGTTCATGAATATGTTTGGCTTTTTCAGAACCAGTAGATATAAACCTATTGACCGTTTGTTGTTGAAAACAATACGAGGTTGACCATGGGAATTCATTGAATGTTTTTTTTATGTTTAGATATTGCCTTTCAGGTTTATTATTGATTGTGAATTTATTATTATGGCATGTTTGCAGATACTTGAAAATTGTTAAAGTTGAAGAATTAGAGATATCTCAACCAGATTTAGATCCATCCAACTTCATATGGTATACATCATAGGATCTGTACATAAGATAATATGTTTGATAGGTGAATGAATAACTTATAGCTAGAAGATGCACTTGTATATCATGGCATAAATTGTATCATTATTCATCTCTAACTAATACTTTCTATTTTTATATAATTACTAACAGAAACTTAATATTTAACCCTTACTCAGTTACTTATATTAACTCGTTATTGTGTATAATATCATGTCACGATAATCCTGGAACAACAAAGAAAGGAAAAGGTATACTCAACTTCTTCCAAATTTTAATAAACGATTCTTAGGCAAATTTAGTTGTATATAACAAAAAGTGTAGCCTTTTAATGCCTAAACATATGGCATTACGAAAAACTTCTCTAATATGGAGCTTATGTGGAATGCTTAAGAATCTTGATTTGGTGGTTCAATTCATTTCTTCTTTCATTTCAGTTTGTGGGTTTCATATAAGATTTTTGCATATGGGGTCACAAAATGAGCTTACGGTTTAGACAAAGCCTTAGCTTTTCATTTATTTATTTTTTGTAAATAATTGGTGTATATAGAGCTACTTTTGTGCTCTTTAGATTATTATATGGTGCAACTTTCAACGGATAGTAATAGTTGCATGAAATTTTCTAATTGACAATTGGATGAAAAGATGTCGTGTATCTCATTTTAAAGAGTTAAAAAGATTAGCATTAACGTAAGCAAGAGAAGACTTTAAATGAGAAAGAAAAAAACCTGATAAGCAACATCGAAGAATGGAATATGGTTCTTCTCTTGAATGACATCGGTAAAGGGCATTATAAGAATACAGTTCTTCTCTTGAATGACATCTGTAAAGGGCATTGTAAACATGGCAATAACTATAAGTTCTTTCATGCACAACCGATATCGGATTTTAACTCGAACAAACTCGATGATTAAGCTGTGTTTTCACCCGGTTTCGCTTGAAAAACTCAAGTTTGAGATCACGAAAATCGTGAAATTGAGAAGGGGTAATCTGATTTCGATCGCTTATTTGCCTATGATCTATTATGAAAGATACATAATGACCCTTCAAGCCGAACGATACCTAACTGAGAGTCAAAGGCACGGAAAGCCGGTTAGAGTTTGACTAGGCTTTTTGCGTGATTGAAAAACAACATTCAACAATGATGAAAAGAGTGACCTACTAAATAATTGTATCTAGATTGAAGTCATGTTGTATATCCGACCAACGGACGGGTATAACACTAGTTTAAGATGGACCATTTGGCCCCTATACTTTTACATATTTATAACTTTTAACCTCTCATGGTTTACTTAAATTGTATACAGCCCCTTCTCAAGGATGTAAAAAATTTAATGTAAAACTATCTTAAAAATTAATGTAATTTTTCATTAAAAAAGTCTAAAATTTTATGTTGGGATAGATAGATATTACATTTATATATATATATATATATATATATATATATATATATATATATATATAGGTGAGTTATTATGCAACCCATTTACATGGTGCAACCCTTGTAACCCTTTATCTATCACACATTTTACTTTATCTTTTTTTTTTAATTACATAAAATGTGTGGTGGATAGAGGGGTTGCACCATATAAATTGGTTGCATTTGAACACCCCTCTCTCTCTCTCTCTCTCTATATATATATATATATATATATATATATAGGGAGATGTTCATTTGAAAAATGTTAAATATATGAGAAATAGAAAAGTAATCCTAGTCTTTCATTCGGTCAAGATCGACTTTGAATGGTCAAATATTGCGTCTTTGACCGGTCAACAATTACAGTTTTGACTGGTCAAAAGTTGCGGCTATTCCAAAAATAGAAGGACAATTTCGTATTTTTTACAAATACACGGGACGAGTTCATATATGAATCTGTATGATTCACATATGAACTATATGTTCATATACGTTCATATGTGAACCAGTGTAATTCACATATAAACTCTTTTAACTTATTCATATATGAACATTTGTGATTCGTATGTGAACCAATAAAATGATTCACATATGAACTAATTAACTGTATGTTCATATGTGAATCAGTTGAACTAATTAGCAAATTCATATATGAACCACTGTGATTTATATATGAACTAATTAACTAATTCATATATGAACGTAAAGTTCATATATGAATCAGTAAAAAGAGTTCATATGTGAATTACATAAAGTTTGGTATTGAATAATTGCAAAACAAAATAACCAAAATCGCTCTTTGATTAATATGAGAAAATTACTCAAAACTCACGGTGTTTACAATGTTTCTCAATTGATTATAACTCGATCTAAAACAATGTATTTATAGAGTCTAATAACCGACTTGCATTAGATTACAATTAGGAAAGTATGAACCGACTTGTCATTGTTTCCATAATCTTGATTGCTTGGACCCCAAGACTTAGGATTCCAACAATCACCCCCGAATCTCTAAGTCCTTCTAGAGACGTCTTCGATCCCGATCAAGCTCCGCATTTCCTTGAACTTGGTTCGAGCTAGTGGTTTAGTAAGAATGTCCGCCTTTTGTTCTTCACCGGGAATGTACTCCACCTCCACTTGTTTGTTTTCAACACAATTACGAATAAAGTGAAACCTTGTGTGAATGTGTTTACTCCTTCCATGAAAAACGGGATTCTTCGTTAGTTCGATAGCCGACTTGTTATCAACTCTTAGAACCACCTTCTCTTGCGCTTTGTTCATGATTTCTCCTAGCAAATCTTGAAGCCATATTGCTTGACATGCAGTCGCGGTGGCCGCCATGAACTCCGCCTCGCAAGATGATAAAGCAACGGTATATTGCTTTTGCGAACACCATGTTTATCGGGGATGACCCATAGTAGAAAATATGACTGGTTGTGCTTTTTCCGTCATCCGGGTCAACATTGTGACTACTATCACTATAACCAATGAGTCGGTTTTGTCCCATCCTCTCGTACTTGATTCCGTATCCTGTTGTTCCTCGTAAGTATCTTAGGATGTGTTTGATTGCACCGCCATGTGACTCTCTTGGACTTTGCATGTATCGGCTAACAACTCCTACCGCATATGCCATATCGGGTCTTGTTTGCAAGAGATATCTAAGGCATCCTACCACCTTTCGATATTGTGTCGGGTCGATTTCGGGTTCATCTTCGGCCTTCGACAATTTATTTCCCGGTTCCATTGGAATGTGGGTCGGATTGCAATCATGTAAACCAGCTTCTTTTAGAATGCGTCGAGCATACGCTTCTTGGTTTATAGTAATCCCCGATTCTTCTTGTTTAACTTCAATGCCAAGGTAGTAAGTTAATCTTCCAAGATCCGACATCTCAAAGTTCTTGGACATCTCTAATTTGAACCTTTTGATCATGTTCAAATTTGTACCTGTGACAAATAAATCATCAACATAAATTTCTAAAATCAACAAGTTAGCTCCTTCGTTTTTTCGGTATATTGATGGTTCTTTCATGCACTTTTGAAATTTCATGCTCTTCAAAATCCCGTCAAGCTTCGTGTTCCATGCTCGAGGTGCTTGTCTTAAACCATATAGTGCTTTCGTAAGGCGATACACTTTATGCTCGTTGCCTTTCTTTATATAGCCTTCCAGTTGCGATACGTAAACGGTTTCCTTCAATTCTCCATGCAAGAAAGCCGTTTTAACATCTAAGTGGTGAAGCTCCCACCCATTAGTAGCGGCTAAGGCTATAAGAAACCGGATGGTTTCAATTCGAGCTACCGGAGCAAATACTTCTTGAAAATCAATACCGGGTTGTTGCACGTAACCTTTAGCAACCAACCTTGCCTTGTATTTATTAATGGTGCCGTCTGCATTTTTCTTCACTTTGAACACCCATTTGAGTCCGATTGGCTTCACCCCCATAGGCTTGTTCACGAGAGTCCAAGTATTATTCTTGTTTATCGAATTGATCTCCATATTCATGGCTTTGACCCATTCCGGTTCTTTCTTCGCCTCTTCAACCGATACCGGCTCGTCATTAGTTGTTAGGAGAAGTTCATCAAAGTTATCAAGATCAAGCTCATAATCTTGCAATCGAGTTGGAAGTTTCCTTGGTCTCGTAGGCCTTTGGTTTTGAACATTGTTCACATAATTGTTGACCGGACTTAGTTGTTCGTTATCTTGTACTTCCGCTCCGTCTTCAAACTCGTGATCCGATTCAATCGGTTCAATTGGATCAATAATTGGATCAATATTTACATCGTTTCCTTGGTTGTTGTTCGCCTCGTCTTCCGGGTAATCCCATGGTACTATGAACGAGCCCGGTTCTTCATTGTCGGTTATTGCTTCTTTAACCCAATCCCACCCTTTGGTTTCATCAAAAATAACGTCTCGACTCATGATTACTTTTTGTGTAGTCGGGTTAAATAACCGATAGGCTTTCGTACCCGGTTCGTAACCAAGATGCACTAGTGGTCTTGATCTTGCATCCAACTTCTTAAGATTTACCGGTTCAACTTTTGCATGTGCTAGACACCCAAATATACGAACATTTTCTAAATTCGGTTTTCTTTTATACAACTTTTCGTATGGAGTTGTATCACCAAGGACTCGTGTGTAAACGCGATTGATTAGATTTGTAGAGTGATTTACCGCTTCTCCCCATAAGTAGTTTGGAACATGCATTGCCTTCATTATACTTCGTGTCATGTCCATAAGTGTTCGGTTTCTTCGTTCCACAATTCCGTTTTGTTGCGGTGAATATGGGGCGGTAAGGTGGCGTTTGCCTCCGTTTTGATCACAAAATGTATTAAACTCGAGAGAAGTAAACTCACCTCCTCAATCACTTCTAAAAACTTTCAAAGACTTTCCGATTTCATTCTTCGCCAAAGCTTTGAACCTTTTGAAGTGTGTAAACGCCTCACTCTTTTCTTTCATGAGATAAATCCACATAAATCGTGAAAAGTCATCAATTAGTGTGAAAATATACCGATTTTGACCCTTGGTTGCTGGCGTGATCGGACCGCATAAATCACCGTGAACTAGTTCCAATGGTCGTTTTGCTTTGTATGTCGTCATAGTCGGGAATGACTTTCTTGTTTGTTTGCCCACCAAGCAAGACTCACACAATTGATTCTCATGATCAAATTGGGGTAACCCTTTAACTAGACCCTTCTTGAACATCTTTTTCATTGACTCGAAATTGATGTGCCCGAGTCTTGCATGCCATCGCCACGTATCTTCACTTAGTCTCGAATAAAGGCAAATAGGTACTCCAATTTTTAATTTTATTTTATAAAGGCGGTTTGGAGTTCTTTGTACCTTCATTAATAAACAATTATCGGCATCATGCATGGTCAGATAGTTGTCTTTCATCCGAATGTCACACCCGACTTCAGTTGCTTGTCCGAGACTAATAATATTATTCTTCAAATCCGGGATGAAATAAATTTCCGTCATCAATCGTTGTTGCCCCGACTTTCCTTGGAAAAGTATAGAACCTTTTCCCTTGATCTTTATACACAATTATCTCCGAATTTAACCCTCCCGGTTATACCTTCATCGAGTTCGGAGAAAAACGACCGGTTTCCCGTCATATGATTACTCGCCCCATTATCCAAATACCACACATCGTTATCTTGTGAGTCGTATCGAGACGGTATCACCTTTTCTTCGTTTAAAAACACGGTCTCGTGTAAAGATATGGTCTCATCATTATCGTCACTTTCGGCAAAATTACTCTCTTGTAATTTTTTAATTCGGTCCGGACATTGAGACGTGAAGTGACCCGATTTATCACACCGATAACAAATAATTTTGGACCAGTCTTTTTTAGATTTGTAACGGTTTGGGTCAGAATTAAAGTTGGGCTGGTAATTATCAAATTTGGGCTTATATGAGTTGGGCTTACCTCCTTGGGCCGTCTTAGATCTGTATCCGTATGACCCGGATCCATTCGACTGGTTGTCGACACACTTGATCCAATCAACCTCGTCTTCCCTTTTCCCTTCGAACCACCGTGAGAACCCGATGAACTACCACAACCACCACCAGTCGATCTCGCAAACATCACCCTCGTCTGCCCTTCTCCGCCGTCGTCCTCCTTGATTCTCTCTTCGTAGGCTTTCAATCGTCCGACGATATCCTCAAACCCCACCGATTTCAAATCGAGGACTTGTTCCAGTGACGCTACGATATGAATAAACTTCGATCGAAGCAGAGACTTCAGGAACTTCTTCACCATCTTGGATTCGTCAATCACCTCTCCCAAGGCCGCGGATTTGGATGCTATACCGGACAGCTTTCCGGCAAAGCTGTCGATTGTCTCCGACTCCATCATCTTCAGACGATCGAATTCGGCGGTTAGGGTTTGAAGCCGAGCCTCCTTCACGCGATCGGCTCCCACATGCCTAGCTTTGATCGCATCCCACATCGCTTTAGCGGATTCGACATCACCGATCTGCATAGTCAAGCTTTCCGGCAATGCTTGATAGAGCAGACCCATTGCAAGACAGTCCTTCTCCTCGTTTGCTTCGGTTCTTGGATCGATCACGGTCCAGGCTTTGTGTATCCTTAAGACCACTTTCATTCTCATCGACCATACTGTGTAATTTGTTGAGGTGAGCAATGGACAGGCCATGGAGGTTGACCCAACCTCCTTCACTCTCACCGGAGGAGGATCTGCACCCTCCTCAACGTCCGACATGTTAACCTAACTCGTCAACAGGTAAGTAATTCGATCTCACAGCCTTCGGTTCTTGGCTCTGATACCAATTAAAGTTTGGTATTGAATAATTGCAAAACAAAATAACCAAAATCGCTCTTTGATTAATATGAGAAAATTACTCAAAACTCACGGTGTTTACAATGTTTCTCAATTGATTATAACTCGATCTAAAACAATGTATTTATAGAGTCTAATAACCGACTTGCATTAGATTACAATTAGGAAAGTATGAACTGACTTGTCATTGTTTCCATAATCTTGATTGCTTGGACCCCAAGACTTAGGATTCCAACATTACACCGGTTCATATATGAATATATAATTCATATGTGAATCATACAGGTTCATATATGAACTCGTCCTACGTATTTTACGAAACTACCTCTCTATCTTCTACAGACCACACAAGGTATTATCCGGTGTTTCACGGTCAAAGCCGCAAATGTTGACGAGATAAAAAGCTAGGATCATTTCTTTATTTATCATATTTTTAGCATTTCTCAAATGAACCTAATCATATATATATATATATATATATAGAGAGAGAGAGAGAGAGAGAGAGAGAGAGAGTTAATGGTGAGAAGCGTGAGAAGTGGTTTTCGACCGTTTGATGAGAAATAGACACACATTAGGATGAGATGCACCGAGATGCACTAGATCAATTCCATTCTAAGCCGCAATTCATAGGAGGACTTGAGATTAAAAGAGATCAACGGTTCAGATCCACTTCTCACGCTTCTCACCATTAACTCAACTTCTCACACGATCCTTCGCATATATATAACTAGTTAAATATATATTGTTTTGATTTTCTTTAAATACAAAACTTATGGATAAACAATCTATTATACCAAAATTATAAAAATTACACATATTAACTTTTTAGACTGCCTCCGATTACAATCATGCTCTCCAAATATATAACTCGCTTTTCTATGTTTTATAACACCGGGACAAGAAAAAAAAAATTAAATACTTAAAGTGTATTTGTCTTAGATATTTTGAAAGTAAAGTCTTTGACCTTTTTTATAGCCAAGAGCCTACTCCAACTTTTGCTGCTAATCTATGTGATATATCCTTTTAGTAAAAAAAAAAAAATTTCAATAGACCATAATTTTTAGTGTATTAGTGATTTGTACTTAATACTTTATAGATATTAATGTATTTCATTTTTTAATTAGTTTTTTAAGAGTTTTTCCTAAATAAAATTTACATATATTAGTTATGTACCCCTATAATGCAACAAAATATAAGATTTTTTTTTGTAAGCGTGGGTTTCCGGGCCAGCTTACAAACACTTACTAATCCCCGGACGACCGTGAATGGCTTGGAGTCATTGCAGATGAACCTCCATGGCCACAAAGACTTCCATGGCCACACAAAGACTTTGGCAGCACCTGGATTTAAACCCTAGGTAGATGAGATTTTCCACTACATCCCCCAAAGGCTTTACCGGTGCGTCACAACCCAAGTGGTTAGATAAAATCCAACATTTATGGAGTATTCTACCATAGATTTAAACGTTTATCCTGCATTTGTACTGTTTATTGATTGGTTTTATAAAATTCAACTGTGATGTTTTAAGAAGTTACATGTTTTTTAACATACACACTTATCACATTTGGTGAAACAGGGACCCTAACCTTCAACAAAGTGAAGTTATCAACTAACTAGGTACTAATGGGACAATGACTCTTTTGTAAAAGTTGTATGTTTGTAGTAATAAATTATAAACTTAAATTTTAAGAAATTATGTATTAATGAGAACAACCTCACTCTTAATAGTTTGTTTTTAACAGCTTATATACCAAAATGATTTATAATTATGTATATAAACCTGTGATATTAATAGAAAAAAGAGAATGATTATATAGCACAATCTCTTAGTAGTTAGATTCTCATGATATTAAACTTGAATCAATTGATGTAGTGATTGAGTTGTACCCATTTCACATTCATTACTTACCAACAACTCCATTTGGTATCTCGTAAACTAGTTGATAATTTTTTTGTTCTTGCAGTGACGTTAGGAAGAATATGAAAAAACACGATTGATGTCATGATAATCAAATCTTTACGTTCGAAGTTCCAAAACATTGACGGTACACGCCTTTGGTACTTTAGGTAACTACGAGCGCAATACAAAGATGAAACGCCAAACAAATGATCGCTCAAAAACATGTACATCACGGTCAAAACACCGAACATCGGTTCAAATGTCATGAAGGGGAATCTAAAACCAAACAGACCTGGTATATCCCACCCAAAAATAGGGTGGAAATAAGATATATGTAAAAGACCCCTGGCTTGCATAAAAGATACTCCCTCTCTCCACAAATAAATGTCTACTTACCTATTCTACCTTTAATCATGAGTTGGAGAAAGTCTCTTTAACGTAAATTGTCATTTATTTGATTAAAAATGTAATAATTATATATTCCTCAAATTGTGTGCCTTTTTCACTGTGGACAAGCCATAGGGTCTAAAAAGCAATGAAGCTCTTTCTTGGTATTGGGTTCAGGAATTTATGCTCGCAGAATGAAGAATAAGACAAGGGCTGCAAATTCACCCGAAACCTATTACTATTCCTCTGCTTTTCCATTTGCTCACATTTCGACCCATCGTAGTTCTCAATCATTTCATGAGTTTTGGTAACCCATCTTTTCATTATAGCATTGTTTCATCAATTGACTAAAAATTTTGCTAGAATACTAAAGTTATGGAAAATTTTGCATCCAACGCACCATGCAACCGCTGCAACTCATACAACTTTCAAAAGATTGAAAGCAGTTGCGGATTATCTTGATGCAAGCCAGAGCAACAACAACCAACAAAACCTGCCATCATAGTAGACATGAGAGCATGATGCAGATTTCAGTAAACATCAGAATATTTTTGGTTTTTTGGTTGGTTTCGAGGCATTTTTTTGATTGATAGATCCCGGACAAAAAATTACTGGGGGGATTGAAGGTATAAAATTAAAAAAACCATATTTTTACCTAAAAAATCCTATTTTTTTCCCATTTTAATGGGGGCCCATCCCTTCACTAATCATACCATACATCTGCCCTGGTACAAACCGGGAAAACATTTTATACAATAACAACCCCCATCGTCCCACCCTTACAACAACGATGTTAACCACCGGCCCATCCTGGCGAACCTTCTTTCCCCATCTTCAGAGAGTCATCTCTCGTCACCTCACCATCATAAAGTTTTAAGATTTTGTTCTATGGATATGTAAGTTTGGTTTTTGTTTGCCAAGTTGAACCTTAGTTGCATCTTTTGGACTCTAACGATGGATTTGGAGTTTTTATTGTGGTGGGTATGACTCAAAGTTTGGGTTCCAATGGGGTTCGGGTCACCACTGTTTGCATATCGGGGAAGAAGAAGAGGGTGAGACACCTGAGTTTTGGAGAAGATGGAGTGGGGAGAGCAGAGGTATCAGAAAAGGGTCATTTTCTTGTTCTTTAATATATATAACATGTATATATTTTTACTTTTTATTAAAATATAAAATTAAAAGATAAAAGTACTAAAATGTTTCTTACGTAATACTTTTTTAACGATGTTAGGGTAAATAAGCTAACTTGTAATAATTTTGAAATCACAAGGACGCTCCTTATAGTTATTTCGTTTGAGGTACTCAATTCATAATAAGTATATAACCACATAAACGACCTTTGTAGTTCTCTATTTCTTTTTACCTTTTTTAATCTTTTTTTTTTACTTTAAAATGATTATTAAACAACGAGTAGGGACCGTTTACCAAATTCTTATTAGGTAAGTGCCTATCGACAAGAGATTCACCTTCATTTACCTTATTGTGTATCATTCTTGGCCATTAAAATGGATTATTGGTAAGCATTTAAATCCCGGTAAGCGCTTACCGAGTTAAGAGTCATTTCCCACACTTACCAGGTAAGACTTTGGGTCTTTCCCTTGTCTCGTACCAGGTAAGCATTTTGGTCCTCGCGATGCTCAATCAATAAGGTAAATGATATTGGTAGGCGCTTATCGGATAAGTGTTTAGTAAACGGCCCCTAAATTACAAACACCTTCGTCTCAATAATTTAGAAATTACATCAGTAACACTGTGTTTTTGCATTTTACTGTAGATTTTGTCATTGGCTCTTATGATCTTTGAACTTATTCCATTAAATCCCTAATCGTATTAGCCAATTGAGGACAATTTTATCATTTCACGTTTTCTTTTATAATTTTGAATGGGAAGTGTTTGACTTATATGTCTCAAGAGTTATGAGGCGTTTGGTTCATTTTAAGGAATGAGAATGAAAATGAAAATGAGAATGAAGTAGAATAGGAATAAGAATGAGCATTGCATTAATGTTGTTTGGTTAAAACAATATAATCAATAAAATATTGTTTTATATAATATTTTTAATACAAATATGTGTCGTCCAAAATGAAAATAAAAAAATATGTTCATTCAACATTGAGAGATAAAGGACGTATGGGAAAAGGTGACTGAACGAGAATATGATTTTCATTCCCCCTAATTTAGTTAGGAATGAAAATTAATAGGTTTAAGGTAATTGGACCATTATATTATGTCAAACCAAACAACATTTTTCACTATAATCCTCATTCCTGACCCCTTAATACCTCCAACCAAACACCCCTTTAGCGTCCAACATGTTAGTCGTTTATTTTGTATTTATGACTTCACAATTTATTTAGCGTATTAAACAATTAGAAATATAATTTTACGAATGGAATTATGGAAATTTACTTAAATTAAATTGATGAAAAACAAATGAAAATACACTTAAATGATCTTATAGATTGAAAAATGAAAACGTATGAAAAACAAAAACTATAACAAAAATCACAAGATATGAAATTAGGTGACTAGTTACCTATTAAATGGGTCATCGAGACTCTAAGGGGCGTTTGGTTCGTTGGATTCCGCCGGAATATGATGGAATTGGAATGATCAATTCCAATAACCAAATTCCATCATGCTGTTTGGTTACCAATTGAATGGAATTGAATTCCATGAATTCATTTAATCATGGATTTGGTCATTCCTTCTTAAAATGGATGGAATTGAATTCCATTCCATCAGATTTTCTCAAAATGATACAAATACCCTCCTTACCTTTTTCTAAAAACCCTAGTCGCTTCTAAAAACCCTCTCTCCTTTCTCTCCTCTCTCCTTTCTCTCCTCTCTCTCTCTCCTTTCTCTCTCCTCTCTTCTCTCTCTCTCTCCCCTCTCTCTCTCTCTCTCCTTTCCCTCCTCTCTATCTCTCTCCTATCTTTATCTCTCTCCCCTCTCTCTACATGCTCCCTCTCTCACAATCTCTCTCTCCTCTCCCCCTCTCTCTCCTCTCTCTCTTGGCATTTAAAAAAATAAAAATAAAAGAAAGGATATTTTTATCATTTTTCAGAATTCCATTACAATTTCTTTGCAAACCAAACAGACGGATTCCAATTCATTTGATTGATTACATTCCATTCTTGCCAACCAAACACTTTTGGTAACCTGATAACATTCCATTCCAATTTCTTAGACATATTCCATTTCTTCATAAATCATTTTGCGAACCAAACGCCCCCTAAATTAATTAAAAAAAATTGGTATTTTCATACGATTTACCCTAATAAATCACTATAAATTTTAAAAATATCCGGTATTGTTTGTTAAATTATGTTTTAATATTTAATAAGAATATTTATTGCTTTTGATTATTTTTATTTAATTACATTTAAATAGTTTTTTAACAAATTTCCAATAAAATATTAAAAAGCGAGTTGGTTTGAATCAATATGGTCCAATCTTTTATTCCGTCCGGTATTTTATTGGGTCTTAAAAAAGATCGGTTCATCTAAAAATCGTTTGGACCAATTAAGGACCGACGGTCTGGTTTGGTCCAACGAAACCTGATGACGTCATGGTCTGGCACATAACCGATCCATTCCAATCCTTATTGGGGCGGATGTGGTGTAGATTTTTTTTTGGAGTGTGGGGATGGGACCCATTAAAAGGAAAAAAAACTCTTAGCGAAAAACATAACTTTTTTAATTTTCTACTTTCGTTCCCCTTAGTAATTTCTCGTCTGGGACCATATCAACCAAAAAAAGTGCATCGAACCAACCAAAAAACACACTCGAAATCAACTAAAAAAACCAAAAAAGTTCATCGAAATCGAGAAAAACAAACTTAAAAATTCCTTGAAATCAATCAAAAAAACTTTAAAAATCCTCCGAGACGGTGGATTTAAGCTAAAAATACAACGGACAACTTTATAGGAATTTAATTTACTTTAAAATGTGCCCTCACTAGAAAAAAAAATTCCTACATCCGCCACTGATCCTTTTACTCATGTTCGTCATCCATTGACATCTGAAAGCAAACTCCTCCGCCATACATCCATCTTAAAAGCAACCCGTGCATCTCCAAACTTGGTAGCTATTTATCGTGTACTCAGAGCATGGACATAGAGTTTCCCAGTGTGGGCACAAATATATATCAACACTGGGATCGCTACAAGTAATATAATGGTACAAGTACCGAGTACCGTTTCCACAGGGACTGAACTACTGAGAATTAGAGATTTTCATGAACTTCTTGCACAAGTTTGGTTGTGGGAAAATTTACCGTTTTGATGGTGGATTGATTCTAAAAATACGAAATGAAATTTATAATTAAAAATGGGTATGCGTGTAAGATTTCCTTGATAAAAACGTAGTAACAAAATGGTCAGACACTTTGTAGTACGAAAAGTCTATAAAAAGTCCGATATCTCGAAAGTGGATTTTAAAAACCGGTCTTATAAAATGTTCATAAAGTGTCAATCATTACCGACTCTTAATCTTGCTGATTTAACCAAGTTGATAAAAAATCAAGTTTTATCAGTATGGAGATATACACCCAAATCTCTTTGTGATATAAATCTCGACTGACGTTTGAACCTTAGTAAATCATACAAAACTCGTATCTCTACGTGGTTATCAAAAGACTCTCTCAAATATTTGTGCATCACTTAAGCCGTATTTCGAATACGCCCCTCTCGAAGTCAAGATCTAACACTTCAAGGTGATCGACTTATTTGCGTTGAGTTTAAGTCCCGACTCAAGTGACTAAGCTTAAGAGTTAGTAACAATGGCCACACCCAAGTGTTGTCTACTGTGAGGAATCAATATTTCCTTGAATTTTTATTGAGAAAAATATCAAACATATATACAACTCGCATAGCTCCAATTACGCCTAAACTCAAGCCTAAAAGTTTATGACTTTCCATAATACAAATATACATGAAATACATCCTAAAAATAGGCTTAATACCCCCCTCAAGTTGGAGCATGCGGATCACAAGTGCCCAACTTGCTTAGTAAGTAAAGAAATTGTCGTTTACCTAACGCTTTAGTGAAGATATCGGCTATCTGTTCGTTAGTCGGCACATGATTAGTACTAATCACGCCTTCTTGGATTGCATCACGCACATAATGACAATCCACCTCTATATGCTTTGTACGCTCGTGAAATACCGGATTCCGGGTAATATACAGTGCCGACTGACTATCACAAAATACTTCCATTGCACTCGAATGTGCAATTCCCAGACTCCGAAGCAATGCCTTAAGCCATTTCAATTATGAAGTAACAACAACCATCGAGCGATACTCTGCTTCTGCAGAAGAACGAGAGACCGTGTGTTGTTTCTTGGTTTTCCATGAAATCGGGGAACCACCAAGAAACACAAACCAACCTGTAATCGAGCGCCTCGTTAAGGGGCAACTAGCCCAATCAGAGTTACACCACCCCGTGAATCGTAAATCACAATCTGCGCGCAGAAGAATACCTTGACCCGGGCAACTCTTCAAATAACGAACGGTACGGAGGGCTGCATCCCAATGTTCCTGATGAGTAAAGGATAAATAGATTAACCGACCCACTAGTTGCTGACACTTCTCTGGATCATCAAGGAAAGAGCCTTTGGCGACAGCCAAATGGTGGTTTTGCTCAATCGGAAAACCAGCAGGTTTCGCTCCCAACAAACCAGCCTCCGCAATAATGTCAAGTGTGTACTTCCTTTGAACCAAGAATATCCCTTCAGGACTCCGAGCAACTTCAATACCAAGAAAATACTTCAAAACCCCTAAGTCTTTCATGTGGAAGCAATCATTCAAATATTGCTTAAAAGCATTAATAGCGGAAGAGTCGTTCCCCGAGATAATCAAACCGTCAACATAAATAAGCACATTAAGTTGAATTTTCCCTTGATGCATAATAAAAAGTGAATAGTTCGAGTACGACTGACGAAAGCCATACCTTTTTAATGAGGTGGCTAACTTAGCAAACCAACATCGCAGGGCTTGTCGCAAGCCATACAAAGACTTTTTGAGGCGACAAACCATACCAGGTTTGTTGACGGTGAAACAGGGTGGAGGTTTCATATATACCTTTTCATCGAGATCACCGTGAAGAAAGGCATTATGAACATCCATTTGATGCAGTTCCCAGTTTTTTGCAGCCGCCACGGATAAGAAAGCGCGTACAATGACCATTTTTGCAACGGGAGTGAATGTTTCATTGTAATCGATGCCCTCTACTTGATGATTGCCAAAAATAACGAGACGAGCTTTGAGACGCTCGATCGTCCCATCAGCATGATATTTTATTTTATAAACCCATTTGCAACCTAGGGCCTTCTTTTGAGGAGGCAATTCTTCCATTTTCCATGTTCCATTACCTTCCAAAGCCTCTATTTCTTTCTGCATTGCTTCCCTCCAACCAGGATCTTTCATAGCCTCATGAAAGGTACGTGGCTCAAACCCTTGATTTACAACTGCAAGAAATATACGGTGTCGCGGAGAGAATTTATCACAATTCACGAAGTGTACTATAGGATAAGGAGTACCTGAGGAGCTCGAAGAAGTCGACGAACATTTGGATGGACTCGATTTTTGTACAGTATGCATGACGTAGTCTCGATGCCAGGATGAAGCACGCTTATTTCTTAGACCATGCCCCAAGACCGGTTCGATGGTCTCATTAGTAGAATCGGAAATAGGATCAATAGTAGGCATGCTAGTGGCGTCCAAGTTGGGGCTGCTAGATACATCTGCTACATCAGGTTGTTCGACGACCTCATCCGCATCATGTGCAGCAGGTTGCTGAGTTGGTTCTATGTTCTGTGCAGTTTCAAGGCCCACACCATTGTTATTCTCCAAAATATTCTCCAAATCATCCAAAAATTCAGCATCCATCCCCTCTTTGTTAATAGGCTCCGAGTCTCTTGTATCTACACCATGACTTTGTTGTGTTATTGCAAACGGGAACTCATTCTCATGAAATTTAACATCTCGTGAGATGAAAATTTCACACGTCTCAAGATCATATAATTTCCATCCCTTTTTTCCATGAGGGTAGCCTACGAACACACACTTCCTACTTCTAGGTGCAAACTTGTCTCCTTTAGACTTTTGATTATGAGCATAACAAAGGGACCCAAACACTCTCAATTCGGAGAAACTAGGTTCTTTACCGAAAAAGATTTCATATGGAGTCTTATTTTCCAATAATCGTGAGGGGGTACGATTAATTAAATCAACTGCACTAAGCACACATTCACCCCAAAAAGAAATTGGAAGATTACCTTGGAACATTAAAGCACGCCCTACATTCAAAATATGTTGATGTTTGCGCTCTACCCGACCATTTTGTTGTGGGGTACCAACACAAGAAGTTTGGAAGATAATTCCATGTTCGGCAAAGTATTGCGACATACAGTTAAATTCACTTCCGTTGTCACTCCTGACCAATTTAACTTGCACCTCAAATTGTTGTGTAATCATAGCAAAGAAAGAACAAAAGGCTTTATAATCATCATCCACACCAATAAAAAATTGGTGCAGTTTTTCTTCCTCTCTATCGCTGATGAATTTTCCCACCACATCACAAGTACACTTGCCACACTCGCAAGCGTGTAACGGTTTAATTCGAGTAAGATCGTCATACAGACCCATTAAACGATTATAGTAATCTTCAATAGACATAGATTTAGTTTGCTTACATTCGATGATATCTGCCCGTAATTGTTGTAAACGAGGGCCATTAGCCACGCAAAAGCGTTTCTCCAGATAATCCCAAAGTCGCTTTGCCTCATCATGAAAAGGAATTGAAGCAGCAACTTTAGGTTCCATGCTCCGCAACATCCATGACACAAGCATGGAATTAACTGTCTCCCAATTGATCAGGTTCTTTTTTTCAGACGGCTTGCTGATAGTACCGTCAACAAATATGAATTTCCGACGAGCCTTAAGGGACAAAGTGATTGCCCTGTCCCATGCCAAATAGTTATCGCCCTTCAAGATTACGTGAGTAATCAGATTTCCGGGTTGGTCTCCTGAACCAAGATAGAACGGCGAAGTTGGATTGATCTTTCCATCCTCCGACATTGATAATAAGAGACAGGAACAATGCAAGAAAGAATAAACAAAAACGTAGGGTTTATGGTGGCAGCTCTGATACCATGTAAGGAATCAATATTTCCTTGAATTTTTATTGAGAAAAATATCAAACATACATACAACTCACATAGCTCCAATTACGCCTAAACTCAAGCCTAAAAGTTTATGACTTTCTATAATACAAATATACATGAAATACATCCTAAAAATAGACTTAATACCTACTAGTCTCAAGTTGGCTCACACCCACACCCGATAGGTGCTTAGCTCATACTAATAATAAAAGACATAATATAAGAAAAGAAATATGAATTAACTACTTGCATTAATGTAAATAAAGTACAAACGAGGTAAGAAATAAAATAAATAAAATGCAAGGAATTAAAGTACTATACATAAAATGCAACGAATTAGAGTACTAGAAATTAAAATGCAAGGAATTAGAGTACTAGAAATTAAAATGCAAGAAATTAAAGTACTTGAAATAAAATGCGAGAAATTAAAGTTCTAGAAAGTTAATGTATAAAAGTAAAGTGCAAGAATTTAAAACTACTTTAATCTTCAAGTCTAAGTTCTATTTTGAGGAGAGAACTTAGAATTTTCAAGATGGATGATGGAAGTGATGATTGGAAATGATGCCCCCGCCTTGCTTTTATAATGAAGAAGTTGGATAATACACCTTGAGTAAAGCTTCTGTCCAAAGGATAAAAGAGCCTTCATATCTTCCAAGGATCTTCCAAATATTCCCTTAATCATTGCTGAAATTCTCCAAATAACCCATAGGAATCGGATAAAGCTTTTGTCCAATGGGTATTGGGATGCCCACTGTAACACCCCGATTTCGAAAATGTATTGTTTCAAGTTAATGCAGAAATCGGTATTTTAAGGGAAAAATAAGATATGGGATTTTGGACTTGAATCCCAGATTTTATGGTCTTAATGGATGAATGATTCAATTACGAGTCCAACGGTCCTTTCCGGAGCGAAAACGGAGCTATAACGAAGAAGTTATGGCCAAAACAGTGAACGAGAAGAAAATCGGGCGAACAGTGCATCTCGCGACTTACGCCATGACTTAGGAATTATGCCGCGACTTAGGGAAGCGGGCGACTTACGCCGCGACTTGCAGTAGCGTCATAAGTCGTGAAACACCCTGGTCGAGCTTAAAACCTGATTTTCAACCACCAAACTTCATTTCTTCATATCTTCTTCATCAAAACTCCGATTTGAGTGATTCAAGTTGCCATGGTTTCGTTTTTGAGATATCTTCAAGGATATGACAAGATATTTGAAATCTATTGGAATATCCAAGGGTATTTTGTGGTGGTAAGTTCCTCATCTCTCTCAATGTTAAGCTAGGGTTTGATGATTTCACCCTTTTTCCTTTCATCCTTCAACTTGGGTTTGATTTTGATGACTTGTGTGGTGAAGGTGATCTTGTAGATGTGTTGGATATAAGATCTAGGAAGGTTTCTTGGTGGTTCAAGCCTTCATATAGGGTGATTCAAGTTTTGGGGGTAAAACCTAGATTTAGCCTAAATCTAGCAAGGTGAGTTCAAGTTGATTTGTGAAAACGGTGTACATGCTAGCCTAAATCTAGCAAGGTGAGTTCAAGTTGATTTGTGAAAACGGTGTACATTCTAAAATGTCTATTTTAAAGTGTTTACATGATTTATATGGAATTGTTAACTGGTAATCATCTGATAAGTTTTGGTTATTTGGAAGTATTCAACTTAATAAACTTATAATACGCCCATATTTGGGATTTTGTGCATTTTGATAAATAAATCATATGTTTTGGGTATCTAAATGATTTATTGCATGGAGTATATTTTTGAGTATAAATGCATTTTATTGGGTGTCATGGGATGATTTGAAAGGATAAAAGGTATAAACCCACTTGGAAAATGTTTTGTCCCAATTTAAATTATGTTGGAGTTATTTGTGTGAGTTGAAGCATGAGTTGCATTGTTCCGGGTCATTTACGTTTGATTTCATTTTATGATTTTCAACGTTGGGTCTTTGGGTTTGTTGAGCTTATGGCTCGTTTGGATTTTGTTGGGTTTTGAGGACACTTGTCCATTTTATTAGCTCATTGTAGAGCGTTTGGTTATGATTTGCATTTATTGCATCTTATTTGGGAAATTACATGCTTTGAATGCTTTAGTTCATTCGTTTTGAGTTATGTAATGTTTCAGCCCCGTCTGCTATGGATCCATTAGCACTTTTGTTATTTTGGTCGATGTTGGGACGACTAGCCTCTCACATCGTGGCACGTTTGGCATCAGATTGGGTTGTAAGTCCTTCGTGCGGCACGTTAGGCATCGGATTGGGTTGTAAGTCCTTCGTGCAAGTATCTATGGGTGTATGCTGAAAGTTGCTGAGCTCGATACTTTTATTATTTGTCCAATGGTAGAACGCTAGTTTCCCCCATTGCGGCGTGGTTAGGCCTCTTCGGTATGGTGTAAGTCTTCCGTGCAAGTATCTATGGGTGTATTCTGAAAGACGTTGAGCCCAATACTTAATACCAGTTTAACGTAATGTGTGGCTTACTTTGTGCACGTCGCATTATGCGGAATCGGGTTTCCCCCGTCACCGAAAGGTGTTGTCTTTGGGCTGAGTCTTTTATATATTTGTTTTCGGTGACATTTTGCATACATGAGTTCATTCCATGTTTTATGGGTTGAGTATTAATCCCTACCCGTGTTTTGGGGTGTTTTGGGATATGAAGTATTATTTACATTATCATAAATTGGGAGTCAATTTATATCCACGTTTTGAGTTTGAGTTATCTCTCTTATGCTATAATCTTAGAAACTTGAGTTTACTCATATTTTGGTCGCTTGTTTTATAAAGTTTACCCAAATTTCATTATTCGAGCATTACCATTATTCTCGTTTTGAATAAATGTTGGATTTCATTATTTCATGAAAGAATGTTTTGGCGTTGATGCATCCATTTATAAAATGCATATTATTTGTAAACGAGTTGTTCTCTTATTTTTTTTTGGTAAATCATTTTAAAGGATCATGATTATATGTTACCATACTTTCATTTACGTTTCCCTTTATAATCATGATATAAAACTCTTGAACTCACTAGGCGTTAGCCTAACCTTTTTATTTGTCGGTATGTGCATCAGGTTCCATTCCGGGATTAGTTCTAGCGACACTGAGAAGTGTTGAGTGCTAGATGTATGCTCGAAGAGGTGATTAGCTTGTTGAAGTCTTCCACACTTATATTGGGGATAGCGATTGGTATTGGGTTATAGTAACACCCGACTTTAGATAGTCTTTATGTAAAACTTTATTTACTTGTTGATGGTTCAATCTAGAAATATATTTCAATTATGGACTTGTAGTAAGAGATTTTATTATCCCTTTTAGGTATTGTTGAAAGTTTTTAAATTAGTCGCTTTTTCCAAATTGAGGGTGTTACACCCACCGAGGGCACACACTGCCTGCCTCACAGTTTTGATATTTTCCACATAAAATTACTTTTGAAGCCATTATCATAACTTGCTTTAATTATGGACCAAATGAATATAGAAGGAAGCAAAAGTGGGTATAAATGAGAAATAAAATACTAGAAAAGAGTGATAAATAACACTCCGAAACGAGGGTTATCAAAAATCCTCCTTCGCGATCCATGTGAAAGCAACCGTAAGCTTCAACTGAAGTAAAGGAGTCGGCAACAAAAGCATTAAAGCTTTTTAGTCCCTATTTGTGTTTCAACTTTGGTTTCACACTTCTCGACATCTTCTTCTTCACCAAAAACCCTACCCTCCGCGATTGCTTTACTTTCATAGAAAAAAAATGTTCGCAAAGAAGATTAATAGAATCAGAGCTTCAAGAAATGGCTCTCATATCCCAAACAACATTAGGATAACTCTAATCACATGGAAAAATCACCAATTTGTTGGTGATGGAGTTCCAACCACACAGTATAACACTGTAATTTTTGTCGGCCATGGAGAGCGAGAGGGAGGAAACGGCAAATCTGGTGTGAACTCACAAGGGTTTGGCATACTGGTTAAGGCCTTGGGGGATGTGGTGGAATATCCCATCTACCCAGGGTTCGAATCCAGGCATACACAACAATTGTGGCAACTGTGGTTTAATCAGGGCTGATGTCTTACAGTCATAATTTGCCTAGGGATTAGTCTAGGCATAGCCTAAGACACCCTTCTAAAAAAATTGGTGTGACACTGTTCACCCCGTATAATGGGCTGGCCCACCAATTTTTATTTTATTTTGGTTTCTTTGATAATTATTATTTACAAATTATAAATATTGTATTTAAAAAAAGTTTAATAATAATGAAATATGTTTTTTTATGAGTCCCATCAATTTTGTTTTCTTTTTTAAAGTGTGGTTGAAGTTTAATTATTTCTTTGTGTTGAGGGTCCTTTTTTTAGGGTTTTTAATTAAATAAATAACAAATGTTTTTTCTTTAATTACACTTGAACATATTTAAATATTAGATTTGGTGGGTATGAAAACAAAAGAGAAGCCTTCCATACCACAAAACAAATACACCAAATTCTCAACATAGAACACTACTACATATTATAAAACAACATCAACATGCAACAACTGCTTACTGCATACAACGTTACTACTTACTACAACAAGCACAAACGGTTGCTCGTTACAACATCGATTGATGGATGGATTGATACAGAGATTTGAACTTCGATAAGCACAAAAGACCGCTTATTATTGCAACATCGATAGATCTTATAAGTTGAATTATAATTTTAACTTAATAAGCACACAAACCCTGATAAAAATAACGGATAATAACGTTCACATATGCTATTACGCTTTACCATACATTTTCTTGAAAACCGCAAGCAAGTTTTCTCTTGGAGGTAATATTTCCTTAACGACTTGGCAGTTGACGAAGTTATCAACCCATTCGGCTAATTTTGGAAACTTATCTTTTGTCACCAACTTTATTTCAGTTACTTCTTCGATCACTCCAAGCCAATACGCTATGAAATCAGCGGTGATATCTACGAGGTTAATGTTGCCTCGGTATTTTGTATATATGTATATTTGTTATCTCATTTTGCATTGTAATCGAAAGGATTAGGTGTAGCAGGGTCTCCAAAAAGATTGGAACGTCCCTGAACACTACTACATATTTTTAATATCACCATACAACAATAGTTGCTTATTGCAAACAACGGTACTACTTACTACAACAAGCACAAACGGCTTCTCGTTACAACATCGATGGACGGACGAAACGGAGGTTTGAACTTCGATAAGCACAAATGACCGCTTATTATTACAACATCGATAGAGCTTATAAGTTGAATTAAACTTTAACTTTGAAAGCACACAAACCCTAATAAAATTAACGAATAATAACACTCACATATGCCATTACACTTTACCAAACCTTTTCCTGAAAAGCGCAAGCAGGTTTTCTCTTGGAGGTAATATTTCCTTAACGACTTGGCAATTGACGAAGTTATCAACCCATTCTGTTAATTTTGGAAACTTATCTTTTGTGACAAACTTTATTTCAGTTACTTCTTCGATTACTCCAAGCCAATACGCTATGAAATCAGCGGTGATATCTACGAGGTTAATGTGGTCACCTCCGAAGAACTTGGTACCTTTGACAACGAGTTCATTTTCTAGGATTTGAAGTTGCTCACAAGCTTCTGCAATGGCCTGCTCATCTCCATTGTTGCTATAAACCTTGGATAGTGCAGGCATACACTGAACAAAACATATATATATATATATATATATATATATAATGAAAATCAAGTATGGTTCTATTGTTAAATAAATTATTTCTAGCCCAGAAAGGAATTAGCCTGGATATGCCATTGCTAAATTAATTAGCTCATAAAGATAAATCAATTCTGCCTAACTAAATGCATGTTTATAGCATATACACATTTTAATTTCAAAAATAGAAGACTAATATTTAGACTTGCAACACACACATATGTTGGAACTTAGTAAAGAAAAAGAGAAACCTTGTCACACATAGGAGCCAAGATAAACTAAACTGCTAAACATCACTTAATAAATCCAAACCATTGAGCATTAAATGAATCATTTAATTGTTTGGGCTTGGATTGTGGTGTTATTGGTGGGCTCTCCTTGACATTAATAGATATATTAAATGTCAAAGATTGGGCCTTGGGCCTTGGGGTCAAGATACATTGACTGTGGATATGTGTTTACACTTAAGAAGTCGAATGGCTAAAGAGCTAAAGAAGCCGAATGGCTAAAGAGCTTCCTAGAAGGTATTCCATTGTGGCCAAAAGCCGTTACTGCCATTTGTATCCATTGTGATAGTATGACTGCTCTCACAAGAGCAAAGAACCAAATATACAATGGCAAGTCTTGACATATAAGAAGACGCCACAATACAATAAAGGACTTGCTGAAAAATGGAATCATTTCCATTGACTACGTAAAGTCAACGAAGAAGATTGCAGATCCTTTGACAAAAGGCCTAAGTAGAGAGCAAGTATCCATTTCTTCGAGGGCAATGGGCTTAAAGCCAATATAATGAGTTTCCTCGGCGACAACCTAACCTAGCGAAATTGGAGATCCCATGGTCTAGGTTCAATAGGAAAACTAGTTGAGGAACACTCAAGAGACACTTATACACATGTATGCCTACTCCTATGATGACTTTTATATGTATATTTATGTTGAAGATTTAGGGTTGAATTTTATATTCTTAATAATGCTGATAACTTCTTAGTAGAATACAATGGAATATTCTTGATCGACATTACCTATGTGAGACTGATGTGTGGTCGCATCTTTGAGGACGGATATGACTAAGTCTTCTAAAACTCTCATGAAGAAAGGATTAGTTCACGACCGAAATGAACACAACAGTAAGAATTAATGTATGTATAGATATAGTATGTATGTTACCTATTGTCTAGATTTACTACAAAAAGTGGCTAGTTCAAGACCTTAGTTCACTATCCACGAAGTAGATCCGATAGGTATTCACTAGGAAAGGTTTAAGTCCAAAAGACACCTCTTCCGATGCGTATTATAACTAGCTTGGTGACAGAAACATAAGTTCCATAATATTGCTTATTTTCTATTCAAATGTGGGGTATTATTTGGGTTTGAATAGAAAATGTTGGGTATTGTTGGAACTTAGTTAAGAAAGAGAGGAACCTTGTCCCACATAGGAGCCAAGATAAACTAAACATCACTTAATAAATCCAAACCATTGAGCATTAAATGAATCATTTAATTGCTTAGGCTTGGATTGTGGTGTTATTGGTGAGCTCTCCTTGGCATTAATAGATATATTAAATGTCAAAGATTGGGCCTTGGGTCTTGGGGTCGAGATACATTGACTGTGGAAAGTGTGATGCAGGATTGACAGTAGCTAGGGCGGGTCACGGTGTAACCTGAGTCACGCGGACACACTCATGATGTTCCATGGACAGAGCCCAACGTGGGTAAACCCGCGTGGAAACTCGCGCTTCTGTCCAACGTGGGTAAACCCGCGTGGAAACTCGCGCCAGACTCTGGACAGTTAATTTCGGTTGGTGCCACAACCTATAAAACCTGCATTTTTCCCATTCGTTTTCTCCAACGAATTTCCCACATTTTCTCTCAAAATTTATGGGTTTCTCCTCTTTCATTCTTCACCAAACATACATGATTCGATAGATTCAAGTTTGATACTTGATATAATTGTTGTTTCTTCTAGACAGACGCTATACGGGTGAATTTCTATCTTAGGGCACTGCGATACGTGCAGGCCTCAATCGATTTCAATTCCTACAAGAATCTTCAATTCAAGTAAGGGTTTATTCGTTGTTTTTCCGACTGATTGTTGTTGTACTATGTAATTACATAGGTATTATATATAAGAATTTCTATTTGTTCTTTAATTTTTGTCCATATATATATATCAATCTTGTTCAAGTGATTGATTACTCCTAACAACATAAAGATTCTCGTTACTACTTTCATAATTCTCAACAAAGTGGTTTTCCGTCGACTCTAAGGCTACCCCATTCTAGAATCTCTACCCATATCTCACAATTTTATTGACTAAAAGTCTTAGCTTAAGTCTAGGCATCTAGATCACATACCTAGTTCACTTAAACTAGAGCTCTGATACCAACTTGTAACACTCTAAAATTTTCACGAATAAAAATTCGTAAAATCGGCAATATAACGTCTAAAATACGAAGGTCCAAATACCCTGTAGAGATAAGTCACCAATAATATAACCCAAAATATGAACAACTAAAGACCCACGAACGATGGTTGGTTCGCAACATAAAGTTTGATAGATATTGGGACAATAAATTTACAACAACCTACTTAATCTAGAATAACTCCAAACTAGATTAAAATGGGTGTTGCCATCTTTCTAAACTCTCTCTTCACAAAAATCCCCAAAAATGTCGGCACTTCGAGAAACTCCTATGTGCCCGCTTGACAAGCCCGACCGCCTAATTTCCATAACGAGGAGGATCTGTAAGGAGACAACAACCACAACAAGTGTTAGGACGAAGCCTAGTGAGGTTCCACAAGTATATAAATCACAACAAAGTATTGTATAACAATAATTGCGTTACCGAACTCCTTTGCCTCATAAGTAATTAATTTCCCGCGGTCAGATTCCCAAACCTGGATATCAACATACAAGATACAACCCTTGAAAATACGGGGGAGACCCGTGTCCATCGGAGTGACTTTCATGCGGGAGTGGAGTCACCCACGATACAAATGAATTACACCTCATGCCCCAATCTTAGTTCCCATGCCATATCGACATCACAACCTCAGACCGTATTTACTGCCCTTATTGCCTACTTCGTCGAGTTACACCTCAAGGTCTTACGGACATTAGTGCCTATCCATAACTAGACGAGTTACACCTCAAGGATCAATGACCCCTTATTGCCTACTCGCTAGTAACCCATCATGATTAATACAAGTTCATAGGTTAAACAACTACCTCCTCGTGCACAAGGAGTAGTATTCACATTTCTTATCAGGTGATCAACATAGGGTACGCATTTATAATCATATAAGTACTTCCTTTGTAGATACAAAATTCGTTCATCCTTACATCACAAGGAATCCCGTTTCACATAATCTCAAACATAAAGTCACAAGGTTCATTTTACTCATATCATATTCTCATAAAGTTATCAACGGTTAGGTCGAAACAATAACAACAAATGTCTCATCATGAACTCATTATATAATCGTGAAATTAAAGGTTCTTACTCATTAATTATTATAAGGATGGTTCCATAGAGTTTACAAGGCATACTCACCCATTTTGGGTTCATGAAATTGAACATTATACAAGTTAGGTCACAAATTCTCAATTTATCAACATATATAAGTTATGTAAATTAAATACAAGTAATAAATGAGTATTAGGACATCTAAGGAAGAATAACTCACCAACTAGGGTTTTTAGAGCAAACCCTAGAAAATAGGGTAGTTGAGAGAGGCTTGAAACCTTTAAGCTTGAACTTAAGAGGAGTCTCTACATTTGCATTTAATAACCAACAACCAAGATTTTAGGGTTTGAATCTAGGTCATTTAATGAGGAGAGAAAAGAGGAAGAAGGGTGAGAAAATCGCTTACCTTCAAGAGAGCAAAGTCTGAAATTGGAACAATGCAAAAGTGTTTTGGTTCAAAGGGTTTGATCGACTTTATCAGACAGAAACCACCCTCACGCGGGCGACAATGCCCTTCGCGACTATGCCCTGGCATTGTCGCCGGGCATAGTCGCCGTCCTCCCCTAGGTCACGGTACATCGATGGCGACAATGCCATCCGCGACTATGCCATGGCATTATCGCTGGGCATAGTCGCTCGTGTCCTGGTACTTACGGTACCAATCTCGCGATTGTGCCCTCAGCGACTATGCCTAGGGCACAGTCGTCGGGCATAGTCGCGCCCGTCCCTTTTTCGATTCTCAAATTTACAAACTTCCAAAAGGTGAACGACGATGAAACCCCACAATCGAAAATTAAATTCTCTACAATAACAAGGTGTGCATAAATCTTATTCTACCTATATTACCACGAGAACACGCACCCAAAAATTCATACTCAAATAGACTTGCCCGAAATTCGATTGATTTAAGGCCGAAACTAAATACGCTATAACGAAATACTAGAAGTAAGGATGGCTTCGCTTGAATGAAATTAACGAGGTTCTTATAAAGGGTCAACAATATATCTACGAGGATTTATATTACGAAAAATTTTGGGGTGTTACATTTTTTTTACCAACGCTCAATATCGTCCAATGTGTTTTTAGCCTAATTCCTCCGTTTCGATGGATTTTTAAAGTTTTTTGCTTGATTTCAAGGGATTTTTAAGTTTTTTATCGATTTCGAGAGACTTTTTCGGTATTTTTGGTTGATTTTCAAGAGATTCTATTCGGTATTGTTGGTTTATTTCAAGAGTTTTTTTTGGGGATTACGAGGTATGGTTGCACTTCTAAAACAATACGGTTGCACATTCTAAAACGATACGGTTGCACCTTTCACAAACCTAAATTTTTCTACCTTACGGTGGAGAAACAATACGGTGGCACGTGCCACCGTATGCACCTAAGTAAATCTGTCCCTGACTTATAGAAGTCCAGAAGTTTATATGCCTTTGAGATCAGTTTTTGATGATTTAGTAGCTAATCTAAAATTTTGAAAAGTTCAGAGGTGGGTTATTGAGTCTGTGTCTCTGTGATTTGCTTTCTGTATAATCATGATCGTCAAAACCATGATTGATTTTAACAAAATCCCATCTCCAAATAAAAACGTACTTTCTTTCATTGGCTAGTCTAATTAAATCATTACCAACAAAATAACTAAAATCCAGAGCTCTAGTAGAAAAAACCGAGCACTTTACCACGGACGGATTTAGGATGTGGAATACGGTGGCATGTGCCACCGTATTATTTCTCCGACGAAGGGTAAAAAATCATAGGTTCGTGAGAGGTGCAACCATATCGTTTTGTAAGGTGCTACCGTATTATTTTAGAAACTTCAAGAAGGTGCAACCGTAGTTCATAATCAACCAAAAAACCAAAAGAAACTATGGAAATCAACCAAAAGAACCGAAAAAATTCCTCAAAACTGATAAAAAAAAAACTTAAAAAATCCCTCGAAATCAAGCAAACAACTTTAAAAATCCCTCGAAAAAAAGGCTTTGTTTATCATCATTCGGCTCATGATGATATCTTGGTAACTGTTTAATCCTTTAAAAAAAAGGCTTTGTTTCATTGCTTTTGTTCTAATAATAGCATGCTTTTATTTTCAGATGATTCTTCGACATTGATTACATTGAAGATTTATCATGGAGGTGCTTTCACGACCTGTCCTGATAGGGAGTACGTAAATGGTAAATATCATTTTGTTGATTTAGTTGACACTGAGGATTTTTCAGTACAAGAGTTGAGAGATATGATGAAAGAAATAGGTATCAAAGATGATGCATCTACTGTTTGTCATTTTAAAATTCCAGGCAAAGACTTAGATTTTGGCCTATAATAGGTAATGATCTTGATGTGTTGAATCTTTTAAAGTATGCCCCCGCGTGCAAAATAATAGAGGTTTACACTGAATTGAGTCCAGAGCTAAATAGGGGGATGCTTCTTGAATGGGTTGATAAGAATCAAGATGTTAGAGGTTTTGATATACTTGATGACTTTAGTCTATTTGATGAAACAATGGGACATCAAGACAATGAGGTAAATGAAGAGAGAGATAGTGGTTTGTTTGTACTTGATGATGAAAATATATTAGGCGATGGTGTAGTTAACAGTGAGGTAAATGAAGAGAGCGATAATGATGCATTGTTGGAGTTGGAAGATTTTGAAAGCAACACCGATGAATCTGATTTTGAGATTAAAAGGTTTAATTACTTGAAGAAGCTAAAAAAGGAAAAGCGACCTAACATAGGACTTGAAAAGAGTGTCAACTTTTATGTTGGCCAGGTTTTTGGTAGTAAAGAAGGAATAAAGAAGATGATTGACCAACATGCCATTGAGACTGGAAGGGAAATTGTGGTGGTGAAGAACGATCTTCGTAGAATAAGGGCTGTGTGTAAAGGAAATATTCCAGAATTAAAAGAAGAAGTAGTTGGTTTAAGCAAGGGTAAAGAGATCAAGGCAAGTAGGCAATGTTGCCCTTGGGTTTTGCACATATCCACAGGTAAATATGATGATACGTAGATGGTTAAAACGTATGTGGAAACCCACAAATGTCTTCATTCAAGAGAAGTTACCGCGTGTACAACAACTTTCTTATCTCAACAGATTTCAGACACACTAGTTGCAAACCCAGATATACCTGTGAAGGCTTTGCAAGTTAACTTGGAACAGAAGTATTCAATTAAAGTTTCAAAGATGAAGTCTTTTAGGGCAAAACAATTGGCACTCAAAAAGCTTATGGGAGACTATGTAGAGCAGTACAGCGTGCTGAGGGACTACATATTAGAATTGCAAAGAACAAACCCAGACACAACTGTGAAGTTGGATGTAGAAGCTGATCTTAATCCGAACAATAAAACAAGAAAGTTTAGAAGGATTTATGTTTGTTTAGGAGCATTGAAGAAGGGTTTTATAGCAGGTGGTAGAGACTTGTTGGGCCTTGATGGAAGCATCATGAAAGGACCTTTCCCAGGTCAAGTCCTAACTGCAGTTGGCATTGACAGTAACCATGGTATATATCCGTTGGCTTATGCAATTGTTGAGGCCGAAATAACATGCTCATGGACTTGGTTTTTGGAATGTCTTGGAGATGATTTGGACATGTCTTTTAATTCCAATTTCACATTCATAAGCGACAGGCAAAAGGTATGTTTACTATGCTTTGAGATATGTCTTACTTTCTTTCATGTTGTTACATTTTGTCACATATTATATCTAACTTAGTATGCTATAATGTAGGGCATAATTCCAGCTATAGCAAAAGTCTTTCCTTGTGCTGAGCACATGTATTGTTTAAGACATATACAGGAAAATATGAAACATGCATGGAAGGGGAGGGTATACAAGGAGCATATTTGGAAGTGTGCTACATCATCGACACTACCAGAGTTTCAACAAGCCATGAACAGTTTGAAAGCTTTCAATGTGTCTGCATATGAGTGGTTGAACAAAATACCTCCACGTCATTGGTCAAGGTCACACTTTACAGGTAATGCTTTATAACATACTAGTAATTTTCAATGTTACTTAATTACTTTACCCCATTTCAGCAACTTTGAATGTGACTTAATTACTTTATCTCATTTCAGGAAGATGCCACAGTGATGTCCTGTTGAACAATATGTGTGAATGTTTAATAGACAACTAGTTGATGGGAGGGACAAACCAATTATCACAGCATTAGAGTATATAAGAGAGTACTTGATGAAAAGAATTGTGATTGTACAAAATATGATTCAAAAGGCTGATGGTCCTCTTACACCAGAGGCCACTAAGATGTTGGATGCTATCAAGACAGAAGCTACCAAGTACATTGCTATTTGGAATGGAGGGGACCAATACCAAGTGAATGGTCCATGGATGGACCAATGCATAGTTGATGTGAAGAATAAAGTTTGTTCGTGTAGAAGGTGGGAGTTGACTGGAATGCCTTGTAAGCATGCAGTTGCTACTATTTGGAACATGACAGTGAATGGGGCAAATATGGGCTTACCAGAGAAGTGGGTTGACAACACATATTGGCTAGATACTTGGAAGGCTATGTATGCTTTCAAGATTTTTCCAACAAATGGAAGAAATTTGTGGCCCAAGTATGTTTGTACAATGACATTGACCCCACCTACACACCATACTCAAGTAGGCAGACCCAAGAAAAGAAGAAGGAAGGCATTGGACGAGTTGGCTGAAAATGCTGTGAAGGCAACAAGGACACAACTCAGGAGGGTTGGGAAGACTGTTACGTGTGCCAAGTGTAATAAACAGGGGCATAATTCAAGGATATGCAAGGGACAGGAAATTGGGAGTCAAGGGTTTGATGGTTGAATTTTGATCTTCTCGTTTGAAACTATGTAGCTTGTTTGGTTCAACAATGTTTAATGGCTTTTGGTTTTATTTCATTATTAGACATATCTGGATTTGTTGGATTTATTGGATTTATTGGTTTAAATCAATTCTTAGACATATTATATAAACCATTTATGTATCAGGTTTGTGTATCTACCATCTTTGTGTATATATTGATGCAAAACAGGTTTGTGTGCATATGTTTGTGTATATATGTGTGCAAAACAGGTTTGTGTGCATAGGTTTGTGTATACATGTTTTCGGACAAACCTGTGTTTACACATATTCATACTAAACAGATTGGTGCGCATATTTTCGGACAAACCTGTGTTTGCACATATTAATACTAAACAGATTGGTGTGCAAAAAACAGGTGTGTATAAACACAGGTTCAAATCCATGTATATATATGACAGGTTTAAATTGGTCCTGTGTTGTTTGAAACCTTCAAAAGCAAAAAATAGCATGCTAACTTTGGTTTTGACAAGTGTGTAACCATAATTCTATATTGAACAAAGTGAGTATAAACATTCAAACTGCGAATTTTCATTAATGAAATATCAAGAGTACATAATTCCCAAAGATTGTCATGTATGAACAATCAAGAAATAGCACCATTACATAAATCCTAACATTAGATAATTCCCAAAGATTGTCATTCAAAAAAAAATTCTTCATTGCTTTGATTGATGCTTCAAGTTCTTGCTTGGATGCTTCAAGTTCTTGCTTGGATGCAACAGTGAATTCAGTTATACAACAAATTCGCGGTTTTGAGAACGTGCTTTGAGGGTGAGCTTGGGTTCACTATTTCAGTTCATCAATATAAGAGTGTGTTGTTTCCAGAATTTTAACACTCATTCAGTTCATCACCATTCAGTCTAGATTCTGTTCGAGGGTACTCTCTCATCCAGTTGTTCTTCTCCTAACTCTCCACCTGTGTTGTTGCTGACTTGCTGTTGATAGTTGCTAGTTGATCAACATGTTTTTCATTTTGGCCAACAAGGTAAAAGAAAAAAAAAATATAAATTAATGTATATTTTTGAACTTATTGCCTTTACTGAGGAGATAACATAATCCCTCCCAGGAGGATTTAATACATTTGACGGTACCCTTATCATGTAGAAGTCATCATTTTCTAGTAGTTTCTGCAGCAACCAAACATCAACAAGCAGAATATAACTCATAAAACTAGTAAAGCACAAACAAAAAGGGCACAAGATGCAATGGTATGTTTGATGAAGAATTACTTTGAACTTCTCCTTCTCTATTGTGCTAAGATTGTTCCTTGTGAATATGAGCTTTGTAAGAGTTCCCTGTAAGCAAAATATGCGAATCCAGAAAGCAACTTGTCATATTAATAGTTTTCTAAGCATAACAAAAGTAGCATACCAATTACCAAGGAACAAAAGCATAAATGTACTGAATATTATACATATGAGCATACAAAGTTTCAAGTCATAACAAAGAGTACAGGGTAATGACATTGATTTCCTACCCCAAATTTCAAACTAAATTTTCTGAGGTATAGAAAGAACCAAAACTTATGCAAGAGCAAAAAAAGTGAAAATGTCAAGAGGGTATAAAATGTCCAGTTCGAACAGATACCCATTCATCATTTGTAGCCCTTGCCAACTAGCCTGCAAAAAAAAAAGAATGAGACCACAAACTTGAATTATACGTGCTAAATGCTATTCTACAAAGATCAAATCGAAATCGAAATCAAAACCGAAATCAAAATCAAAATCGAACTAAACTAACAAAGGGGAGAGAAATCGAAATCGGAATCAAACTTGAAATCAAAATCAAAATCGAACTAAACTAACAAATGGGAGAGAAATAGAAATCGAAATCAAACTTGAAATCAAAATCGAACTAAACTAACAAAGGGGAAAGAAATCAAAATCAAAAGCAAAATCAAAATCGAAATCGAAAACAACTCCTGAAGTCGAAATCGATATCGCCTCTCAAATCGAAATCAAACTTTGAAATCATACCTGCGCTTATCAGTCTGAGATTAATCGAAATCGATAATTTAAATGAAGAAACTGAATCAAACTTTGAAATCATACCTGCGCTTATCAGTCTGAGATCGAACTCGAACTTTGAAATCGTTTTTGGGTCTGGAACTCTATCAACAACGCTTTCAAAAAAAAATTATTTATAAAAAAAATAGGATAGTTTAAATGACGAAAATACCCCTCGCGTGGGAGGCACGTGAGGGGTTTAACGGAGTTAATTTAACGGAAGTTGACGGGAGGGACCTGATCTGAAATACATTTGAAACCACGATGACCATCAGTGTAATTAATTCTTGTGGGGGACCTAATCCAAAATTTCTAAAAACCACAGGGACCAAATCCGTAATTTACTCATAATATAATAATAGGGTTGAGTTTCGGTGAGAAGTTGAGGTTAACGTGAGAAGTGTGAGAAATTGATACACATTAGGATGAGATTCATCGAGATAAGATGCAACGAGATGCACTAGATCAATTCCCTTCTAAGGCACAATTTATGTAAGGACATGAGGGTAAAAGTGATCAAAGTTCAGATCCAATTCTCACGCTTCTCATGTTAACCTCAACCTCTCACATGATCCTTCGCCTATAATAATAATAATATTGGACATCGGTGTTATGAAACTTGACTCGTTAAATTAAACGAGTTTTATTTTATGTTCGAGATCGACTCGAGTTCGAGAATCATTAAGCTCGAGCTCAAGTAGCTCGTTAAAAGCTCGACTCATTTTACACCCCTATGCCTCCACATCCCATACCATTCAGACTGAACTTTTTCCCACGATTGCCCTTGTCTCTCTCCAATTTCGACCCTTCATCCTCTCGATTCCCTCCTCGCTCTAGATTTTGATAGTCGTTTCTACACAGATATACCAGTGATCAACGATTCTCTTCTCACTCTTCACCCCTGGTCTCGATTATGGTAAACAACCATCTCGATTTGGGTAGCCCTTTCAGTTAATAGGTTTGATGTTTCTCTGTTTTTTAGTTTGGTGTTTCATGATTTGGATTGATTGTTTTTGTTCCTAGGCTTGTATTATTGCACATTATGTTGTGTTGCTTTATTAAAGGGTATTAGAAAATTATGTTTTTACATTTGCTTCTAGAACACCTTCCCCACCATTAAGATCTTGCCAGTGGCAATGGTAAGGAAAATTGTTTGTTAACTAATAGCAAATGTTTGTAAGACACTTGCTATCAATATCACTATGAATGACTAAACCACATACAAGTTCTCATTTTCTTTACAGGTAATGCTAATGGCACCCTTATTAATGTCAAAATAAGGGTGTTATTAGTCTCCCCTTTCTTAATCATAGCAAATGGTTGAATGATTACGAGCCATTCTTCATGTAATTTTTTTCACCATTAATTATCTTATATTTTTAATTCAAAAATTTTAATTGGGATTTTTGTCGAATATTAATTTTCATTCAACATAAAATTGAATGTAAAATGGTAATTTTATGTTATTCATACAAAACAGTTTCCAAAGATACATTTTTAATCTTACAATAAATTATACAAAGTCTATTAATTATTCTAGTTACTTAGTCATTCTATACCAAATGATTTTCAAGTTGTCAAACAACACCCTTAAATTTTTCAAAAAGAAAAAAAACTATATTAAACTCCAACAGATTTTTTATTTTAAAAATTACACATTATATATATAAAATAAAACAATATCTCGTTCTCACAAAGATTTAGAGTCAAAGTTTTTTATTAGTAAGAATATAATAAAAATATATTTTTTCCTTATGGTAAATATTTTCGACTAGTTCTTTAAAATTTTTACTTTCTCCATTATTATTAATTTTTTTTTTCAAAATTTATTAAAGCAAAATTTACACAAAATCTCTTTTTTCTCTTATTTTAAAAAAATATATTGAATATGTTATTATCACTATTAGCTTTTTTTAACATACAATTTTAAGAAATTCTGTATGTCTTTAAACTTACAATTTAAGTGTTTTTGCATTAATAATTAATATCAAATGTTTAATATATTACTCTTAATGAGGGAGGTTTAAGAAAAAAAATTCAAAAAAATGGAAAACTAAGGAACACACAGGTAGCTCTTGATCTGGACGGTATGCACTTGTACATATAAATAATTAAGTTGTTTTTTTGTTTTTATGCACGTGTGCATTATGCACTTGTACACATACACGTGTGTATGTTACAATTTTCTTGTTTGCACAAGTGCATACCGTTCAGATGAAGGGCTACCAGAGTATTCCTCAGTTTTTCGTTTTTTTTTTTTTTGAAATTTTTCCCTGAACCTAATTTTAATAATTTTAGTCAAATGTATTATTCATATTGGATTTAATAAATAATAGAAGTGAACTTGTTTGACTCTTTGACCTTTATGAAATATTTTTTTTAACAAAACGTGACGTATGTGCATGCGTACCGCACATGATGTGAAGAAGCCTCTTCCACCCTCTCGTTTGTTCTCGTACGTTCCGTGGCTATTGTCCTCAATTGAAAACTTTTTTATATTATGTGAAAATGATGACAACTTGCTAAAAAATATGATATAATATTTTCTTTTGAGTAAATTACAAAAATTGAATAGAATATGGGTAATTATAGATTGGACTACTCAAGCGAAATAATTATAAAGATGGTTATTGTGGTTTATGTTTGTTACGAAACATATACATGTCTCCAACTCTGTGTATATTTTAATTCTCAACTCAAAAGATAAGTGAGTGTATCATGATTTTTTAACGCTATATTTTTTCGTGAATTTAATAGTTTTTAAATAAACATAAACATTTTAATTTAATCTATACTATATTATAAAGCACGGATAAAAAACTCTTAAATACAAATTATTAGGCACAAAGTACCATCATTTTATGCAACATTTTAAAAATATCTTAATTTACAAGTATCAAATCACAAAATACATATTACTACTGCAAACTTCTAACACCCATCAATTTGGTATGTGCAGGACATTCCTTTTATGCAGACATTTCTATGTATCACTATTAATTAATATATTATATTACTATAATTTTGTTTTAATTATATTATTAAATATGTAATTGGTTATTTTTTCTAGATGTCATTAAAATATATAAGATAATCATTGAATTATAACAAAATACTTAATTTTTTTATATAAAAAACACTATATTATTAAGCCTAAATTAAACAAATTTATAAAAAAAACATTATCACTTTCTCAAAACCATCCAAAATCATACTGTAAATCGACAAAAAAATAAAATAAAACATTAAGATCGTGATATATCTCGCTGCATTGCGCGATCACGCTTCTAGTATATACTTTATTGTAACAAATTTGATTTGTGATTGGATATATAAAACATTTTTTAAAAAAAAAACCGGGAATCACATTAAATTGTACAACAAATTATTACACTTTTGACCCTTATAGTTTGTTCAAAAACCAAATACCGGTTAATCTTTCCTAACGGTTGTTACTTAACCAGGTCCGATCCTGAAATTTCGAATGCTCATGGCGGAAAGCCAAAAAAATGCTCTCTAATACATATATGATATATATATAACAAAACAAACTTTTGGGATACTGAGTATGTATGATCATTAGAAGCAGTACAGATTTGTGGATCTTAAAAGCAATCGATTTAGGATTTTAGCAGTAATTTAGTAATTTAGAGCCGTGACTAGGACGATAGTGAGAGTTAGGGAGGACAACACAGCCGATCGTGAGATATAGAGCAACGATTTAGACAATGGTGACCTAGGGCAACATATCATGACTTAAGCCGACTATGGACCATATAGCAAAGACCCCTTACACCTCCCCTATAGCAAAACCATACCAGCAGACCCTTAGGAAATAACATCTGATTGGACATCTGATGAAGCACAACACACTTGGAGGAATCATAACATGATCGGCCAAAGATAACACAATGCAGCGACCTCCAAATCAGAACCCAAACCACTTGAGCATAGGGCAACATTCTTATAGACCAGATACAATCACCAGGGTTGATAGTAAAAAGAGTCCATATCACTAGCCACCAGTAAAGGAACAACAGCTAATAAACATGATTGTGAATCTGAACCAATACAACACCCAACTTGATGGTCACAAACTGATGTATAGACCCATGAAAAAAAGTGTTGAAAGTACCAAATTCCAGATTTAAACCTCCTTATTCCTCCAAATTTCAGATTTAAATCTCCAAAATACCAACAACTATTGATAATCTAGAAGACCCAAACTATAGGCACGTTCTGACTATAAATATGGACAGTATCACCCGAAGGTCTGTTCTAAATTCGTTCACCATACCAAGATATGCACAAAACAGAACATGTAAATTTGAACCAATTAAATGAGATAGACACAAGATACGTTAACACATAAGTGATGGAAATTAACACAAATGGAGCCAATACAATAACATGCTGAATAATAACATTGATGTTTTTATATCAAGGTAGAAAGTATATGATTATGTTAGTACACTACATTTATGTTTTGATACATGGTGCTGCTAGTAAAAGAAGCATAAGACAGGGTTGTTTGTGAAGTTTTTTATTTTTATTTTATGTGGTAGTACATATATTTAATTTTTACCATGGTAAACCCATAGACATGATGAATGTTCCAAAATGGGGAGTTCTTGAAAATCAATTTAGAGAAGATGATGTCTTTCTAGCAAAGTACCTTCAAGGCACGTTCCATCAAACCCACCTTGGCCATCAATTTACATCGCCCTCACGGCCTATAGCCAGGGTCGGGCCTGTACTTAACGTTGTTAAGTGGAGGGATCATGGTTGTGATGAAATGAAAAGTTATGAACCACCAGTATAGATAGTTTAATTTAGGGATCAGATCCAAAATTTGAGAAAACCACAAGGACAACCAGTGTAATTCACTCAGTTTTTTACAACGACTTGGACCAATTAAGGACCATGGTCAGCTTCGGTTCAACCTGGTAACATCATGGTCTAGTACGAGACTCATCCAGTACTCTTTTTACCCATTTTCGTCATCCTTTCAACATTTGAAAGCAACCCCTACCCAGCATCTCCATCGACCTAAACCTAATCCGGTCTAATCCTTTTACGAGACTGATCCGGTCGAATTTTTTAGATTATTATATCTTACACCTTTGATTAAAACATGTAAATCGTAAAACATCTTTCGTATGGTCACGTAAATTTTAGACATTGAGCTCAATAAATCAATAACACGTAAAACGTACAAATATTAGACCTGGTATCTTTCGAGACCATATACATAACCGATCAAACCGAACCTTTAGATTGGTTGAGGATGGGGATGAGAATGATTTGATGTCAAATCGGTGGGTATAAAAACAAAAGAGAAGCCTTCCATACTACAAAATAAATATACCAAATTCTCAACATAGAACACTACTACTGTTAATGTATATGTGTAGAGGGCCCAGGACCATGTCCGTATAAGGCCCAGACCCATATAGTCTCTGTATAAATACATTGTATCTATAGTATAGGTTTAGTAATCTCATTATTTACTTTTCATATTGTACGTTTTCTCTCAATCAATTATCGAGGTTTCAAACCTTCAACATATTCATCGTCTCCTTCAATCATATTCATCTTCTAACATGGTATCAGAGCTGTAGGTTTGCTTGCAATCTCACCATTATCATCGTTCTATTCATCATCGTCTTCACTGTTCATCGATTGTATCGCCGTTTTACTGTTCATCATCGATTACTATTCATCATTGATTCCGCTGCCCTCTCTGTTCATCATCGATTCAATCGCACCACAACCCTAGCCGCCGACCGGAAGAACTACCGGTCACACACCCTACCGGTCGAACATTCTATCGGTCGCACACTCTACCGGTCGACTTTCTATCGGTCGAACAGCATATCGGTCGCACACTCTACCGATCGACTTTCTACCGGTCGCTAATATCGGTTCACCCTACTGGTCGCTAATACTGGTCCATACCGGTCGACATCCTGCCGATCGCTAATACCGGTCACTAATACCGGTTCTCAGTGAAATGTTTCTCATCCCATCCATGGCTACCAATCTCAATCACTCAAATCCCATCTCGGTTGTTTTCAATGGTAGCAACTACATTCTCTGGCATCATCATATGACAATTCTGTTAAAATCCCATGGCCTTTACACCTATGTTACTGGTGCATCCAAAGTTCCAGTCTAGGAAGCAACTGAGAATGCTGTTGACTTTGCAAAACGCATGAATGAGTGGGACATCAATAATGCTCGTATTCTAGGTAGGTCTGTAAACGAACCGAACGTTCAACGAACTGTTCGGCGGGAAGTTCGTTTATGTTCGTTCATTTAATAAACGAACGAACATGAACAAGTTTTTTCGTTCGTTTAGTTAAACGAACGAACACGAACAAAGGTCTCGTTCGTTCATTTACGTTCGTGAACGTTCGTTTATCATGTTCGTTTACGTTCGTTTATCATGTTCGTTTGTGTTCGTTTATTTATGTTTGCTTACGTTCATTAATGTTCATTTACTTGTGTTCGTTAACGTTCGTTTGCATTTGTTTACTGATAATAATAATTAACAATTAAATATTTAAGACACTAACAATTAAATAAAATTAACAATTTATATATACTTTACTTAATAATAATAATAATAATAAAAGGTAAATAATTTTCAAAAACATAAATATGAAAAACTGATCACAAGTGATTCCTATCGGTCCCTTATATAATAACTCTGTAAGCCTTTATTTTGTCTAATGCGCCGATGTGGGATGAACAAGATAACCATCAGTTTAACTCTCCCTTGTGAAGAGAAGGAAGAAGGTGAAATTTCTTCAATTCCATCCCACATCGGTGGGATTACCTTCCTAAGGGTTTACACTCTAGTATAAATATAAGCCTCATCTCACCATATGCTTTTGCATTGAAAGCCTTCAAAATTTAGTTGGGTTTTGTGGCTCAAGCTCATTGGCTTGAGCCCAGTGACTTAACTTAAGCAAAAAGTTTATTCGGAGCATCCATGAATGTGGGTCAAGCTCTTTTGTTCGTTTAAGAAGTTTATTTATGTTCGTTTATCGTTCGGTTAAAGTTAAACGAACATGAACAGACCGAATGTCTAAACGAACGAACACAAACACAAATTTTTTTGTTCGTTTGTTGTTCGTGTTTGTTCGTTTGTTCGGTTAAGTTAAACGAACGAACATGAACAAGCCTTTGTTCGTGTTTGTTCGGTTCGTTTACAGGCCTACTTCTGGGCTTCATCAATGCCTCCACTACTCCTGAGATCAACCAACAGTTTCTTGGCTATATTACCGCCAAAAGTCTCTGGGATTTTCTCGCCAAGCGGTACACGTCAGCGGGACTATCTCATCAGTATCAACTGTGGACCACCTTTCAGAGCAAACGTCAGCTTCCTGATCAATCCATAAACTCTTATATCTCTGAAATGCAGTCTCTCAGAGATCATATAAGTCTTGGAGCACCATAGATTTTTTATGAAACAGCTCAACAATTCACCGCCTACTTCAACCAACTACATTTGATCACCATTCTGATGGGTCTAACTGATAAATTTGAGAATGTTCGTGCTTCTCTTCTTCATAGGCAGCCACTACCTACTCTTGAAGAAGCCATATCAGAATTGTTAAGTGAAGAAACCCGTCTTCACATGCGGTCACCGATGCCCGCTACTGATAGCGTTCTCTACACGTCTCATCCCAAGTCCAAAGGCAAATGGACCAACAATAATCATTTCAAATCTGTGGGAAAGACGAACACATCTGAGTGTGCCTTTTGCCATTCTACTGCTCATCTTCTCCTTGATTGTCCTATCCGTAAGTGCCGTAGGTGTGGCATCACTCGTCCGCGTCATTATGAGTCTGACTGTCCGAAGAACTCAAAGCACACTAGCCCTCAGAACCGGACTCACGAGAATCGGACTCACGTTGTTGCTGGGTCTACTATTGCTGATACCGAGGTTTCTCCAGTCTCCTCACCTGACCTAATGGAACTGATGCGTCGCAATCAGGAACTCATGGAGCAGATCATGTCTGGTGCTATGGGTATGAATTCTCCACACTCAGCTGCATCAGGTAACATATGGATTTTTGACTCTGGGTGTTGCAATCATATGACACCCTGTACTGATGGTTTTGTTTCTAAGAAACCACCTCAGCATTTTATGTCAGTACGAACTGCTGACAACACTGGCCTACCGGTATCTTTTAGTGGAAATGTCTCCACTCCTCATATACAATTACCGGATGTTCTAAATGTTCCGGAACTATCTCTGAGCTTAGTTTCGATTGTGCAGCTTCTCGAATCTAATTTGATCATTTTATTTCATTCTTCTGGTTGTGTTGTACAAGATCCAAAGACCAAGCAGATCCTTGGACTCGGCCATAAAGTTGGACGGATGATTGAAGTGGTCTACGTTCGTCTTCCATTACCCTCTTCAAGTCTTGTTGCCTCAGTTTCCAACACTTCTTCTTTTGATTTGTGGCATGCCCGACTAGGTCACTTATCTCTAGACAGAATAAAATCATTAGCTAATTTAGGGATGTTAGGAAACTGTGTATCAACTGACAATATTTCTTGTTTATCATGCAAACTTGGTAAACATCATGCTTTATCTTTTGAAACGAATGAATTTAATTCTACTTCTTCTTTTGATCTTATTCATTATGATGTATGGGGACCAACACCACATCCATCCATGGGGGTTGCTCGATATTTTGTTATTTTTATTGATGATCATACACGTTTCACATGGATATATCTCATGAAACATCGTTCGGAACTACCTAAAATTTATATTATGTTTGCTCGGATGATTCACACCCAATTCTCAAAACCTATAAAGATTCTTAGAACTGACAATGCTATGGAATACAAAGAGTCCTCTCTTCTCTCCTTTCTTCAATCTCAGGGGACTCTCTCTCAGTACTCTTGTCCTGGCACATCTCCTCAAAATGGTCGTGTCGAACGCAAACACTGTCATATTCTTGATATGGTTCGCAATCTTCTCATTTCTGCGAAATGTCCAGAACGTTTTTGGGGTGAAGCTGCTTTCACTGCAGTTTACACTATCAATCGTCATCCTACCCCCATTCTTAATAATAAGTCTCCTTATGAGGCTCTTCATGAGGTCACCCCTGCCTATGAACTTCTAAAAGTTTGGGGTAATGCTTGTTTTGTTCAGTTACAATCTCATGAACATACCAAACTTGAACCTCGCTCCAGACTTTGTTGCTTCCTTGGATATGGTATTGAGCATAAGGGTTATCGTTGTTGGGATCCTATCTCACAGCGTCTTCGTATATCTCATCATGTTACCTTTTGGGAACATGTTCCTTTCTCTTCTATATCCAAGTTTCGTGAGTCCCCTACCTTCACCGCTCCGTTCTTTACTGATGCTTCCATCTCATTGGACTCACTCCAATCTGACTTCATATCCTCTCCACCTATTGTTCCAACATCTTCTGACTCTGCCTCTGACTCTGCCTCTCCTTCAGAGTCTCCTGCCCCTCCACCATCTGCATCTCAGAGTTTTCCTGATCAACATCAATCATCTGCTCCATCTGCACCGCCAACATCTGAGCTGCCTGTTGAGTCTTTGGCTCCTGGAACATCTCAATCTCCTAATGTTAGACGATCTGAAAGGGTAAGGCAAGTTCCTTCTCATCTCCGTGATTATCATGTTTATGCTACTCTGTTGTCCAATCATGAACCTACTTCCTACAAGGAAGCCTCCTCTAATCTTGATTGGCAGAAAACTATGGATGAGGAACTTCAGGCTCTTGACAAAGCTCAGACATGGGACTCTGATCCTCTTCCACCGGGTAAGTCACCCATTGGCTCCAAATGGGTGTTCAAAATCAAGACAAAATCCGATGGTTCTATCGATAGGTACAAAGCTCGCCTGGTGGCAAAGGGATTCAATCAAGAGTACGACATTGATTATGAGAAGACATTTGCACCTGTTGCTCGAGTCACTTCTGTTCGCAGTCTCCTAGCCATCGCAGCTACAAAACAATGGCCTCTCTTTCAGATGGATGTTAAGAATGCCTTCTTGAACGGTGACTTATATGAGGAAGTCTACATGACACCTCCTCCAGGCGTTCGACTTCCACAAGGTCATGTTTCTCGTCTTCGGAAGACTCTTTATGGACTCAAGCAAGCTCCGCGAGCTTGGTTTGAGAAATTCAGTTCCACAGTCACCTCTCTGGGCTTCTCACCCAGCAACTATGATTCAGGATTGTTTACTCGGACCACTGAGGCTGGCACAATCTTACTTCTCCTGTATGTGGATGATATGATTATTAATGGCAGTGACTCTACAGGCATAGCTAATCTCAAGACATCTCTCAGCTCCTGTTTTGAGATGAAGGATCTTGGTTCTTTACACTATTTTCTTGGTCTTGAGGTGCTCTCAGATCCATCGGGAATTTATCTTTGTCAAGCCAAATACACCTCAGATCTTTTGTCAAAAGCTGGGATTACTGACAACAAAACTGCATCCACTCCTCTTGAGCACAACCTTCATTTGGCTCCGAATGTTGGACCTCCTCTGCGTGATCCTACTTTATATCGCCAGTTAGTGGGGTCACTTGTCTACCTGACAGTGACTCGACCTGACATTGCCTATGTTGTTCATACTGTTAGTCAGTTCATGTCTGCACCCTGTTCTGATCACTATGTTGTTGTCCTGCGCATTCTTCGATATTTAAAAGGGACCATGTTTCATGGTGTTCATTTTCCATCCACATCATCATTGACTTTGCGAGGTTTTTCTGATGCTGATTGGGACAGTGACATGACTGATCGTCGCTCCACTACCGGCTACTGTTTCTTTCTTGGAGACTCTCTTATATCTTGGCGGAGCAAGAAACAATCTCTCACAGCTCGATCCAGTACTGAAGCTGAGTATCGAGCACTAGCTGACACGGCTCAAGAACTTGTGTGGTTACGCTGGCTACTCTCTGACATGGGGGCTCCTCAACAGTCTCCAACTCCATTGTGGTGTGACAACAACAGTGCGATTCAGATTGCTCACAATGATGTCTTTCACGAGCGAACGAAACATATTGAAATTGACTGTCACTTTGTTTGTCAACATGTGACTCGTAAGACTATCCAGTTTTTTCCTATTTCAACTCTTGATCAACCGGCCGACATTTTCACTAAAGCTCATCTACCAGGACGGTTTCGTGATCTAGTTTCCAAACTCCATCTGACTCATTCTTCTCCCAATTGAGTTTGAGGGGGGATGTTAATGTATATGTGTAGAGGGCCCGACCCATGTCCATATAAGGCCCAGGCCCATATAGTCTCTGTATAAATACATTGTATCTATAGTCTAGGTTTAGTATTCTCATTATTTACTTTTCATATTGTACGTTTTCTCTCAATCAATTATCGAGGTTTCAAACCTTCAGCATATTCATCGTCTCCTTCAATCATATTCATCTTCTAACAACTACATATTTTTAATATCACCATACAACAGTAGTTGCTTATTGCAAACAACGTTACTACTTACTACAAACTACAACAAGCACAAACGGCTGCTCGTTACAACATCGATGGATGGAGATGCACCAGATCAATTCTCTTCTAAGGCACAATTTATGTAAGGACATGAGGTTAAAAGTGATCAAAGTTCAGATCCATTTCTCACGCTTCTCACGTTAATCTCAACTTCTCACATGATCATTCGCCTATAATAATAATAAATGTCCTTGACATCGGTGTTATGAAGCTCGACTTGTTAAATTAAACGAGTTTTATTTTGTGTTCGAGATCGACTCGAGTTCGAGAATTATTAAGCTCGAGTAGCTCGTTAAAAGCTCGACTCATTTACACCCCTAGGCCTCCACATCCCATACCATTCAGACTGAACTTTTTCCCACGATTGCCCTTGTCTCTCTCCAATATCGACCCTTCATCCTCTTGATTCTCTCCTCGCTCTAGATTTTGATAGTCGTTTCTACACAGACACACCAGTGATCAACGATTCTCTCCTCACTCTTCACCCCCGGTCTCGATTCTGGTAAACAACCATCTCGATTTTGGTAGCCCTTTCAGTTATTATGTTTGATGTTTCTCTGTTTTTAGTTTGGTGTTTCATGATTTGGATTTGGGTTTGATTGTTTTTGTTCCCAGGCTTGTATTATTGCACATTATGTTGTGTTGCTTTATTAAAGGGTATTAGAAAATTGGGGGAGGCTAATGACACCCTTTACTTTGCTAAGAACACCCTTATAAATGATTTTCTCTTAACACACGTCAACATCAAAACTTGTTTTTTACATTCCCAATGCATGAATTTAACTGATTTTAACATTAATAAGGGTGTCATTAGCATTGCCCTATAAAATTATGTTTTTACATTTGCTTCTAAAACACCTTCCCAACCATTAAGATCTTGCCAAGTGGCAATGGTAAGGAAAATTGTTTGTTAACTGATAGCAAATGTTTGTAAGACACTTGCTATCAATATCACTATGAATGCTAAACCACATACACGTTATCATTTTTTTTCTGGGCAATGATAATGACACCCTTATTAATGTCAAAATCAGGTCAATTCATGCATTGAAAATATAAAAAGCATGTTTTGATGTTGATGTGCGTGAGTAGAAAATCATTTATAAGGGTGCCGTTAGCAAAGTATAGGGTGTCATTAGCCTCCCCCTTTCTTAATCATAGCAAATGGTTGAATGATTATGGGTCATTCTTCATGTAATTTTTTTCACCATTAATTATCTTATATTTTTTATTCAAATTTTTTAATTGGGATTTTTGTCAAATATTAATTTTCATTCAACATAAAATTGAATGTAAAATAGTAATTTTATGTTATTCATACAGTTTTTAGTTTCTAAAGATACATTTTTAATCTAACAATAAACTAGTGTTATACCCGTCCGTTGGTCGGGTACACGACATGACTTTAAAATAGATTCAGTTTTTTAATTGATCACTCTTTTTCATCATTGACGAATGTTGTTTTTCAATTGAGCAAGAAGCTTAGCCAAACTATAACCGGTTTTCCCGTGTCGTTGGCTCTCGGTTAGGTACCCTTCGGCTCGAAGGGTACTTCCGTATCTTTCATAATAAATCATAGGCAAAGAAGGGATCAAAATTGGATGACCCCTTCTCAATTTCAAAATTTTCGTGATCTCAAACTGGATACTTAGGTGTCAATGTTTCATGGTCTCCTCCTTCACCACATACATTACTTCCACATAACCTGCCAAGATAACTTATAACTTGAAATGTGTGATAAAGGAAGCAAAGATAAAACTTCAAGGGGAATGACCTTAAGTTAAAAAACCATTAAAGAGAGAGTAATATAGTTGTATACAACTGTACACTACAAGGTTGCACCAAGAAGACTGCATCAGGAAGACAAAAAGTAGTCTTGTAGATAAAAAAATCAAGTTGGTGATATAGTTAGGGGTTGTTTATCAAACGCTTACCTGGGTAAGCGTTTAGCGGAAATTCAACACTATCACTCACACTCACTGGATGCCAAAGATTGGATATAATGTTCATTCCCTGGACACTAAGATAATACATTTCATCTCAAACATTAACAATCAGATCTTATAAGCATGCTTGGGAATGTAAATTTTTTATATAACCTTTTTTTTTGACAAAAGCTATTTCTTGGACTTCTTATCTTCCCTTTTACACAATTAAAATTAAATTCAAGGGTTGTTCCACTCGGGAGATTATGTAAATGACATAGAGTTGAGGTTCCGTGATGAGTTCAAGTAGATAAGTAATTGCAAAGTTCATATATACAATGTACCAAGAAAAGAAATTAAGGTGATAATTTAGGGACTCCAAATGTAGAATTTAAAACACCAGATACAAAAGGGAAACTTGTTTGTGAAAAGCATACATGAAGGTTGAAGCAAAGAAGAAATCTATTAAAAGACTCTAGGTTAAAGAAAAAGAAAGGAAAGCTAAGAAGGCCCGTTTTTGGTCAACTGCAGCCTAAGCAAGACTTCATGTTTAATCAAAGAAGTTTATTTGAGATTCCCGAGAGTTTTGAAGTATGCTCGCCAATGGATGTTTCCTCATATCACGAATCATAAGCTGATAATTATTCTAGAGGAACTTATGTGACGTCAGATGATACTTCACTAATGAGTGACTGCAACAGTGTTTCAAGTGAATCGTTTATAATTAAGCTCAAATGGCATAACGGATGAAGACATTCTTGTTGCCACACAGCGGTTGGATGTGAGCGATGGCGATGTCCAGTGCGCTACAACAGAAGATGAATTTTCGTAGGCCGAAAGCTTTAGGTCTGCAACTAAAAACATGGAATATAGTAGTGATACTTTTGCTAAGGCCGACTTTTGGAATGAATTCCACTCCTCTGGTAGGCAAGAAAAAGAAGGCACCCAACTATTTAAATTCATTTCAAATTTGGAAAATATAAACAAAGAAAACTTCACCTTTGTTGCACCTTCCACAAACATTAACATTCCATGGGTTGAACCTACAACCCCCCAGTTGTATTTGAAACCCATCAAAAGAATATTCAAGTGACCAACAATGACTCAATCAAAAAATTTGTATTTGAAACCCATCAATTGCAAATTATATACTGTGTTGTTTTATCATTATATCAATTAAAATCACAGATATGCTCTTGAAATAGTGTTGGCCACATACATGAAGTGTAGGTACACCTAGACCACTACTTAATCAAGCCTGCAAATTCATATAAAATGGTTATAGTTATGGGAAGTCCACCCAATATATGCAAAACAACATATCAGTTTTCGAACTTTTTGTCTATAATGGATATATCTATATCTATACTATATTATAAATATGCATAAAAAAACTCTTAATTACAACTCACTAAGCTTTATGTACTATCATTTAAAGCTATCTACTTAAAATCTCTTAAAAATAACTACTAAAGCCTAATGTACTACCTGTAAAGCTTTTAACCCTAATTAATATATTTCATCCTTATCCCCCAAAATCCTTATCTCTAATCCCCAAACCCTAAAATTATGAAATTTGAATTCTGATAAACATAATCAAAACAGGATAAACATCTCAATTTAAATATAAAAAATTTAAAATATATAAGATAATTAATGAATTTTAACAAACTACTTAATTTTTTTTTATATAAAAAACATTATATTGCTAAGCCTAAATTAAACAAATTTATATATAAAAACCATTATCACTCAATAAAAACCATCCAAAATCGTACTGTAAATCAATAAAAAACAAAAAATAAAAATAAACATTAAAATCGTGATGTATTAAGCATTATGTACTATTATTTAATGCTAATCTACTTAAAATCTCTTAAAAACAATTAATGAAGCAATATGTACTACTTTTAAATTCTTTTAACCCTAATTAATAAATTTCATCTTTATCCCCCAAAATCCTTATCTCTAATCCCCAAATCCTAAAATTATGAAATTTGAATTCTGATAAACATAATCAAAACAGGATAAACATCTCAATTTAAATATAAAAAATTTAAAATATATAAGATAATTAATGAATTTTAACAAACTACTTAATTTTTTTTATATAAAAAACATTATATTGTTAAGCCTAAATTAAACAAATTTATATATAAAAAAACCATTATCACTTAATAAAAATCATCCAAAATCGTACTGTAAATCAATAAAAAACAAAAAATAAAAATAAACATTAAAATCGTGATGTATCTCGCTGCATTGCGCGAGTACGCTTCTAGTATATATATATATATATATATATATATATATATATATATATATATATATATATATATATATATATATGAGTGGTTTCAATTGAAAACCAAATTTCATTGGAAACTTTGGAAACCAAATTTCAACCATTAATCTTTTTAATCAATGGTTAAGATTCATTTTAATTATATATGGTAATAAATTAATTAATTTATTAATAAAAGATAATAATAATATGTCAAAAGGGTAAGTGTGTCTTTTTCTTTTGTGTTTCAAATTTGGCAACAAAGATGAAATATGGTAATAAATTAATTAATTTATTAATAAAAGATAATAACAATATATCAAGACTACCTTTTTATTACCTGTTCATCAATATGCAGTATGTAAAAACCCAATTAAGTTTCATTACCTTTCCATTATGTTTCACTATATCAAATATGTTTTATCAGGTTTCACTATATTAATATTTTGTTTCACTATATCGGTTTTCACTATATTAATATTTTGTTTCAGTACCTTTCCATTATGTTTCACTATACCAAATCTGTTCATCAGGTTTCACTATATTAACATTTTATGTTTCATCAAGTTTCACTATATTAATATTTTGTTTCACTATATCAAATCCATTATGTTTCACTATATTAATATTTTGTGTCTGGAGGTAATTTCATATGAATACTTGAAAAATTAAATATTTTAATTTTATATTAATATTTTAATCAATCAATGATTCGTCAGAATAAAAAATAGAGGATCCGTATGATTAAAATTTGTTTTCCTAAATTAAATATTTCATTTTTACATTAATAAATGACTAACATTACCATATATAAAATAAATTAAAAATAAATAATTATTAATATAATAATAATAATAACAATTACCATATATATTATGAAATTATGTAAAAGACTAAAATAACCTTATCAATTAAAAATAAAATTAAAAAAAAAGAAATTCAATGATTGGTTGATTTCGATTTTCAAAGTTTCCAATGTAATACTGGTTTCCAATTGATCCCCCCCTATGTATATATATATATATATATATATATATATATATAGTGTTTGGTTCATTTGAGAAATGGTAAATATATGAGAAATAGAGAAGTAATCATAGCCATTCATATGGTCAAGATTGGATTTGACTAGTCAAATATTGCGGCTTTGACCGGTCAAAAGTTGCGGCTATCCAAAAAATAGAAGGACAATTTCGTAAATTTTACAAAACACACGGGCTGTGCTTATATATGAACATGTATAATTCACATATGAACTATATGTTCATATATGAACCAGTGCAATTCACAACTGAACTATTTTAACTGATTCATATATGAACCTTTGTGATTCATATATGAATCTGTATGAATCACAAAGATTCATATATGAATCAGTTGAACTAATTAACAGATTCATATATGAATCTTTGTGATTTATACAGATTCATATATGAACTCATCTCGTGTATTTTACGAAATTACCCCTCTACCTTCTATATATCATACAAGAAATTATCCGGTGCTTCGCGGTCAAAGCCGCAAATGTTGACCAGATGAATGGCTAAAATTACTTCTCTATTTCTCATATATTTACCATTTCTCAAATGAATCTCTCCCTATATATATATATGTGTGTGTGTGTGTGTTAAGCCCCATAACAATTAACAAATTCTATAAATTGAAAATTTCTAAATTCTACTTTTTTTTTATCCTGTTGCAAATGCAGTAAAAATACATTTAACTTCATACCATCAATTAAGTAGTGGTCCCATAACATGTAATGACGAAATGTTTTTTGGAAAATATGTAACAAAGTTAAAATAAAACGTGATTTATTAATTGACACCTAACAAAATGCAATTTAAGTCAATGGTTGATCTGTCAAAATTGAATACAAATTATTTTTCACTCACTAAATTTCAACTTATAATTTAGTGAGAAGAGTGAACAAATTTTAAACTCGGAATCAATGACTCTTGAATTCTTCTATATTGAAAGAACTTGGAATCAATAAGGAATTGAGAAAAATATATCATATATAAAAAAAACATTAAATGAAACAAATGATATAAATTGAAATTTTTTAAAACATTATCTACCAGAAATTACCTTCATGTGATAAGCAATAGCCCTCATCTACTAAGAAATTAAATCAATTAAATAGAAGTAATCATATTTGTTCATGAAACTTTTTATTCATTCTACTTGGTAAACAAAATAGTTTTCCCATGTATATATCATTCGTTATGGAAACAAATAACAACTAACAATTGCAATGGTCTTAAAGACAACGTTGATGGTTGTTCGACTGCAGGTACTTTGGTATCCTTATGCAGTAGTAATCAAAATATAATGGCCATGATGAGAGCCATACTTGGCCATCACATAATATGGTTCAACTACATTTGATCTTGACCAACAATTGTTCATGGTTTGCTTTCTCGGTAACAATCACATGGACTCAAATTGAGAACACGAACATCGTACATGAATACTAATGACTTCCCTTTGGACCCTGTACACAACCAAAAAAACTTAGATTCATCAACATTATAATTGGAATAATTGCAATATGTTTCATTACAAGTTGTTGTTTGATATAGATCTACTAAACCAATCCCTATTCTAGAGAACTCATGATACAACTCCTCAAAAATTTCCAAATATAGTTAATGCAACTACTTAATTGTGAACACTGGAATACAATAGCTGAAATCCTGTAACCCATATTGGATTTAAGTTCCTTCCTACAACCTCAAAGTTGTATCATGATCATTAAGATTATCAAGAAAATGATGCTAAACATACAGTTTTATTAACCCCTTCACCTTCACCTATCTTAATAGTATCTATAAGACTTTTGATGTCCAAGAAACTTGTATGTTTTATGATTATCAAGAATATGATTCTAAACTACTCAATTTTTAATGTCCAAGAACTTCACAAAAATAAGTATAACCCCATTACATACTAGAGGGAGGTTCAAAGGAAAACCTCAAAAAAATGCAAAACTGAAGAATACTCTAGTAGCCATTCATCTGGACGGTATGCACTTGTGCATACAAGTAATTTATAACATGCACACGTGCATATGCAAAAGTGCATAATATGCACATGTGCATAAAAACCAAAAAACTAATAAATTACTTGTATGCACAAGTGCATACCGTCCAGATGGAAGGCTACCAGGGTGTTTCTCAGTTTCCGTTTTTTTGAGGTTTTCCCCTGAACCTGACCCTACAGTACCAACAATCAAATATTGAAAGATGTACATATTGACAAAGTCCATGGACAACGTTACACGTATACACAAAACACAAATCAAAAAATAATACTGATACATATACAAACACACATAAATCGATGAAACACATATAAATTAGAACAGAAGTAGACTATTATAAAAAAAATTATTGGTTCCTCTAAGAACCATACCCATGAACATAGACATGGACAAAGGCAATATCCCTTGACATGATCACATATACATAAAACCCAACTCAAAAACTAACATTGATACAGAAAAAACCAGATCGAGTTATTGCAAAACAAATAATACAAATGGGAAAAAAGTAGATTATATATTTACCTCTTATATACGAAAGAACCTTGCTTGTAGACAATTGTATTGGGAACATATGATAATGGACCTCGCTACAGATAATATGGAAGACCGTTATTAAACTTGCTCGCTTGCAAACACCTAATTTGTGCAAATGCTAAATTGTTGCCTAATGTTTCTCCAAATTGAAGTTCTTTTTTCTAAATTTAGCCTTGCAAGTGATGTACATCATAATTCCAATTTTATCCACAAAATTGTCTTTGACCGTAATTGTATTTTTGTTTACTTTTATTATATATCAATGAGATAATGAGTGGTTCCTGCTATGCTACTTTTTAGAGGTCATTCTAAACGGTCCATAAGAATGAAAATAATTTGACATACATGGTAAAGGGTTCTTGAAATTTGATTAATGAAGTTGTCATCACCGCATCATAAACAATTATAGATAATGATCATATAAGTTTCAGAACGTAAATATAGTGTTTCTACACAACATTTAGTTAAACTAAGTATGATATTGCAAATCATATTTCATCATGTGAGCTAAGGGGTTGAAAAACATACCTTCATCAAATGAAAGCCACATGGATTTAGACCTGCAAGGGATCATTGACAAAATTCTTCGTCCTCCATCTAAAAGAATCTCCTGTTGTCTTGCAACCACTTGTATGCATCTTGAATTGCGCTGGCAAACAATGGTGATGAACTTGGATATATATAATATGGAAGACAGTCATTACATTTCATTAAAACGCCTAATCTTTATTACATATAAAATCAAATCCAAATGAAAGTGTACCACCAGAAGAGAAGAGATGGATATTGAGAAAAAGAGATTTGGACTTTGGTGGTTAAACCGAACATATATATGAAAAATTACAAAACAAACCACATTTATAATGAAACACATGCGAGGACATAATTCTTTAAAATTTTAAACTAAAAAAAATCCAGGAAAATCTTTTTAAGGATTCATAGTCTAACCGTTAACAACTCTAATTTGGGAACGACTAATGTTATATCCTATACCAATACCAATCCTCCTAGTTCCTCTCAAATGATACTCGATAAAATCATGGTCTTTAGACTTTTCGTGTTCATGTTTCTGCCAAGTGTCTTGGATTAGTAGGAGGACATGGTATTCTTAACTGTATGGGGGTAGAAGAGTAGCCTAAGTCATTCCCTGACACAATTTCAAAGGTCAAGAAGCTAAGAATATTTAAAGATCATCATGATGATGAATTTACACAAACATCACGTGTGTGGGTTACATTACTCTCTAACTTGGTGATTACCGCTTTGGGCACTACTTGATACATTTTGCATTGGAGGTAAATCCCCATTTGCGAGCACACATAAATAGAACCAGAAGCTTGCAAATCAATATAAGGCTACAAATGGTTAAAAAATAAAATTTAAGAGTAGGCCATGCCAGGTTACCATGTTTCGACCCAACCCAATCATCCGCCAGATCTTCGTGGATGCTTCCACAAACTTCTTACTTCATTTGATGGATGTTTTCGAAGACAACTAACATGTCAATTTCCTGAATCAATTGACAGACCTACCTTATATTGAATTATTATGGAAGTAAAAAACAAATGATGTTTATTTACCTCGGGACAATGAAAGTTATCGTGCCGGCAAGGGTTTGAAGAAACTCAACAACAACAACATCATTAGTATAATATTAACCACAATATCATTCGTATTATGTTGAATACCAACATAGTTGAATCTTAAGTGTGTGATCACGAAGATGAATATAAATATATACACATTGAAAATTATAATATGTGTCAATCATGAAGCCATTTTTCAATTTTAAGAATTTTAGTCTGCTCCATTTATGTCCGCTCCCATAAATCACAAGGCCTACCATGATTTATGAAGCAAGAACAAATATAAACAGAGTTGATGGGAATGAATCATCCTATTGATAAACAACAGATCCAAAGCTAATTCAGTTACTTGAAGATTAATGAATGATACAATAGTTGACATAAGACAATCAACTTAAACCTAGCCTCTTCCAGATGATTGGAGATGGTATAAATTAAAAAGGGGGAAGGGGACGAACCTCTCTTGACCGGGGCCCACAGCTTCAGATGCGAACATACTTAGTAGGTTCAGGGTCCACAACTTCACATTGTTCATACAACTGATTAGCAACATATAGCGAACACACCAAGACTAGTCCTGATTTAACGTAAATCATTAAAATAGTAAGTGCTTTGAAGCAGTGTATATATGGAGATATAGATACTCTAAACAGCAGAAATAAACTAAGAAATGAAAGTGCAGTGTGGTTGTGTTTGATCAAGCAAGCAAAGGAAATGGAAGTACACGGGAATTGAAAGAGAGGAATGAAAAATTGGCATCAAATAAATTTGTTTATATTAGAGCAAAAAACTTACGAATACAACAAAAGAGAACTTTACAATTTCTTCCCCTGGGGGAGCACAATCAATCAAATCATTCAGAAAGTATCACTTCCCATACACGGTAGAAATCTTCAAGATGGAGAAAGTCCAACCGGAAATTAGAAAGGGTGAAATAGAAACCCGAGAAGGGGGGATCCAATCATCGAGTAAGTTGCATCTGGAATAAGAGAACAATGAAATGGAATGTACAAAACCCTAATCGCATATGAAATCAGAGAAGAACGAACCTGGAATTTAAATTATTTGATGATCAAAGCGAAGAAGTGATGAAAGATTGGTGAGATTCCATAGTTTTAATTAAGGCTAAAATGTGAATGAATGATACAACATCAAATCAGACTTGTTTTATAACTAAAGACGTTATGGTACGATACAGAAGGAGCGCATAAATGGTAGCCATTTGCAAAACTTCTGCAGCGGATTTTTCATGCCATAAAAATAATTAATAAAACATAGTGAGCTTGACATATCAGTTTTGAATCAACAACAAATGGTATATCATAACTATAAGTACCAAATAAATTCCTACTTGGAGAATTCACACATGGTAGCAGCCTTCATCTTCATGTGCCAGGAGAACAGGAGCCCAACCTGTGAACCAATCCAAGAATATGTCCGTAAAGTTGGTACCGTGTGAGAACAAAAATTGTTTAATTTAGAGCTAACTCGGAGCCGAAAAAATCAACCTACATAGTCATAATATATTAGATGTGGTGCGACCGTGTGCAAGGATACACATCTTTCGATTGATTGATTATTGAACTTCCAAGCTATTGAAATAGAAAGAGAGATTTTAATTAACCCTAGATGAAAAACAACATAAATTACTTACGTGATAGTACCAATCAAACCCCAATGAAATACAACGTATATGAGTTCAAGAAGTAAATTTTTTTAAAGAGATAAATGAAGAGAGGAAATTCAAGAATCTTCAGGTGATACTTGTAAGAAATTAAAATTATTAAAAGAGAGAAATGAAAGATAATTATCAAGAATATAAAAGTGATACTTGTAAGAACTAAGAAATTAAAATTATCAAGGAGATGAATGAAATATAATTAAAACTTAGAGCTAAATCCTCAAGATTCCATCAAGCTAGAACTCAAAAAGCATTTAGAAAATTATCTCCAGTTATGCATGATACATTCCAGAGTCTTATGTAAAACCAATATTAATTTTTTTGACATATACTTTGTGCAACCTTCATGAGAAGTTAATGATCAAAAAATTAAGAAAGTGAGACAGAAAACAAACAATAGCCTATGCTAAAACACTTTGTCGTGCATCCAAATTCAAAAAGGCCTTAATGGCTCGTGCAATGTTTTTAATAAGGAATAGGAAAACAATAAAAAGTATGCACATACCCTATTAGTTCAAATACTCAGTTAAATAACAGTTGAACCAAACCACAATTTAACCTACCATTTGCATTAGACACAACATGAATAGCCAACCTGCAGAAGACATTTATAACAAATTATTGTTTCATAATGAAACGTGATTAATTTTTGCCATTTTTGTTAACTTCCCGTTTTTGTTTCTTTACCTGTTCAGTTGCATATCCGTATATGAAAATAGATTCATCAGGTTCATCGTGTTATCATTATTGTTTCATAATGAAAATAGATTCATCAGATTCATCGTGTTAGCATTATTGTTTCATTATTACCATATATAAGCTAAATTAAAATTAAATAATTTACCTAAATTAAATATCTCATTTTTAAATTAAGCAATGATCATTATTACCATATATAAGCTAAATTAAAATTAAATAATTTACCTAAATTAAATATCTCATTTTTAAATTAAGCAATGATCATTATTACCATATATAAGCTAAATTAAAATTAAATAATTATTAATATAATAATAATAACAGTTACCATATATATTATGAAATAATGTAAAAGACAAAAATAACCTTTTCAATTAAAAATAAAATTAAAAAAAAGAAATTCAATGATTGGTTGATTTCGGTTTCCAAAGTTTCCAATGTAATACTGGTTTCCAATTGATCCCTCCCCTATATATATAGTATTACATTGGAAACTTTGGAAACCGAAATCAACCAATTATTGAATTTTTTTTTTTAATTTTTTTTTAATTGAAAAGGTTATTTTTGTCTTTTACATTATTTCATAATATATATGATAATTGTTACTATTATTATATTAATAATTATTTATTTTTAATTTATTTTATATATGGTAATAATGATCATTGCTTAATTTAAAAATGAGATATTTAATTTAAGTAAATTATTTAATTTTAATTTAGCTTATATTTGGTTCGCATAATGTTTTTTGATGGAATGAAATATGTCAAAGAAATTTGACTTTGATGGAATTGGAATGGAATGTTATCAGGTTTGACCATCTGTTTGGTTGACAAAACTGGAATGAAATCTGTTAAATGAATTGATTTTTTCTATTTGGTTCACAAATTGTAGTTTCGGAATTGGAATGGAATTTTGATAAATGACCAAAATACCTTTTTTAATTATTTTAATTTTTTAAACATAATTTACTTTAATAAAATAGTCATTAAATGCTGAGAGAGAGAGAGGAGAGAGGGTAGAGAGAGTGTGAGGATAGAGAGAGAGGAGAGAGGGTAGAGAGAGAGTGAGAGGAGAGAGAGAGGAGAGAGGGTAGAGAGAGGAGAGAGAGGGAGAGAAGAGAGAGAGAGGAGAGAGGGGAGCGAGAGAGAGAGAGGAGACCAAATCCATATTTGATGGGTTTTAATTTTGTTAAGAGAGTATTTTTGTCATTTTCAAAATATTGGATGGAATGGAATTCAATTCCATCACTTTTGTAAAGGAATGAATGACCAATTCCATCAATTCAATTTCATGGGTAACCAAACATCATTCCAATTCCATCAGATTCCGGCGGAATCCAGCTAACCAAACGCTCCCTAAGAAACACATGGGTAGCTCTTGATCTGGACGGTATGTACTTGTGCATACAAATAATTAAGTTGTTTTTTGGTTTTTATGCACGTGTGCATTATGCACTTGTACACATACACGTGTGTATGTTACAATTTTCTTGTTTGCATAAGTGCATACCATCTAGATGAAGGGCTACCAAAGTGTTCCTCAGTTTTTCGTTTCTTTTTTTTTTTTTTGAAATTTTTCCCTAAACCTACTTTTAATAATTTTAGTCAAATGTATTATACATATTGGATTTAATAAATAATAGAAGTGAACTTGTTTGACTCTTTGACCTTTATGAAATATTTTTTTAACAAAACGTGGCGTATGTGCATGCGTACCGCACATGATGTGAAGAAGCTTCTTCCACCCTCTCGTTTGTTCTCGTACGTTCCGTGGCTATTGTCCTCAATTGAAAACTTTTTTATATTTTGTGAAGATGATGACAACTTGCTAAAAAATATGATATAATATTTTCTTTTGAGTAAATTACAAAGATTGAATTTATAGATTGGACTCCTCAAGAGAAATAATTATAAGGATACTTATTGTGGTTTATGTTTGTAATGAAACATATACATGTCTCTAACTCTATGCATATTTTAATTCCCAACTCAAATGATACATGAGTGTATCATCAGTAGCGGAGCCACGTTAGAGCGAGAGGGTGCAGTTGCACCCCGTGGGTTTTTCAAAAAAAATTTGATGTAGTCATAGCCTGAGGGCCCTGAGTAGAAGAAGTGAAAGAAGAAAGAAAACATGTGAGAATGTGAGATGCAGGGATGAGAGAGGCATTTAAGTTGAGGTGGTGAAGACGGGAGAGTGAGGGGTAAAAGTAAACCATTAATAATGAGTCAATTTTATAATTTTATATTTAAATTATTGTATTTTGGTCAAAAAATTTAAATGGCCCTTAAATTTCTAAAATAAAATATTAAAATTTAACTCAAAATATATACCAAACGGTATATATTTTTATTTCATCTAAAAATTTTAACATAAAAAAATAAAATAATTATTCTAACAAGTAAGGACAAACTTAATGTAAAACACTAAACTACTCTATTTTAATACAAAATATATTACACTAATTTTTAAAATAAAAGGAAAGTTATATGGATTTACAATAATACCTTCATATATGTATTAACCTTAACATTATACTTATATAATTCATATTCTTGTTATAATTATTTGATCCGAATTAAATTATCCAATACAAAATATATATTAGTAAAATAGTAGTGTATTTAAATTGAATTTGTTATTATGTTGCAAGAATATAAAATTTTAATAATATTAAAAATAGTTGAACAAAATGAAATTTAATTTAAACTTATATGTTAATATAACTCTGAATAGTTAAAATGTTATTCCACCATGAAATAAGCAAAAATACAAACAAAAAAATTAAAAGTGAAAGTGAAAGTGAAAGATCATTTTATAAATTTTAAAACTTAACAAAAAAAAGTAGTTTTAGTGTATTTTAATTTGTCACACCAAATTAACAGTTTAGTATTCAAAGTATCTTATAAAAAGGAAAAAATAAAACTGATGATTCATCATCTATGTAAGATAAGAACAATTTTGATAGTTGTAAACAGAAGTAGTATGGATTGTTGAATCTTTAAAAGTCGGTATTTAGTCAATATAATATCGTTGTTTTCGCCATATTCAAAATTTTAATATTTACTTTTATTTATTTTACGTGCTCCCCCTTGTAACAATTTCTGGCTCCACCCCTGTGTATCATGATTTCATTTGTTTTTCTAAACTTGAGATTTTTTAACGCTAATTTCTGGCTCCACCCCTGTGTATCATGATTTCATTTGTTTTTCTAAACTTGAGATTTTTTAACGCTAAATTTTTTTCGTGAATTTAATAGTTTTTAAATAAACATAAACATTTTAATTTAATATATACTTTATTGTAACAAATTTGATTTGTGATTGAATATATAAAACATTTTTTAATAAAAAAACCGGGAATCAGATTAAATTATAGAACAAATTACACTTTTGACCCCTATAGTTTGTTCAAAAACCAAAGACCGGTTAGTCTTTCATAACGGCTGTTACTTAACGTTGTTAAGTGGAGGGATCATGGTTATGATGAAATGAAAAGTTATGAACCACGAGTATAGATGGCATAAATAGTTTAATTTAGGGATCAGATCCAAAATTTGAGGAAACCACAAGGACAACCAGTGTAATTCACTCAATTTTTTACAACTTGGACTAATTAAGGACCGTGGTCAGCTTCGATTCAACCTGGTAACATCATGGTCTAGTACGAGACTCATTCAATACTCTTTTTACCCATTTTCTTCATCCTTTCAACATTTGAAAGCAACCCCTACCCAACATCTCTATCGGTCTAAACCTGATCCGGTCTAATCCTTTTACGAGATTGATTCGGTCGAATTTTTTAGATTATTACCTTTGATTAAACCATGTAAATCGTAAAACATCTTTCGTATGGTAACGTAAATTTTAGACATTGAGCCCAATAAATCGATAACACGTAAACACGTACAAGTATTAGACCTGGTAATTTTCGAGACCATATATATAACCGATCAAATCGAACCTTAGATTGGTTGAGGAAGGGGATGAGAATGATTTGATGTGAGATCGGTGGGTATAAAAACAAAAGAGAAGCCTTCCATACTACAAAATAAATATACCAAATTCTCAACATAGAACACTATCAGTGCCGTTTTTTAGCATGTTAAATGTGTGATTTTGAACAGGACCCCAAAATTTTCGGGCCCAATTTTACGTTATTTAGGGCCTTTAATCAATAAATGTAAAACAACATCCCATCTTAGTGCCTCACTAATTTCTATTATAAAATAAAATTAATATGTAGTATCATCGCCTCGGTATTTTGTATATATGTATATTTGTTATCTCAATTTGCATTGTAATCGAAAGGTTTAGGTGTAGCAGGGTCTCCAAAAAGATTGGAACGTCCCTGCACACTACTACATATTTTTAATATCACCATACAACAATAGTTGCTTATTGAAAACAACGGTGCTACTTACTACAACAAGCACAAACGGCTGCTCGTTACAACATCGATGGACGGATGAAACGGAGGTTTGAACTTCGATAAGCACAAACGACCGCTTATTATTACAACATCGATAGAGCTTATAAGTTGAATTAAACTTTAACTTTGAAAGCACACAAACCCTAATAAAATTAACGGATAATAACACTCGCATATGCCATTACGCTTTACCAAACCTTTTCCTTAAAAACACAAGCAGGTTTTCTCTTGGAGGTAATATTTCCTTAACGACTTGGCAATTGACAAAGTTATCAGCCCATTCTGTTAATTTTGGAAACTTATCTTTTGTGACCAACTTTATTTCAGTTACTTCTTCGATTACTCCAAGCCAATACGCTATGAAATCAGCGGCGATATCTACGAGGTTAATGTTGTCACCTCCGAAGAACTTGGTACCTTTGACGGCGAGTTCATTTTCTAGGATTTGAAGTTGCTCACAAGCTTCTGCAATGGCCTGCTCATCTCCATTGTTGCTATAAACCTTGAATATTGCAGGCATACACTGAACAAAACATATGATGAAAATTCAGTTATGGTTCTATTGTTAAATAAATTATTTCCAGCCCAAAAAGGAGTTATAGCGAGGATGTCATTGCTAAATTAATAAATTAGCTCATAAAGGAAAATCAATAATGCCCAACTAAATGTCTTTATGTCATATTCCCCTTTTAATTCCAAAAATAGAAGACTGATGTTTAGCCATGTTTGGTAGTGGTTTAATGTTATATAAAGTGACTTATTCAGTAAGTTTATGGGAGGGAGTTTTATACAGAAAGTCAAGTTTTTTTTTTCAAAACCTTACCCCCCCCCCCCCCCCCCCAATTAAAAACACACTCCTATAAAAACATTCCAAAATCAATGTGTATTACAATCCAACTAATTTAGAGCTACTAATAAGCCCTAAACATATATTACAATCCAAAATCAATGTGTATGTGTGTGTATAATTTCACATTTGTTGATCAATCGCAAGTCGATGAACCACCTTTCGGAAGGGTTAAATATGATCCTAAATAGGATCTCCCACAAGAAGAGTGACAAATCTCCATATCAATTATGGAAAGGAAAATTACCATCTTACAAAATGATGAAAGTGTGGGGTTGCCTTGCCAAGGTTCAAGTGCTTTTTGCCAAAAATGACTAAACTTGGACCTAAGACCATTAATTGTGTATATATAGGACCTGCTCATAATAGTGTTGCATATAGATTCTTAGTATATAAATCTAGTGTAAATGACATAAGTAACAACGCAATCATAGAATCTGCAGAAGCAGAAGTCTTTGAAACTATCTTTCCTTGCAAAGAAAAGGAGGATCAATCCTCTAATTCAATGAAAAGGTTGCTTGACGACACACACACACCTTAGTTGAAACAAATGAAAATGATCAAGGACATAAAGGTGAAACCTTCAAGGTTCAAGAAGAATCGGAACCAAGGAGAAGCAAACGTGGTAGAGTAGCCAAAGACTTTGGACCTGATTTTATGGCCTTTCATGTTGAAGGAGAACCTCTATCTTATAAGGATGCCATGGAATCATCCGAGACACCTTATTGGGAAGAGGCAATCCAAAGTGAGATAGACTCCATAGTACAAAACAATACATGGAGATTGGTTGACCTACCTCCGAGTCATAAAGTAGTAGGCCATAAATGGATATTCAAGAAGAAGTTGAGACCCGATGGCACTATAGAGAAATACGAAGCTTGACTAGTTGCCAAAGGATATCGACAAAAGGAAAGTCAAGACTTCTTTGATACCTACTCTCCGGTCACAAGGATAACGTCTATACGAACGTTGATGGCCATAGCAGCAATTCATAATTTGGAAATCCACCACACGGATGTGAAAACTGCTTTCTTGAATGGAGAGTTAGATGAAGAAATCTATATAGTCTGTAAATTGATCAAGTCCCTTTATGGACTTAAGCAAGCGCCTAAACAATGGCACGAAAAGTTTGATAACACTTTGATATCAAACAGGTTTCAAATAAACGAGTGTGATAAATGTGTCTATGTGAAGCAATACAAAAATGCATGTGTCATTATATGTTTGTATGTAGATGATATGTTAATCTTAGGATCGAACTTAGATGTAATCAATCAAACCAAGAAGATGTTGCACTCCTCGTTTGACATGAAGGACTTGGGAGTAGCAAATGTAGTCCTTGGTATAAAGATTCAAAGAAATCCAAATGGTTACATCCTCACCCAATCTCACTATATTGAGAAGGTACTTCGTAAGTTCGGTCACTATGATGATAAACTGGTAGTGACTCCATTTGATCCTTCTAGTCAATTGAAGAAGAATCAAGGAGAAAGTGTGGCTCAATTAGAATACACTCAAGTCCTTGGAAGCTTGATGTATATCATGAATTACACATGACCGGATATAGCATACAGTGTGAGTAGACTTAGTCGGTACTCACATAACCCAGGAAAAGATCATTGGTATGCACTAGTGAGAGTGCTTAGATACTTGAAATACACAATGAATTACGGGTTACATTATACCAAATATCCTCTGGTACTAGAAAGGTATGGTGATGCTAATTGGATATCCAACCATTCTGAGAGTAAGTCCACAAGTGGATATGTGTTTACACTTGGTGGTGCATCGGTCTCATGGAAATCATCCAAACAAACCGTGAATACAAGATCAACAATAGAAGCAGAATTTGTAGCTTTAGATAAAGCCGCTGAAGAAGCCGAATGGCTAAAGAGCTTCCTAGAAGGTATTCCATTGTGACCAAAAGTCGTGACTGCCATTTGTATCCATTGTGATAGTATGCCTTCTCTCACAAGAGCAAAGAACCAAATATACAATGGCAAGTTATGACATATAAGAAGACACCACAATACAATAAAGTACTTGCTGAAAAATGGAATCATTTCCATTGACTACGTAAAGTCAACGGAGAATATCACGAAACCTTTGACAAAAGGCCTAAGTAGAGAGCAAGTATCCTTTTCATCGAGGGGAATGGGCTTAAAGCCAATACTATGATTTTCCTCGGCGGCAACCTAACCTAGCGAAATTGGAGATCCCATGGTCTAGGTTCAATAGGAAAACTAGTTGAGGAACACTCAAGAGACACTTATACACAGGTATGCCTACTCCTATGATGACTTTTATGTGTATATTTTCGTTGATGATTTATGGTTGAATTTTATATTCTTAATAGTGCTGATAGTTTTTTAGTAGAATAAAACGGAATATTCTTGATCGACATTACCTATGTGAGAATGATGTGTGGTCGCATATTTGAGGACGGATATGACTACGTCTTCTAAAACTCTCATGAAGAAATGATTCGTTAACGACCGAAATGAACACAACGGTAAGAATTAATGTATGTATAGATATAATATGTATGTTACCCAATGTCTAGATTTACTACAAAAAGTGGCTAGTTCAAGACCTTAGTTCACTATCCACGAAGTAGATCCGATAGGTATTCACTAGGAAAGGTTCAACTCCAAAAGACACCTCTTCCAATGCGTATTATAACTAGCTTGGTGACAGAAACATAAGTTCCATAATATTGCTTATTTTCTATTCAAATGTGGGGTATTATTTGGGTTTGATCATAGAAAATGTGGGGTATTGTTGGAACTTAGTTAAGAAAGAGAGGAACCTTGTCCCAAATAGGAGCCAAGATAAACTAAACATCACTTAATAAATCCAAACCATTGAGCATTAAATTAATCATTTAATTGCTTGAGCTTGGATTGTGGTGTTATTGGTGGGCTCTCCTTGGCATTAATAGATATATTAAATGTCAAAGATTGGGCCTTGGGGTCGAGATACATTGACTGTGGAAAGTGTGATGCATAATTGACAGTGGCTGGCGCGGGTCACGGCGCGACCTAAGTCGTGCAGACGCATGCGTGATGTTCCATGGACAAAGCCCAACGCGGGTAAACCCACGTGGAAACTCGCGCCAGACTCTGGACAGTTAATTTCGGTTGGTGCCACAACCTATAAAACCTACATTTTTCCCATTCGTTTTCTCCAACGAATTTCCCTCATTTTCTCTCAAAATTTATGGGTTTCTCCTCTTTCATTCTTCACCAAACATACATCGATAGATTCAAGTTTGATACTTGATACAATTGTTGTATCTTTTAGACGGACGCTATACGGACGAATTTATGTCTTAGGGCACTGTGATACGTGCAGGCCTCAATCGATTTCAATTCCTACAAGAATCTTCAATTCAAGTAAGGGTTTATTCGTTGTTTTTCCGACTGATTGTTGTTGTACTATGTTAATTACATTGATATTATATACAAGAATCAATCTTGTTCAAGTGATTGATTACTCCTAACAACATAAATATGTTTAATTATTTGAGAAAACCCCATATATTATGATAATTATGATAACTATTATCATAAGGTACTGTTTCATATTATTATTATTTTTCATCAAAGGTTAGAATTTAACATTTTGACTAACATATATATGTTTCAAAATGTTTTTGTTTGAAAATACTTTAGTTGTATTTTTTTTTCACAAACACATAAAAAATGTTCAAATGTTGAAACAAATATATGTTAATCAATACATTAAATTAAGTCATAAATGAAAAAGATTATGTGAAATAGCACATGATATACCAGTTCTCAAGATTATCACAATTTTATAAGTTCTCAGATGAAAAGCTTGTGTGTATATATATATATACATATATATATATATATATGTGTGTGTGTGTGTGTGTGTGTGTGTATTTTGTAAGGAGTAATAAAATCAAATTGGTAAATTAAACAACTAATATATAAACAACTCATTTAGGTTAAATTGGTCATTTTACTAGTCATGTCGTTCCAAAAATTATCCTCTCCTGTATTGTTAATTATATCCTGTCTCGATGCCAAACACACCTTAAATAAACAACCATATTCCAACTTATCATCAAGTTCTTAATTTATTAAGTTGTTTTTAAGCATTAATCTATTTGGATAAATTAAGATAAGTTGTTATTTGATTTTTATCTTAAATAAATAATCACTTTATTTATTTGTTCTTCGTTAATAATGCATATAAAACTAATAAGGATCATATATCTAAACCATCTATTAAAACTCTAAAACGGTTCTTGAAAAAGACCGTTCTTGAAAAGTAGTTCTTGAAAACCCTGTGTTTTCTAGGTGTTCTTCCCCCACGTACTACACGACCTTCTCCTCCCACGTTTGCATTGCTATAGAATCTCAATGGAACGATGCTCTCAACGATGCAATCGACTGGTTTTCCAAGGTACGCATAGCTTTTGGTTTTCCCTTCTTCCTCAATTTTTGTTATGCATCGATTTAGATTTCATCTTCTTCTTCTTAAGTTTTCTTTCTGCAACGATTTGATCTCTCCGATTGCAGTTCACTGATCATCGTTGCCGGAGAAAACTGCAGTTCACTCTTAATCTATATCTATACCATCTATTAAAACTCTAAAACGGTTCTTGAAAAAGACCGTTCTTGAAAAGTAGTTCTTGAAAACCCTGTTTTCTAGGTGTTCTTCCCCCACGTACTACACGACCTTCTCCTCCCACGTTTGCATTGCTATAGAATCTCAATGGAACGATGCTCTCAACGATGCAATCGATTGGTTTTCCAAGGTACGCATAGCTTTTGGTTTTCTGTTCTTCCTCAATTTTTGTTATGCATCGATTTAGATTTCATCTTCTTCTTCTTAAGTTTTCTTTCTGCAACGATTTGATCTCTCCGATTGCAGTTCATTGATCATCGTTGCCGGAGAAAACTGCAGTTCACTCTTAATCTCTCCGATTGCAGTTCACTGATCATCGTTGCCGGAGAAATACAATGATGCCAGGTGATGATTGCAGTTCACTGATCGTCGACAAAGACCCAAATTGATGTTGCAGGTATACCATTCATACTCTCGATTTAAGGTTTTTCGATTTTTCTCATCTCAATCGATTTTCATTTGTGTTTTTTTTCCTTTCAATCGATTTTTATTTTGGTTGCTCCTCTCAACCAATTACAGAATTGATTATCAATTTACATAATCGATTTTGATTCGATTTTCATTCTGTCTGTTCAATCACTTTACAGAAGTTACCAATCAATTTACGGAAGTTACCAATTTACAGAATCGATTTTGATTCTAGCGTCCACTTATGTTTTTTTTTTGACAATGGACATCTCCACGTCCTTTGAGGTGGTGATATACTGTTTTTTCATCTTTTTGATAATTGTTTCTTTCATCTCTAATTTTTATGAAGTAAAGACACTACATATTGTGATCACCGTCTAAATTTGTGGATTTTAAAATCTTTGCAAGTTAAATGTTCCAATGAAGTAAAAATTGGGCGAGCAAGAGCCACCATACTCTTTTATGTAAAGCTAGAAAATGATGAGGAATAATTTCTAGCAAGAGAGCTTGTATGTATTGACTTACTTTACAACTCTGATTGGTGAAACATTGAAACGAGATGCTTGTGTTTCATAAACATGAAACAATTATGAGTAGATTCACCCCTTGGTTTTGGATGGTGCTGTAGTTGACTGGTATGGATATAATCAAACAATCTTGAGGATTGAGTTGAAATTTCAACCAACTCCGTAGTTGGTAGGTACCAGGGCATGCTTGCCTTTATGGAAGTTTAAGCATTTGACCCATCCCAATATTCCAGATTTCTTTCAAACATGCCAATTTGTTTACAAAAATCATTTGGTCATTGTTTCCCAATTGAACCAAGCATTATATATGCAACATAAATTTTATATTAAGATCAAGCATAATAGATCAGTCGATGGCATTTTAGCAACAATAAATTTTATATTATGTATGAATCTTGAATCCTGAAGTTTTGGCTCTGTGCTCAAATGGTAGTGGCAGCATTGTCTAATTATCTTTTTCACAAAGTTGACCTACATTATACATTTGTATATTAATTCAAGTAGGTTGGTGATGCTCAATAAGGGTTACATATATTGCTACAATGTGTATGTGTGTTTATGCTTGAAATTTTCTACTTGATTCTTTCTTTGTCCTCTCCCAACCATCCATCCATCCATCTCTGTAAGATTTAATTGAAGTGCAGGAGGCTTGATTTTTTCTTTAAACTTTAAGAACGTGAAATATTACAAAATAAGCTCTTAATTTTATTTTTCTTATCTTCTTCCTGCCTATCTTTGTGATTCTTACGGTTCCAATTGATGAAGATCAACAGTAAAAACTTAAATGCATACATATTGTATTAGTTATAACAAACTCAGTTGGAAAAAGAAAAGCAAAACCGTTAAAGATGAAAATTTCACTCAGTCGAGAGGTAAAACTCATGTATGCAAGGACTATGGACTGTGTTGAATTTCTAAGAGCGGATATGGGATGGACATGAGAACATGTATTTTTGATGTTATGTTTGTAGATGAATGTTAACTAAGATTGTAGCATATGTGCAAATAAGTTTCTTTGTATTTAAAAAATGTAACATATACTGCCATCATCGAAGGGGGAAACACCAACTGACATCAATGATCTTTACTATGCAGGGGGTTAGAAAATCATGCCTTCTTCTGCAGTTCACATACAAGCATTTTCAGCCAGTTCATGATTTAACCATTGGTGTTGAATTTGGTGCGAGAATGACAACAATTGACAACAAACCAATAAAGCTGCAGATATGGGACACGGTTTGTTATTGCCTCTTTTTTTCCCTCCTGTTCTATAGGTGTCAAATTTTTCTTGTTTTCGCACTTGATTCAACTCTTTTTAGGCAGTCTTCTGACCTGTCATTGAATTTCTATTCATCTTTGTCAATTCTTCTTTCTTTTTGTTATGTCAGGCAGGGCATGAATCGTTTAGATCTATAACAAGGTCATACTACACAGGTGCTATTGGTGCACTTCTGGTTTATGACATCACCAGGTATGATTCCATGGTGAAGTATTTGGAAGCATTAAAATTAGTTCCTGCTTCCTTCTTCATTTCAATATTTGAATTGAAACACTTAGCACAATAGATTTTTTACTTCAATATCTAAAATGTGATATACATGCAAATATAAAGTTAACTTTTACTAAAATGATGTAAAAAAATAGACAACAATCAAGTTATTTACTCATAACATTGAACGACAAAAATTTGGGATTTGAGTTGAAATGAAGATGCAGTTTAAAATTTTCAAGTCTTGCTGATGTGGCATGGAAAATGTTCATGCATTTCATTATGTTACAAGGTTTCTGGCTTACATTCAAGCCCAATTGTTTGGCACCAGATCAATATTCTGGCTGTATTTACTTTCTTCCCTAATAAAGTCACAAATAATGGAAAATTACTTTGCCAAAGGGCATCTTTATTGGGTCATTTGGTTAAATGACCTTTTGGAAATGTTTCAATTTTCAAGTTTCTTTCGGTTTATGGACAAGGAAAATGGGTATTAAATCCAATCTGTTTATGTCGTTTACCTGTTAACATTTTGAAGAAAAACCTCATAACAAGTCGTAGGTTGTTGTGTGTATATTTGATTTGTGATTGGTATCTTTATAGTTAGTTGAAATTAAAATATTATGAAAATGATGATGGCATCCATACTTGATAAATTAGAATCTGCTTGTGTCATGGATTTGTGATTGGTAGCATGATATGGAATTTAATCTTTGTAGTGGAGATTAAATTATTGAAAGAAAATGTTGTTGGCATCCATGTTTAGCTAATCTGCAAGTCCAATAGGGGACTGTTTTGGGATGTTGTCTACTGATCCTATAGGGACTGTTTGGGTTTTAACCCAACTCATCGCACCAGTTAAGTTGTTATTTCAAGAGTCGACTTCGATCGACTTCTTCCATTAGTGAGGGACCCGACTAAGACTTTAGTTTTCTAAGTGTTTGATTAGGGTACTTGCGTTGGTGTGTATACACTCGTATTTCACTCAATGTCGACTTGTTCAGGTTAAATAATCACTCTGTTGCCTTAAGTTTGCTTTAGCATAAGACGGGACTCGGTGAATTTTCTTAAATTTTTGTATAGAATTACTACTTCTCACGATAATAAAAGGATTCATCGAATATCAGTGATTTCTATACATGTATTTTATGAAATGCAATTGAGAGTGATTAAATGCCTATTTTATTACGATGATGGTTGCATGTTTCGACTCAAAAGTTCAATGCATATGAGGGTTGACATGTTATTGATTCTGGAATTGGTATCTTACACACGGTAGGTGTGACGGGTGTGAGGCAATAATGGTCCACACGAAATTGGGAAAGTTAACCATGAATTTGTTTCACGGGGTGTCATTGCCGGTTTTGATCATGATCTTACCGGAATGATCATCTAAACTATTTGGATGATGCAACTACCGTGGCTAGATACTCAAAAGGGAATGTGAAATGACGTTAGTTTGTAAGATATTTGTTTGAGACCTAATCGTTATTTTCATTTTTATACATCGTCTTATTATTGAAACCTTTGAGTTTGGGGTTATTACAGGATGTGTATGTAGATTTCATGCGACATTTGAACATTGGGGGTGTATTTCTCATCAAGGCCCAACCATTTCATTTATGTGTCAGTCTCTAAATCTAAACCATTGTTATTCCCATTCTCTTATGCATGTGAGGTAATACATAAACCAATATATTGAAAGAAAATGAAGGGACCGGAGGCTGAGGCTGATACAAGTATATGTTTGTTGTTGGTTCTTTAGATTCTGTAGTTGGGTTTTGATACTTCTATGTTCTCCCTTTTTTCAGAGTTTGACAACATTGGATCATCCATCAATGAGACGCTGTTGGGTTTTCCGTTCAGTTGGTTTACACTTTAGATAAATGGACATGTCCAATGTTCATACATTTATTATATTTAACATTATTGATTTATACAGGTTGTTTTTAAACCCTGTTTTACTTATAAACTTTTCATTTATTTTTCAGTCTCACTTTACGTCAACTTTACATCAATGCAGTGGGTAAATAACTATATCCGTCAAATTACCATCGAGGAGGAAAATAGAACAAAAAATGAAACATGATTGTCATTTCAAGTTTTCGCGCCCCGCATCGCGCGCGGGTATATGACTAGTACTTCTAAACCAGAATCTTTTGGTAAAACTTTTGGCATACGTTTTCTATTTTCAAAAGAAGTTTGTTGCTGCGAAAACCTGAAAATGGAATCAATCCGTAGTTAAGCACGAATTGAATCCCTAAATTATAGTGCCCTGTGTAATTAGATCTTCCACGAACTATTGAATAACCACAAAAACCAGTAAACATTAATCAGGATTACGAGAGAAAACGAAAAATCATTACCTTATCATCAATGAATTTCGCCCAAAATCGAGCAACGGCTTTCTCATAAGGATCCTGTGGCAAAATCGGAACTCCTTTCCAGACATCATCGATGTACTCGACGATCACAAGAGACTCCGAGATCGGCTTTCCGTTGTGCAGCAGCACCGGTAACTTCTTATGAACAGGATTGTACTTGAGAACATCGGCACTCTTGTTGCTCAGATCTTCTTCGATGTTTTTGTACTCGATTCCCTTGAGATTCAAAGCAATTTTCGCTCTGCAAACGAATGAACCTTCTGCAACAGCATACAACTTCACTTCATCCGCCATTTTTCTGGTGATCTGATTCAATCGCAGCAACACCTACGTTCCCGCTGAATTTTGGGATATGATAGTGTTCTTTCTATCAATATACCAATGAGGGATTATGTGATATTAATGATTAATATCTAATGTTTAATAGATCACACTTATGTTTCTAGTCAAATGTATTATAATATAATAATAGGGTTGAGTTTCGGTGAGAAGTTGAGGTTAACGTGAGAAGTGTGAGAAAAATGGATACACATCAGAATGAAATTCATCGAGATAAAGATGCAGCGAGATGCACTAGATCAATTCCCTTCTAAGGCACAATGTATGTAAGGACATGAGGTTAAAAGTGATCAAAGTTCAGATCCATTTCTTACGCTTCTCACGTTAACCTCATCCTCTCACACGATCCTTCGCCTATAATAATAATAATAATATTGGACATCGGTGTTATGAAGCCCGACTCGTTAAATTAAACGAGTTTTATTTTGTGTTCAAGATCGACTTGAGTTCAAGAATTATTAAGCTCGAACTCGAGTAGCTCGTTAAAAGCTCGACTCATTTACACCCTAGGCCTCCACATCCCATACCATTCAGACTGAACTTTTTCCCACGATTGCCCCTCCAATCTCGACCCTTCATCCTCTCGATTCCCTCCTCGCTCTAGATTTTGATAGTCGTTTCTACACAGACACATCAATGATCAGCGATTATCTTCTCACTCTTCACCCCCGGTCTCGATTCTGGTAAACAGCTATCTCGATTTGTGTTACCCTTTCAGTTATTAGGTTTGATGTTTCTCTGTTTTTGAGTTTGGTGTTTTATGATTTGGATTTGGGTTTGATTGTTTTTCAGTTTTTAGGCTTGTATTATTGCACATAACGTTGTGTTGGTTTATTAAAGGGTATTAGAAAATTATGTTTTTACATTTGCTTCTAGAACACCTTCCCAGCCATCAAGATCTTGCCAAGTGGCAATGGTAAGGAAAATTGTTTGTTAATTGATAGCAAATGTTTGTATGACACTTGCTATCAATATCACTATGAATGCTAACAACATACACATTATCATCTTCTTAATGATAGCAAATGGTTGAATGATTATGGGCCATTCTTCATGTAATCTTTTTCACCATTAATTATCTTATATCTTTTATTCAAAAAATTTAATTGGAATTTTTGTCAAATATTAACTTTCATCCAACATAAAATTAAATATAATGGTAATTTTATGTTATTCATGATTCAAAACAGTTTCTAAATATACATTTTCTATCTAACAATAAATAATACATAATCTATTAATTATTTTAGTCATTTATGGGATGTTTGTTTACCTCTTAATGGTTCTATTAAGAGGCAACATCTGAATAGCTAAAAGATAAATCTTGTTTGACAAAAGAAATGGTTGTCTCTTAATGGTTTCAAAATCCTTTTAATGATTTTGTATCTTGACCCTCCCTTAACCATTAAGAACCTCCCTTGACCATTAAGAACCCTGATTTCATTATGAACAATTAGCAAACAACCATATTTCATTTTACACTATACCATAAAAACCTCTTAATCATTCAAACCACTTAATCACCCTGCACTAAATCATTCAGCAACTGCCAAACAACCCCTTAGTCATTATGTACCAAATGATTTTCAAGCTATTAAAGAGCAACCTTAAATTTTTCAAAAATAAAAAAATTATATTCAACTCTAACAGATTTTTTATTTTAAAGATTACAACATTAATTATATTATAAATTTATTATATATATATATATATATATATATATATATATATACTAGTGTGGGAACCGCACGTTGCGCGGTAGCGCGAGTTATTTTGTTTAAGACTCAGAAATTGTCTATATAAATATATATTATTTCGTAAATAATATATATAGTGAAATTGTCTATATTCAAATGGTTTGTAAAAATGAGCAGAATCAAATTACTTGGAATTTTAATATATATATATATATATATATATATATATATATATATATATATATATGGGGGGGGTGTGGGTGTATGTAGAGAGAGAGAAAAAAAGATTTGTTAAGTAATAAAGTTATATAGTGAAATAAAATGAGTAACATTAACAATGGGCATAGGGGTGTAAATGATGCGAGTCGAGTTCGAGTATCATTATACTCGACTCGAAACTCGATTATCAAACTCGAACTCGACTCAAAAACTCGCGAGTAGTGAAAATACAAACTCGACTCGAACTCGATAACCAATTTCCAAACTCGAACTCAAGCTCGTTTCAAGCTCGAATTGCAACTCGAACTTAAGCTTAAAAACTCGAATCAAGCTCGAAAACTCGAATCAAGCTCGAACTCAGATCAAGCTCGAACTTGTTTAATACATAAAAGAACTCAAGGTGAACAAATAACTTAAAAGAACTCAAGGCGAACCCACTTTTAAAGGGTACTCCTATTAAAAAAGCACATAGGCTCAAGCCATTTAGCAAAAACAAAGAATGTAAAAGCAAGGGAAGGAAAGGTCAATATATAGTGAAGTTCTAAGCTTTGGGTTATATATTCCACCAATGTGGGATGGATTAGAGACACACCTTATATCTTTTACACTATCATTTTCCATTTTTTTAAAACTTGAGTTATATATTACAATGGATAATTTTATAATGATTTTATTTATTTTGTTTATTTTTTTAGTAAGCTAAAAATGATTACACTAGCTAGCTAGCTATCTATCTATCTATCTATCTATAAGGAAACCCATGGGGTATTGAGGTGGCACAATGAGGATTGAGTATTCTCAAATAGTGAATTGTGGTTGATATGGAGTTGTCCCACATTGGTGAGAAGTTGAAATATTTGAACAACGTGGTGTGTATAAGAAAGGTGAATGAGATGCATTGTTTAAATTCATATGGTTTAACTCATGGGGTTGTCTATCTTGGATGATTTTTTTTATTGAAAAAAAAAATTTAGTTTGATTCAAGGGGTTATTTTATTTTGGATGACCATCTTTTACAAAAAAAAAAAATAGTAATCATTATCTTTTTTATATATCTTTATATATATAAAAGAAAAACCTTGGGGTATTGAGGTGGCACCACGAGGATTGAGTATTCTCAAATGGTGAATTGTGATTGATTTAAAGTTATCTCATATTGATGAGAAGTTGAAACATTGGAATAAAGTGGTGTGTATAAGAAAGATGGATGTAATGTATTTGTGTCTATATAAAAGGTTAACCTTGGTATATTGAATATTCGAGGTTGGGTTTTAATCACCGTGCAACGTGCGGTGCCGAAAACTAGTATATATTAAAGGAGAAACCACCATGTATGACTATGAGGTGGCATCGCCTAAAGCCAAGAAAGTCATTTATCTTTTTTCTCTTTTATTCTCCTTTTATACTTTTTTTCCTAATTTATCATCAACGTTGATTATTCATTTATGTTTACATTTAACATCATTCTCTTTGTTTTCCTACCTCCTTCCCATCCCCCATCGGTTTGTTTATGTTCTCTTCATCTCTATCAAATCGATCTCTCAAACCAATCTATCAATTTTTCTAAACATCATAAACCTACCTTTCTTTTTTAAAAGCAATGCGTCTCTTTTGCTTCCTCATGAGTTCTCCATCATTCAATCTCTTATTCTTCTTCTCCGTCACTTGATGTGTTTTTGATTTCATAAACTGTTATTTTTCAATAAATCGTTTTTTAAATTTACTTTGAGAAGGCTAATCGAGGTATGCATTTCTTTTGATGTTTGTGAATTTTAAAGTTTTTTTAATTACTTTTGTATTCTATATCTTTTACACTATCATTTTCCATTTTTTTAAAACTTGAGTTTATTATTATTATTATTATTATCATCATCATCATCATCATCATCGTCAATTAAATTAAAATAATATTACTAATTATTATCATTATTTTATTTATATATCGAGTATCTCACGATCTTATCGGGTCGAGTATGAGGTTGCTCGACTCGACTCGTTAGTATATCGAGCCGAGCTATTCGAGTCGAGTGTTGACCGAGTCGATCTCGAGTAGCTTGCGAGTTGTCTCGTCTGATTTACACCCCTAAATGGGTGTGTAAATGATTTATACATTGTTTGTATTCATTGATAATATTAATGAAGTTTTTTTTTCTTTTTATAGAAATGACGACCTCTGAGATTTTATTAAAAAATAAAACAAATGTAGACGTAAATGACATGGTAACTAATGGCATGTAATAGAAATGTGTAGACATAAAGTTAAGTTATAAATAATATATAAAGATAATAATTCATCATTAATATAAATTACTATAGGGAATAATCCATTGTTAAAAAACTAATAATGTTTATAACTAACATATACAAACAATATTAAATTTTTATTATTATTAATTTCTAAGTTACAAATCATTGTAAATAAATGTTTCTAAATACTAATCAATAAATTTATTTACTATCATCAATAATTTAATTTTATATTGACACTAATTTAATATATGGGTTTTTTTTATAAGTTAGATATCAATATAAATAAATGTATTGATTATACTGCAAAAGTTGAAAAATTAAATAAAAATTATTTATGTATATGAATGATTGTAATAAATTTTTAGGTTTATATATTAAAAATTAAAAGATTTAACTATTATATAAACAAGAGTAAATTACAAATTTGGTCCCTGTGGTTATTCAAAATTTTGGATTGGGTCCCTCAAACAAAGTAATTACATGTATGGTCACCGTGGTTTTATTTTTGTTTTGGATTGAGTCCCTTTCCTAACTCTACTAACTGATGCTTTGTTAAGACATGGGTAATATTGTCTTTTTAGAATTTATTTTCTTTTCTTTTTTAAATTAATATAACATCTTCATGTCCATGTAAATGCTCCTGTCTCTGTTCTTCATCACGTTGAACTACATTGCCTTAACCACCACTTCTAGCTTCGATACCATCACCTCCGCCGACTTCGTTGTCGCGAACCTAATATCTTGTTTATCCTATCTTCTCTTCTCCTCGAACAATGGCGACAGATCGACACGTTCCAAAAATGAAATTATGTGAAACACATTCGAAATTTTGGTTTCCTTGCCTTTCAGTTTTATGTTATAGTCTTCGAATAGGAATTGTGGATTCTTTGGCGTTGCCTTCTTGAACCAGGACGATTCCATGATTTTGGAGTTTGTTTATCGACAATCCGGATTTGGATCAAGCAATCTCGTTATTAATCGGATGAGATCTATAATGTTTGAATGATTTGATATATTATTTACAGAATACAAGGCTATAAATAGAGAACTGTACAAAAGGGAAGGAGAGAAATACAAGGATAAATTAATTATCCTAAATATGGAAAATATACAAAAGTAAAGGTGCCAACAAGAATGAAGGAAACAGATTATAGACAAGCTTGAACTTAGGCTTTTGATTAGGTATTCCTTATACGCCCCCGCAAGATGGAGGATCCGTCGGAGACTCCAATCTTGGAGCGGTTCCGGAGGAAAGGTGCCCTCAATAACGGTTTTGTAAGCATATCCGCAAGTCGATCTTGTGAGCTGATGTGAAGAACCCGTAAGCTGCCTGCCGAAACTTGTTTGCGTACAAAATGATAGTCTAGTGCCACATGCTTCATTCGAGAGTGATAAACGGGATTAGCACAGAGGTATGTTGCACCTGAGTTGTCACAGAATAGTGATGGCGGCTTGGTGATGGTGATGCCAAGTTCAAATAGTAAATTTCTTGTCCATGTAAGTTCAGCTGAAGCATTCGCTAAGGCTTTGTATTCGGCTTCTGTTGAGGAGCGAGAGACTGACTTTTGGCGAGCAGACTTCCACGAGATAATGTTTTTTCCAAGATAAATAATATATGCAGTGGTAGAGTGACCAGCATCATGTACACCACCCCAGTCCGAATCGGAGAAGGCCGAGAGATCAAGAGAGGATTTTCGGTTGAGGAATAGACCATGGTGAATGGTACCCTTTAGGTAGCAAAGGACACGTTTTAGAGATTGCCAATGTGTTTGACGTGGATTGTGCATAAACTGAGAAAGTTTGTTAACGACAAAGGAGATATCCGGCCTAGTGAAGGCGAGATATTGAAGTGACCCGACGAGTTTGCGATATGGTGTAGCATCAACCTCGGGTGAGGTGTCGGAAACAGATAGGACCTCGGTGGGGCCGAGTGGAGTAGAAACATCTTTGGCACCATCCATGTTAAATTGTTGGAGAATATCCTGGATGTATCGATGTTGTGACAGAAATAGACCGGTTGGTGTGGGAATAACTTCAACACCAAGAAAATGATGAAGCATACCAAGGTCTTTGATGGAAATTTTTTGGCTCAAGGCATTAACAAATCGATTGAGGAAGGGTGTGTTGTTACCGGTAAGGACAATGTCATCAACATAAACCATGAAATAGCAAGTGACACATTGGTTTTGGTATATGAAAAGTGAGGCATCGGCTAAAGATTTGCGAAAACCAAAGGCAAGGAGGAACTTGGTGAGCTCATTATACCAAGCCAGAGGGGCTTGCTTTAAGCCATAAAGCGACTTTTTGAGCTTGCATATGTGACGAGGAAATTGAGGATTGACATATCCTGGTGGTTGGGTCATGTAGACATCCTCGTGTAGAGTGCCATGCAAGAATGCGTTGTTTACATCAAGTTGCCGTAGCGGCCAATTTTTCACAAGAGCAATGGAAAGGATGGTATGAATGGTGATGGGTTTGGTAACAGGACTGAACGTATCGAAGTAGTCCTTCCCGGGTTGTTGGTGAAAGCCTTTGGCCACGAGTCGTGCTTTGTATTTTTCAATAGAGCCATCGGGTTTTCGTTTGATGCGGAAAACCCATTTACACCCAATCGGAGTGTGGGAGTTAGAGGGGACAAGTTCCCATGTTTGATTTTGGAGAAGAGCATTAAACTCCAAATCCATAGCATGACGCCACTGTGGATCTTTAGATGCTTGAGTATGAGTGGTGGGTTCAAGTGTGGGTGGTAATGGATGAAGGGTAGTGTGGTTCACAAGGTTTGAGTTGTAATATTTTGGGTTGGGTTTGCGAGACCGGTGTGGACGAGGAGAGACAAGAGGAGATAGATTGGTTGTTTCGGAGGTGGTGTTAGATGGTGGAGGGCTTGTAGAATGAGAGGGAGTGGTGTCGATTGGAACAGGTTGTGAGGAGGAAGGGTGAGAAGAGGAGATGGTTGGATCGGTTGCGTTTGTTGGATCGGTGGTGGGTGTGGTTGAATGAGAGGGCGTAGAAGGGACGTCAGTTTGGATGGTGGATGATGGCTGGTAAGATGTTTGAGCGATGGGGTGAGATGAGTGGGTCGTGGGAGGTGGAGTTGTTTGAGGAAGTTGTTGAGCCATGGGAGGGGGATTGGGCTGAGAAGGTTGTTGGGCCATGGGAGGTGGAGAGGACTGAGGAGGTGGTTGTGGAATGTTGGAATATGTAGGTGGTTCGAAAAAGATATCGGGTGTAGGTAGGGGGTCGGGTGAGGGTCCGTGTGAGGAGAAAGGAAAAATGTGGTCGATAAAATCCACATGACGAGAGTGATAGAGGCGGTGGGTTAGAGGATCGTAACATTTGTAGGCGGATTTAGATGAAGAGTATCCAAGGAAGATGCACTTCGTCGAGCGAGGGTGAATTTTGGACTTAGCATACGGACGAAGCCAAGGAAAACATAGACACCCAAAGGATTTGAGTTTGGTATATGTAGGTGGAGTGTTGTATAATTTTTCAAATGGGGATTTGAAGTCTAAAATTTTGGTTGGTAATCGGTTAATAAGGTGAACCGCTGTTTGAAAGGCATGAGACCAAAACGAGAGGGGTAAGTTGGCATGATGCAAAAGGGACAACCCGGTTTCAACAATGTGTCGATGTCGACGTTCCGCCACTCCATTTTGTTCCGGAGTGTGTGGAGGGGTGGTAAAGTGGGAAATACCATTTTGTTGAAGATAAGGGATGAGACCAACATATTCTCCCCCATTGTCCGAGAAAAGAGAGATGAGGGGAGTTTGGAAAAATTTCTCGACAAGTGTTTTAAAGATTGGAAATAATGTGGAGACATCTGATTTTCTTTTAATGGGGTAAAACCATGTGTATTTGGAGAAAAAGTCAACAAAGATGACATAGTATTGATATCCATCGTTAGAAATTTTGACCGGTCCCCAAACATCGGAGTAGACAAGTGCAAGTGGTTTAGACACTTTAAATGAGTTTTCTCCAAAAGGTAATTTATGACTTTTATTCAAGGAACATGCATCACAATGAAAATTTTTATTCGACATATTATTGTAATCAAGTCCTAAATTATGTAGTAAACGCTTTAGAACTTTGATAGACGGGTGTCCAAGTTTATGATGCCATGAGAGAAGAGAGCCGGAATTCTTGGTGCTTGAGTTGAATTGCAAACGAGGATGAGTGGGAGATGCATAGTAGACATCGTTAATGTTCACCCCCCGCATGAGTCGCGCCCCCGTGCGAAGATCCTTAACAAAAAAATGTAAAGGAAAAAATTCGACGGAAACTTGGTTAGTCTTGCAAAGTTTAGCAACCGAGATGAGATGATTACGCAAACGCGGAACAAGTAAGACATTAGATAAATTTAAAGAGCGGGATGGTGTGGGAATCGATGCATGACCGATATGAGAGATGGAGAGGGTATTACCATTGCCGAGAACGATCTCTGCAACACCCTAAAAATAGGGATAACAAAAATCCGGAAAACGGACATAAGGTATACTAAAATTGCCACAGCAAGAGCCTCCCAAAAATGGGGAATATGTATTTAAATAACCTGTTTAATCACAATTGTAATTTAACGGACAATAAACAACAACCAACTAATCTAATTTCTACAACTAGAAAAGAGATTACAAAAAGGGTTGTCATCTATAGACCCAAACGGTCTATATCCAAAAGTATAACGCGTCCATGTGCAATTCCCCAAGCTCTCACCCCAATGCAACTAAAACTGCTTAAGACCGCCGCCGCTAGAACCTGAGATACACATCGACACCAAACAAGTGTTAGACCAAAAATCCTAGTAAGTTGAACAATAATAAGCATACATGAAAAGGCATATTTCTTATCAGCAGTTAACCATAGTTCAACAAATGTGGAGTCAATAGGGGAGACCCATAGCACCAATCAAGTCCCACCCAAGAGTCGATATACCTTGATGCCCTTAACAAGGAACACCCCAAAGGCCCAACCCACCCGAAGACTATCGCTAAGAAAATTCCCCGAATGGCGGAGGTCTAGGCACATACCATCACAGTGGAGCCCAAGACTATATCCTGCTAGTGTACTGACTTGGTTCATCCACATAACATTTATAAGGGGTACTTTAGGTATATTTCAACCCACATAATTCAATACCAACTACGGGTATAGTATTACCACCTTATCCTCATGATGTCTAACAAAAGACCCAATGTAAATCATGCTCATCATACATATAAACATATCACCAAAATGGTGTTCCAACTAGAATCATCATCATGCCCATATATGCATACATTTAACATATCAAGGTACCCACATTATGTATCTATGAGACAAATCCCAAATAATGATACATATAACAATAGTCATGGCAAATCACCCATATATATATGCATCTTCCAACTATTATCATGAAGAATCCCCAAACATTTGAACACATAGAGATAAAGTAGCAAATAGGAGATTATGATGTGTATCTAGTTTTAACAAAGGGTTAGTAAACTCACAATCTAGGTTTTGAACCCAAAACCTAGAAAGTATGGAAACCCTAGAAGTTGGAGGATGAACTTGAAGATGAGAATGAGACTTGGAGAAACCCTTGAATCTTCCTTGGAAATGAAGTTAATGCTTTAATCCAAAACTCAACCACCAAAGGATAGTATTTATGAGGGCTAGGGTTTGGTAAGAGAAGAATGGAGACTGAAATGGGAGCTCCAAAAATCGCAACCAAAATATAGGTTTTGAGAGAAATGAGGTTAAAATATGATAAGGGTTCATTTAAGGCACTGCACCCCGACGGCGATAGTGCCAAGGGCACTATCGCGAGTCACAATCGCGAGCATACACACACTTACGATACATCTTCCGCGAGTATGCCCGACGATAGTGGCAATTGTCACTATCGCGTGTCACTATCGCGAGACTCCCCCCCCTCTCGGTACAATTCTGGCGATTGTGCCATTGTCACTATCGCGATGGCACTATCGCGCCAAGCTCATCCCAGACCGAAAACTTAGCAAAATTCGAAAATGAGCACGAGGTCTAAACACATGCAATTATTATATAATCAGATATCATCTTAGTCCCATAAATAAATATCATATGCATATATGAAAAACTCATATTTTTAGAATTTTAGATAAACACATTTAAAGTATTAGGGAACAAATACTTACCTTATAAATTTAAGGATGTTACAATCCTCCCCACCTAAATGGGATTTCATCCCCGAAATCTTACTCTAAGCAAACAAGTGAGGATAACGCTTCTTCATATCATCTTCGGACTCCCAAGTAATGTTAGCACCCCGATGGTGCTTCCATTTGACTTTAACCATGACTACGTCCTTATGTCGTAACTTCTTCACCTTTGACTCCAAGATCCCCTCCGGTTCCTCAACGCAACGATTCCCATTGTCCACCCGAATTTCTGTCAAGGGAATAATGCTTTCCTCCTCGGCTAGGCACTTCCGAAGGTAGCATACATGAAATGTAGGATGTATTCCATCCATTTCCGGTGGTAAATCCAATCGATAGGCTTGCAACCCAATCTTTTCCAAAATAACGAATGGTCCAAGGAAACGAGGACTAAGCTTCCCACGCTTCCCGAAACGTATGATCCCCTTCCACAGAGACACCTTTAACATGACCCGATCACCCACTTGAAACTCAACCGACCTTCTCTTCTTGTCCGCATAACTCTTTTGTCGGTCTTGTGCCGCCTTTAGCCTCTCCCGAATCTCTTTCACCTTGTCCGCCGTCTCTTGCACTATTTTCGGCCCGGCGAATTGCTTTTCGCCCGCTTCTAGCAAAGAAACTGGGGTTCTACACTTCCGCCCATACAAGGCCTCGGACGGTGTCATTCCGATACTAGAATGGTAACTGTTGTTGTATGCGAACTCTACCAAAGGTAGGTGTGAATCCCAACTTCCCCCGAAATCTATTACACACGACCTCAACATATCTTCTAAGGTCTGGATCGTCCTCTCACTTTGACCATCCGTTTGAGGATGATACGTCGTGCTCAAATTCAGTCGAGTACCCAACTCCTTTTGCAAACTAGCCCAAAAATTCGAAGTGAATAAACTATCCCGATCCGATACCACATATTTCGGAACTCCGTGCCTTGACACCACCTCGTCGATGTACAGTTTAGCCAATTTATCTATTGGAAAAGTCTCCCACATCGCAAGAAAGTGCGCGCTCTTGGTCAACCGATCCACGATCACCCAAATGGTGTCGTGACCACGCAAGGTCTTCGGTAACTTTGTCACGAAATCCATAGTAATGTTGTCCCATTTCCACTCAGGAATGGACAACGGTTGCAAACTCCCATACGGTCTTTGATGCTCTGCCTTGACTTGGAGGCACGTGACACACTTCTCCACATAACTTGCCACATCTAACTTCATCACCGTCCACCAATAATTTAACTTTAAGTCTCTATACATCTTGGTGCTACCGGGATGTATAGAATATTTCGACTTATGTGCTTCCTCGAGAAGCAAGCCACGATTTCCCCCAATCTTGGGCACCCAAATTCGCCCTTGGAAGAGTTTGAGTCCACGACTATCTTCTGTTAAGAGTTCCTTTTGCTTGGTCATAACCTCGGCCTTGAGGTTCTCTTCTTTAAGTGCTTCCGCTTGGATCGTTCTTATACTTTCCAACAAACTCGACACCACATCGATTCTGGTAAGGGACATTTTGACACCTTCGCCATGATTCCTTCGGCTCAATGTATCCGCCACCACATTAGCCTTACCGGGATGATAGAGTAGGTCACAATCGTAATCCTTCAAAAGATCTAGCCATCTCCTTTGTCGCATGTTGATCTCCTTTTGGTCGAAGATGTACTTGAGACTCTTGTGATCCGTGAAAAGAGTACACTTGGTTCCATACAAGTAGTGTCGCCACAACTTCAATGCGAAAACTACCGCCGCCAACTCCAAATCATGAGTCGGATAGTTCTTCTCATGATCCTTTAATTGCCGCGACACGTAGGCTATCACCTTCCCCCTTTGCATTAGTACGCACCCAAGTCACATCTGGAAGCGTCACTATACACCACAAAGTCTTCCGACCCTTCGGGTAAGGACAAGATCGGGGCTTCGCACAACTTCCTCTTGAGCGTCTGAAACGCTTGCTCTTGTGCATCGGTCCAAAGAAACTTGACGTTCTTTCTTGTAAGGGAAGTGAGCGGTGTAGCCGTCTTTGAGAAATCCTGAATGAAACGTCGGTAGTAACCCGCTAAACCCAAGAAGCTTCGGATCTCCGTCGGACTTGTTGGGGGTTCTCAACTCATCATTGCTTCGATCTTTGCCGGATCCACTTTTACCCCGTCCTTTGATACCACATGCCCCAAGAATTGCACTTCTTGAAGCCAAAATTCGTACTTCGAGAACTTCGCGAACAGTTTCTCCCTTCTTAGAACTTCTAATACTTCCCGTAAGTGTCTTCCATGTTCGGACTCATCCCTTGAATATATTAAAATATCGTCGATGAAGACGATCACGGATTTATCCAAAAATGGGCGACACACACGGTTCATCAAATCCATGAATACGGCCGGAGCGTTGGTTAAGACAAACGGCATCACCAAGAACTCATAATGACCGTATCTCGTTCGGAAAGCTGTCTTCGGAATATCTTCGTTCTTCACTCTCACTTGATGATAACCGGGCCGAAGGTCAATCTTCGAGAAACATCCCGCCCCTTGGAGTTGATCAAAGAGATCGTCGATGCGAGGTAGAGGGTACTTGTTCTTCACCGTGACTTTGTTTAACTCCCGATAATCTATGCACATCCGCATGTATCCATCTTTCTTCTTCACGAACAAAACCGGTGCTCCCCAAGGTGACGAACTTGGTCGAATGAAGCCCTTATCCAACAACTCTTGAAGTTGCGTCATCATCTCCTTCATTTCTGTCGGTGCCAAACGATATGGAGCACGAGCTATCGGAGCCGCTCCCGGTGTGAGGTCAATCTGAAACTCCACTTGCCGTTCCGGCGGTAAACCGGGTAAGTCTTCCGGAAAGACGTCCGAATAATCTTGCACTACCTCTACATCTCCCACCGACTTCTTTTCCTTCTTTGCGTCCACAACGTAGGCCAAGTACGAAGGGTAGCCTTTCGCTAAAAACTTGCGAGCCTTAAGAGATGAGATAATAGGATTATTCCTCTTTCCTTTCTCTCCATAAATGGTTGACACCCCATTTTCCGGCAATGGTACTTGGATCATCTTTTTGGAGCAAAAGATGTCCGCCTTATGCCTCACTAACCAATCCATGCCTATGACTACATCAAACCCTCCTATAGCCGTAGATAGTAAATCTACTCCGAAAGAAATTTCGTCGATCTCTAGAGTGCAATCACAAAAACGGTCACGAATGATCACTTGATCTCCATTAGCTAATTCTACTACTAACGCATCGGGAAGAACACTAATAGGAGTGGTGAATTGTTTACAGAAAGCATCCGACACAAAAGAACATGTAGCACCCGAATCAAACAAGACACGAGCAGGCATGGAGTTTACTAGAAACGTACCCGAAACAACATTCGCGGTCTCCTTTGCCTCCTCGGTAGTCATCCGGAAAGCTCGACTCGGTGCCCGTGATGGTTGCTCGACCCTAGCCGTCGAACCCACAAAATTTCCACCACCTCCTCTAACCAGCCTTGGACACTCTCGCTTCATATGCCCCGGCTCTCCGCATTCATAACAAACCGTCTTACGGAGGGAACACTCTCGAGTCGTGTGATTTTTCTTACCACAGTTGCTACACCCAGCTGGACCGGAGGGAGTCCTTACAGCGCACGGCCCCGAGTGCTTTGATCTACACTTATGGCACCACCGATCTTCACGGCGTTTATCACCCGATCTCCCGCTTACAAAGGGTCTAGATTGACGAACGGGCCCAGATGGCCCCTCCCACTTCCGTTTCTCACCAACGTACCTCTTCTCATCCCTTTCCGAATTGATGTCGTCCTCAATGAGTAAGGACTCCTCGATAACCTCTTGTAGAGTCGAACACTTAGCATTCCTTACATCCGTTCGCATTCCGGCCGGTAAGCCCTGTTGATATGCTTTCATCTTCGACTTTTCGTCGGGGACTAGATGTCCCACCAAGTTTAGCTTCTCCAAGAAGAGTTTGGAGTAGCCAAAAATCGACATATTCCCCTTCTTTAGATCTCGGAACTCCCGCTCCAACCTGTCCAACGACCGCTTGCTGCAGTATTTGTCCATGATCTTCTCCTTGAACACCGTCCAAGTTAACTTAGCCAGAACTTCCGGGGTGAGGGCGGATTGGGTGAGGTTTCACCAAATCAGAGCCTCTCCCCGAAGTAGCTGAGAAGCAAACTTGACCCGTTGACAAGGATCGCATTCACTGGACTCGAAGGCTATCTCTAATTCCTTGAGCCAGTACATACAAGCAACCGAGTTGTCTGAACCCACAAACTCCTTAGGGTGACACCTCAGAAACGTCTTGTAGGTACACCCTTTATTCTTCGATTTGATTCCCTCAGCGGATGGTTCTTCAATCGTTACCACATTCGGTCCACCCAACCCCACAATAACGTTTCCAGCCATAATCTCGGGTTGACGGTTACTGACGTCTCGATCCTCTAGAAGTTTCATGAAAAACTCTTGCTGTTGGGTCATGGCCAACTGTTGTTGAGCCAAAGCCGCATTCATGGCCAACAACATGCTATCCCGAAGTCGGGTCTCCATGGTAACTTCCTCCATGATGGCGTCACCTGTGTTGAGGTTCCGGCGTGGAATGTGCTCAGGCCCTCCTGCCAAGATTCTGGGTATAGGTATGTCATCGGAGGTTGCCCCCACCGGGGGTCGTACTGTTGCAGATTCCACTTCTGGTTGCCCTTCTGGCATGTCCGGTAATCTACTTCGAGTGTTTACCATTAAAATCTTTCATGCACGTACGAGAAATAGATTGAGAAAAGACTAAGCGAGTTGAACTCATTGTACGTACTACTACTTTCATCAATTATCATAATAATAGTAAACCAAATATGCTCACGTAACAATGCATTCATAATAGCAGTAGCTAAGTGAAATTATGAACGAACCATACACAAGTATTCTGGTCACCATCATCACAACTTTCAATTACAGTAATTCCGTAATCCTAACGCTCTCCCCACCTAGGATTCCTACCCCAAGTGGACAGTGAAGTCAAAAAGTCTAAAGCTTAAGTCTAGATATGCTAAACAATACCTAGTTCACTTAAACTAAAGCTCTGATACCAACTTGTAACACCCTAAAAATAGGGATAACAAAAATCCGGAAAACGGACATAAGGTATACTAAAATTGCCACAGCAAGAGCCTCCCAAAAATGGGGAATATGTATTTAAATAACCTGTTTAATCACAATTGTAATTTAACGGACAATAAACAACAACCAACTAATCTAATTTCTACAACTAGAAAAGAGATTACAAAAAGGGTTGTCATCTATAGACCCAAACAGTCTATATCCAAAAGTATAACGCGTCCATGTGCAATTCCCCAAGCTCTCACCCCAATGCAACTAAAACTGCTTAAGACCGCCGCCGCTAGAACCTGAGATACACATCGACACCAAACAAGTGTTAGGCCAAAAATCCTAGTAAGTTGAACAATAATAAGCATACATGAAAAGGCATATTTTTTTATCAGCAGTTAACCATAGTTCAACAAATGTGGAGTCAATAGGGGAGACCCATAGCACCAATCAAGTCCCACCCAAGAGTTGATATACCTTGATTCCCTTAAGAAGGAACACCCCAAAGGCCTGACCCACCCGAAGACTATCGCTAAGAAAATTCCCCGAATGGCGGAGGTCTAGGCACATACCATCACAGTGGCGCCCAAGATTATATCCTCCTAGTGTACTGACTTGGTTCGTCCACATAACATTTATAAGGGGTCCTTTAGGTATATTTCAACCCACATAATTCAATACCAACTACGGGTATAGTATTACCACCTTATCCTCATGATGTCTAACAAAAGACCCAATGTAAATCATGCTCATCATACATATAAACATATCACCAAAATGGTGTTCCAACTAGAATCATCATCATGCCCATATATGCATACATTTAACATATCAAGGTACCCATATTATGTATCTATGAGACAAATCCCAAATAATGATACATATAACAATAGTCATGGCAAATCACCCATATATATATGCATCTTCCAACTATTATCATGAAGAATCCCAAATATTTGAACACATAGAGATAAAGTAGCAAATAGGAGATTATGATGTGTATCTAGTTTTAACAAAGGGTTAGTAAACTCACAATCTAGGTTTTGAACCCAAAACCTAGAAAATATGGAAACCCTAGAAGTTGGAGGATGAACTTGAAGATGAGAATGAGACTTGGAGAAACCTTTGAATCTTCCTTGGAAATGAAGTTAATGCTTTAATCCAAAACTCAACCACCAAAGGATAGTATTTATGAGGGCTAGGGTTTGGTAAGAGAAGAATGGAGACTGAAATGGGAGCTCCAAAAATCGCAACCAAAAGATAGGTTTTGAGAGAAATGAGGTTAAAATCTGATAAGGGTTAATTTAAGGCACTGCACCCCGACGGCGATAGTGCCAAGGGCACTATCGCGAGTCACAATTGCGAGCACACACACACTTACGGTACATCTTTCGCGAGTATGCCCGACGATAGTGGCAATTGTCACTATCGCGTGTCACTGTCGCGAGACTCCCCCCCCCCTCTCGGTACAATCCTAGAGATTGTGCCCGGCGATAGTGACAATGTCACTATCGCGATGGCACTATCGCGCCAAGCTCATCCCAGCCCGAAAACTTAGCAAATTTCGAAAATGAGCACGAGGTCTAAACACATGCAATTATTATATAATCAGATATCATCTTAGTCCCATAAATAAATATCATATGCATATATGAAAACCTCATATTTTTAGATAAACACATTTAAAGTATTAGGGAACAAATACTTACCTTATAAATTTAAGGATGTTACAATCTCATCGGGTCCTCCATATTCGGATAGGTTGTGCAAAAAGGCTTGGTCAGATGTGGCATGGTTAGAGGCTCCACTGTCAAACATAAGTGAAGATGCATGTTGTGGGGAGTTTGCCATGGAAACGTTGACGATCGGTTTCGTTGGTGCTTGAGCCAAGGCAAGATTATTGTGTTGCAAGAACCGTGCAAACTTCCGACAATCCTTGGTTTTGTGACCTGGAATATTGCAAAATTGACAGAAAAAATTGTTACGATTAGTTCTAAAATGTGACAATTGACCAGTGTTCCCATTGTTAGTGTTTCGTGGGACAAAGGTATTGGGCCTGGGTTGGTTTCTGGCGGCTGAATTGGGCCTCGTGAAGCTTTGGCCTGCTTGAGATTGTATCTGGCCGGTTCTTTGCGTGAAATTGACAGTACTAATTGGCTCAGTAGGTTTGGCCTCCAACAAAGACCTTTCATGATCAATCAACTTCTCATAGAGATCAGAGAAGGCAATGGTAGTGTCCCGAGTTTTTAGTGTAGCGGCAATCTCTTTGTAGTCGTCACCAAGGTGAGCGAGAATGTGAATGGTAAGGTCATCATCATCGATTGGTTTCTGCCCCAAGGCCAATTCATCATCAATAGCCTTCATCTCGTGGAGATATTCAGCAACGGGTCTGCTTCCTTTGCTGGTTGTGGTGAGTTTGGTACGCAAAGAGATGATTCTGGATCTGGAGATACTCGCATAGCTTTCAGTAAGATGGGTGAAGAGTTGGCGGGACGTTTCGGCAGAGGAAACGATTGGCTGGATGGTGTCGGAGCAGCTCCCAAGCAACGTGCCAAGGAGGACTTGATCTTGGCGGTACCAGGTAAGGTAAGCAGGGTTTGGTTTTCCATCTATGATTTTTGGTGGTGGTTCGGTTAAGCCATCCACGAACTGTTCAAGCGCGAGTCCAGTGAGGGTGGAGAGGACCTGCTTGCGCCACGAGGGGAAATTATTTGCTGTTAGTTTGATGGGAAAATTGGTGTTTGTGGAGAGTTGGATGACTGTGGTAGAGGTAGCCATTGCGGATCGGGAAAAAGAACTCAGGGGAGTCACAAAGCTCTGATACCATATAATGTTTGAATGATTTGATATATTATTTACAGAATACAAGGCTATAAATAGAGAACTGTACAACATGGAAGAAGAGAAATACAAGGATAAATTAATTATCCTAAATATGGAAAATATACAAAAGTAAAGGTGCCAGCAAGAATGAAGGAAACAGATTATAAACAAGCTTGAATTTAGGCTTTTGATTAGGTATTCCTTATAAGAACCATGGCGGACACCTAAAATCTCCTCGGTACATTGCGACGATGTTATCGTCCTGAAAAGGTAAGAATCCGGCGAAAAGGACGTACAGGATGACACTACAGGACCTGGTATCAAAGTTATATTCACCATCAATAGGATTATGATCACTCTCCACACCTGGTTTACAAATACAAAGTTTCAGCCTTAGACACTTTCTGATCTACATGTATTGGTCATCAATTTGAACCTTACATATGTGGATTTAAGCTCTGTTATGTCTGAGGTTAGTACATAAGAAATTAAAGCTCTGTTGGTCTAATACATATGTGATTTAAGCTCTGTTGGTGTTTTTATACACAAGAAATTATAAAAGAATTGCAATCTTGATCTACATGTATATTGATGTTTTTATGCAAGGAAGGTACCGGTCCTTTTTTTTTTTTTTTATCTTACATATATATACACACACACACTAAAACACAGATTAATATGAGACATAATTAGCAAAGCTCACACTCTGTTGGAGTAGCATGAAAAGTCAATCTTGCTTGTCCATCTTGTTGTGTATATTCGGATGTTGTCCTCTCATTAACCATGGTCGAAGAAACATTCAATTGTGTATTATTCCCCATTAATCGCATAAGCATCACAGTAATCATAGTATGAGACAGAATACCCAAACAAAACTTATACGCATTCTTATTAATTGTTGAGTTCGCATTATCCTATATCGATAAGTAAATGAAGTAATCGCAACATGTTGGGGTTAGATTGGACCTGTCGTAGATGAATTCTGATCGACTTCGAGTGGTCCTGCTTCCGGCAGAGGTTCGGCGAGAATTTCTTCTACTTGGGTACGTTGAGCTGTGGGCTGTACATGGTTTGTATTCGGGGCTGTCCGGGGTTGCCTTCCAGTTGTATCGGCGGGATGTTTCGACTCTTTTTGCTGCTGCGGCAGTTTGCAACTCGCAAACTCCGTTTCTGCTGCATGTTTCGTCTCGTATCATGATGCTGCAGTAACTTCTTCTCTTTTTGCTGCTGCTTAATTCATGTTCACTTTCGATTTAAAGATGCTGTTTTGGTTTTGTTATGCTGCTGTTAGTATAGTTCAATTTTGATGTAGCTGCTGCTTCATTTTTGGTTTTGTTATGCTGCTGTTTCAGTTTTTTGGTCCTGTAAAACTTGATTTTTGGTTGGTATTATATGTGATGCTGTTGTTCAGAAAAAAAAAACATTACAACTAACCACGAGTACAAAGCCAATATATTTTGGGGCAATGATATTTATTATGAAGACAACATCTCTGAAAGAACAAAATAGAAATTTACGTACTTTGAAGAAAGAATCATAACAATAATAAATTTATTTGGTGCCACATATTTACAGACAAAGAACTTAATCTGTTAGGTTCTAGAAAAGCTCAGGGAGTTCTGTATCGATCTCTATACCGGTTTGTGATTATGAAATTCACTTCAACTTCCTGCAAAAAAGTTATATAAAGATGGATGGTAAGTTGGGAATGTGAATGTCCAAATTTATGGGGAAAGGACTACGAAACGCGGGAGTGAGTGAGGGTGGGGAAGATTGCACTAAATGTTTTTATTAATATATATATATATATATATATATATATATATATATATATATATATATTATTAATTTTAAAAAAATTCTAAAAAGACAATATTACCCCTGTCTTAACAAAGCATCAGTTTACTTGGGGCTTAATGAGCTTAATGAAAAAACCGGCTTATTCGCGCAGACGTTTGGAGTGTTTACTTGGGGCTTAATGACAAAACCGGCTTATTCGCGCAGACATTTCCGGCTTAATCACTAAGTAGGGGAAAGATGTGTTGTCCCCATTAAGACACATCTTTGACATTTATACTCTTTAAAAATAAATACATGCCTACCTTCCTACTCAATAATCACGCAATAAAAACCTAGGTGCTCGATTTCACCTTCACTACTTGTTCGATTTCGATTTCACCATCACCGCTCGTTCGATTTTACTGCTTCAAGTTCATTGCTGGTTCGATTACACTATTTCAATTCACTGTTGGTTCGATTTCAACCCTAGACAATAATTTCATTTGGTCGATTTCTCCAAAGGTAATGATTTTATTGATTGTTCGATACTTGTTTCTTCTCCGTACTCGATTGTTGTCCCATACTTGTTTCCCAAGTTGATTGTTGTTCCATACTTATTTCTTAAGTCGATTGTTGTTCCATACTTGTTTTCTTAAGTCGATTGTTGTTCCTTACTTGTTTTTTCAGTCGATTTTTGTTCCATATTTGTTTCTTCTCCATAGCTGCTCGACATTTATGCAATGTAGATTTTTGTAACCATGATTTCTACAATGTCAATTTCATACTTGTTTCATACTTGCTACTTTTTGTTTGAACTTAGCTACATTGTGTTTGAATTTGGAAGTTTAAGTACTTAGGGGGCGTTTGGTTCGTAGAATGGAATTTGATGGAATTGGAATCCATTGACGGAATTTGACTTTGAAGGAATTTGAATGGAATTTGATGGAATTTGACCACGCGTTTGGTTGATAGGAATTGGATGGAATTCAATTCTTTCACTTTATCTAAGGAATGATGAATTCTTTGATTTGTGGAATTCAATGGAATTCAAAAGATTCAATCATGATCAATATGTGAACCAAATAAAGGAATTGAAATTTAGTTAAAAGAATTATCCATTCCAATTCCTTCAAAATCCATGAACCAAACACCTCCTTAATGAATTTTTGTTTGATTTTTGGATTATATCAATGAATTTATGAATATATGGCTTAAAAAATAAACAACAATTTATAAAACAACTTAAAATTCATATTCAGGGGTAAATTGGTCATTTCTGTTATTCAGACTGTTAATTCAAATAAAAAGGTAAACAACAGCATCAATTTATCCAGACAGACAAATTTATCCAGACAGACAAATATATCCATACAAGACTTAATGGAAAATTTGGTAAACAGTGGTAAACAGTGGAGTTAGGGAAAGGGACCCAATCCAAAACAAAAATAAAACCACGGTGACCATACCTATATTTACTTTGTTTGAGGGACCCATTCCAAAATTTTGAATAACCACATGGACCAAATTTGTAATTTACTCTATAAACAACTATAAAAAGTTTCAGCAATTATATATATATATATATATATATATATATATATATAGGGGTTGTTTCATTTGCAACCCTTAAAAATGTTGCAACCCTTGCAACCCACATCTTAACCGTCGGATTCATGATCGGCGGATTCAATAGATATGGGGCCCAATATTTTTAATTAAAAAAACAGAAAAATAAAAATAAAATAACCGTCGATCATGAATCCAACGGTTAAGATGTGGGTTGCAAGGGTTGCAACCTTTTTCAGGGTTGCAAAATATCCTTCCACTATATATATATATATATATATATATATATATTATGGAGGGAAAGAGAGTGTTGTTTTTTTAGTGTAAATCGAGAAATAAAAATAAAATGATTTACAGATATATAATTGTAATAAGTTATTTAAATTTTATGTTATATGAAATGATTTTTATATATTGATTATTTAAGTTTAAAAAATTAACATTTAATATGTTGCAAAATTTTTAATAATAAATTACAAACAAAAAAAAGTTTTGACAATTAATGTAAAGAAAACACTTCCACGTAAAATAAAAATCAAATAAAAAAGATAAGTATGAACAATGACTTCTCATTAAACTTGGATTTGATAGATTTTGTCAAAAGTAAATTTATGATGCTAAAAAAATTGATATATTGGTCACTTGAGAAATCTATTTGGTAGAGACGGAGAGAATCAGAAGTTCAAGAAAACGAAACGATGGGGAGATGAAGATGAGGTAGGAAAACAAAGGGACAATGTTAAATGTAAACATAAATGCTAATTTAATATATGAGTTTCTTTTATAAGTTATAAATTAATGTAAATTAATGTTTTTAAATAGTAACCAATGAATATTATTTACTACCACTAATTTTTAATTTATAGAGATACAAAAAAGAGATTGATTATAATGAAGAATTCGAAAAATTAAATAAAAATTATTTATATATACAAATGAATGTAATAAATTTTTTAGGTTTATATATCAATATTAAAATATTTAACTATTAAATAAATAAAAATAAAAGGTTTTAGCAATTATCTTTCTCTCTCTCTATATATATATGAGAAAGAGAGGGTTGTTTTAATGTAAATTAAGAAATAAAAATAAACGATTTACAAATATATATATATATATATATATATATATATATATATATATATATATATATATATAGGGTGCGTTTCTTTTGCAAACCAAGCAATTTGTACAAACTATGCAAACCACTATATTAGGAAACAATAGATATATTTATGGATAATGATTATGATTCATTAATAATGATTGTGATATATATGGAAAATGTTAAGTTTATTCATTATAATCATGATTTTAAATTAAGAAACATAATAAAATCATATATTCATTAAACTTGATGAACGACTAAGATTGGTTTGCATAGTTTGTACAAATTGCTTGTTTTGCAAAAGAAACGCACCATATATATATATATATATATATATATATATATATATATATATATATATATATATATATATATATATATATATATATATATATATATATAGAGAGAGAGAGAGAGAGAGAGAGAGAGAGGGAGGATCATTTGTTAACCTTGTATTTCTTGCTAACTATGTGAACCATAGGATTGCAAGGTTAGTTGATGTTTTATTCATTTATTTATTTAATACAAAAGGGTATTAACGTCATTTTGATATGTAATCTTTTGTAATTAATTGTATGGGAGTTACAAAAATGAAGATTCCAGAATTGCTGTGTAGGTTACGATTTCACAATTTTATCTTTTTTCATAATTTTTTTGAATCATTTCAATATTGTTTAAGTAAAAAATGTCAACAAAACCGTTCATATGTATTTATGCTAACGTATGAGTTCATGTTATTCATATCTGTTCATAGTTAACCATGCTTACATATATATGTTCATGTTATGCATATATGTTCAAGTATGTTCATGATGAAAAAAATGAGATTAACGTAAGTGTTTGTATGCAACTATAGTATCATCACAAAAGATGTGATTCACATACATTTATTTAGATGACATATACGATATTTTAAACTTTGTTACATTGATCGAGTAAAAAAGATCTTTATGTGAATATCGTATATGTTATCTAAAGAAATTTATGTGAATCACATCTTTTGTGATGATACTATAGTTGCATACAAACACTTACGTTAACCTCATTTTTTTCATCATAAACTCAAGTTTTAAAAGAAATGGAAAATGATAGTGTAAAAGATATAGAATACAAAAGTAATTAAAAAAACTTTAAAATTCACAAACATCAAAAGAAATGCATACCTGGATTAGCCTTCTCAAAGTAAATTTAAAAAACGATCTATTGAAAAATAACAGTTTATGAAATCAAAAACACATCAAGTGACGGAGAAGAAGAATAAGAGATTGAATGATGGAGAACTCATGAGGAAGCAAAAGAGACGCATTGCTTTTAAAAAAGAAAGGTAGGTTTATGATGTTTAGAAAAATTGATAGATTGGTTTGAGAGATCGATTTGATAGAGATGAAGAGAACAAAAACAAACCGATGGGAGATGGGGAGGAGGTATGAAAACAAAGAGAATGGTGTTAAATGTAAACATAAATGAATAATCAATGTTGATGAGAAATTAGGAAAAAAAAAGTATAAAAGGAGAATAAAAGAGAAAAAAGATAAATGACTTTCTTGGCTTTAGGAGATGTCACCTCATAAATGGTGGTTTCTCCTTTAATATATATACTAGAAGCGTACTCGCGCAATACAGTGAGATACATCATGAGTTTAATGTTTCTTTTTATTTTTTATTTTTTATCGATTTACAGTACGATTTTGGATGATTTTTAGAGAATGATAATGTTTTTTTTTATAAATTTGTTTAATTTAGACTTAATAATATAATGTTTTTTATATAAAAAAATTAAGTAGTTTGTTAAAATTTATTAATTATCTTATATATTTTAATTTTTTTATATTTAAATTGAGATGTTTATCCTGTTTTGATTATGTTTATCAGAATTCAAATTTCATAATTTTAGGGTTTGGGGATTAGAGATAAGGATTTTGAGAGATAAGGATTTTGGGGGTTAAGGATGGAATTTATTAATTAGGGTTAAAAGCATTTAAAAGTAGTACATATTGCTTCATTAGTTGTTTTTTAAGAGATTTTAAGTAGATTAGCATTAAATAATAGTACATAATGCTTAATGGGTTGTTTTTAAGAGTTTTTTATGTCTCTTTTATAATATACTAGCATCATGCCCGTGCAATGCACCGGGTGAGTAAGGTGTAAAATTTTATCGTAAATGAAAAATTAAAAGCCCTCGAGCGTGTACTCTCAAGTTCCACCGATTGACGAGTCTCTTTAGATACAAACACAAACACTCAAAGAAATCAAGAAGAACGGTAATAACAAATACACACTCAAGCAAGTTAAACAAAAACGAAAAAGAAGACAAAACCTGATACAGTTGTTTGAAAAAAGGCGCTACTCGATCGATCTTTTCGATTTCATCCTCATCTTCTCCATTCAAAATTCATGTTTAAATAAAGATATAAATAGGGGGAAGAGGGTGTGTTTAGAGATAGAGATACATGAAAATGATGATAACAATGGTTTTGAATTTTGATTTGAACGGGTTGGAGGGATTTAGGGATTGGAAGGAAGTTGAACTGGTTTAGGGATAAGGTTCAACGTGTTTAAGGATATGCATTGATAGTGTGCTTTAGTATAATGTTTTTTATATAAAAAAAATAAGTAGTTTGTTAAAATTCATTAATTATCTTATATATTTTAAATTTTTTATATTTAAATTTATAGATATTGGATGTTTTTTAGAGAGTGATAATGTTTTTTTTTTAATTTGTTTAATTTAAGCTTAATAATATAATGTTTTTTATATAAAAAAAAATAAGTAGTTTGTTAAAATTCATTAATTATCTTATATATTTTAAATTTTTTATATTTAAATTTAGATATTTATCCTGTTTTGATTATGTTTATCAGAATTCAAATTTCATAATTTTAGGGTTTATATTTTAAATTTTTAATATTTAAATTTAGATATTTATCCTGTTTTGATTATGTTTATCAGAATTCAAATTTCATAATTTTAGGGTTTAGGGATTAGAGATAAGGATTTTGGGGGATAAGGATGTAATTTATTAATTAGGATTAAAAGCATTTAAAAGTAGTACATATTGCTTAATTAGTTGTTTTTAAGAGATTTTAAGTAGATTAACATTAAATAATAGTACATAATGCTTAATGAGTTGTTTTTAAGAGATTTTTATGTCTCTTTTATAATATAGTATAGATATAGATATATATATATATATTAATATATATCTATATATATATTATAATCATTTTTAGCTTACTAAAAAAATAAACAAAAGAAATAAAATCATTATAAAATTATCCATTATATATATATATATAAAATATTGATTTTTTATATTTTCATGAAGTTTTAAATATATATATATATATATATATAAATATATATAATATTGATTTTTTATATTTTCATGAAGTTTTAAAACTCAATGCATATATTAATTGGCTTTTAAAATTAAAAATGAAAGCAAAATAAAAATAAATATTTTTATATATCTTAAAATTAAAATGAAAAGTTTTAGTAATTAATGATAGATATTTAATGTAGGGAAATTAATTAAAATACCCGTATTTCAATCTCGTATTACCTAAATGCCCAAAATCTCGACAGTTTTGCCAAAATACCCAATTTGGCCGGGATGAATAGTGAAATCCCGGCCTAACCCCGGGATTAATACAATGGACTTACGATTAACAATGAACGGTGAGATTGATAGATAAATTAGGTTAACCTCAGGATGAATAGTGAAATTCCGGACTAACCCCGGGATGAATAGTGAAATCCCGGGATGAACAGTGAATCCCGGCCAAATTGGGTATTTCGGCAAAACCGTCGAGATTTTGGGCATTTAGGTAATACGAGATTGAAATACGGACATTTTAATTAATTTCCCATTTAATGTGTGGTTTTTATTTAAAATAATTCAAAATTTTAGGAAAATAGATAAATACAAATGAAGTGTTGAGAAGTTGCCACATCATACCCTTAAGGTTTTACTTTAATATATATATATATATATATATATATATATATATAGATAGATAGATAGATAGATAGATAGATAGATAGATAGATAGATAGATAGATATATACTAGTTGAATGCCCGCGCAATGCGCGGGGTGTCAAATTTTATTGTGGATCGAGAAACTAAATCAAGCATACCCAATATATCTTACTAAAAAAAACTCAAAATCAGGGGCGTGTGAATGGATAAGATGTATACATGTATTCATTTACCCCAAGTAATAAAGAGGCTACACGCGTGCCTAATGCAGGAGTTAACTTCCTTGTGTCAAAACAAGCATTAAGAAAATGTTGATTCAAATGAATCGATTGTGGTATGGTCGTATAAAGTGAACTAACATATTGAAAATATAATTGAATCAATACCATATACAACCAAGAATACAGCAAAACTGAAAATCAAGAAACCTAAATTTGTATATGTTTTAATTTAGATGCAACATATACAAGTGCTTCAACGAAGCTATTTCCAAGCATGGCAACATCCAACTCACCTTTCTGCTTTAAATATCAAACTCACCTTTCTGGTTCAAACATCCGACAGAAAAAGCAACATTATATGAAAGATTTCAAGAAACAACAACATTTGAGAAAGAAATTAAAACAAAAATCATACCAGAAAATAGTTTGCTATCAATTCGAAGTTGGATACTGAGATGCAAAATGAAACATGTCAATACAAAAAGAAACAATTTCAATCATACAAAATAAGATTCTAGAACATTAGATTGACCAGAATACCTATGGATCGAGAATTACACGATGTTGAGGATGCTTGGTATGCATGACTCCAAGCGTTTGGTGGTTTTGATAGAAAGAGGCTTGATACGTTGTTATGGTAACCAAAAAATAACCAAATGTAATACCCACGGCAAACAAAAATTACACAAGAAATAGCAAGAACTAAGACCAATATGGAAAAAGGACCGTGTTTTTAGTGTTCTTTTTCTTTTTTGTGGCTGAGTTGGAAATGCCCTATCAATTTGTAAGAACAACAATAAGTTATACCATATAATATTAAATGTTGGTATTTTTTCGGATTGGACAAACGAGACGACCGAGAGATGCTGGTATGTTTTAACAGCTTCCTTAATACCTACATACAATGCAAACAACTTAACATTCATCAACTATCAAGCCTTAAGAAATCCACATGTTATAACTTGAAGAAAATGAAGGTAAGTAGCCAAAAAGAATTGTTTTACCATAGATGAGTTTTACTTGAGACCCACAAGTTTCCTTGTTTATGGCCATTAAACAGTACAAATAGACAGCTAATCAACCTCATGCTTAGATGCATATAGCATTTGTAATGACAGTAATCCAAAATTGAAAAACTGAGAAATACCCTGGTAATCGTTCATCTGGATGGTATGCACACGTGTGCATGTTACAATTTACTTGTATACGCATGTGCACACCATCTAGATGAATGGTTACCAGGATGTTCCTCAGTTTTTCATTTTTTTGCAGTTTTCCCCTAAATATATGAACTAATTATTTTGAATGACTCTTTTAACAGGAAGTGGAAGATGGGATGAAAAGAAAGATGGAGGGTGGAAAGAAAGAAAGGATGACTGGAAAATGCAGCCACAAGGAAATCTTGGGACTAACTGATCCTAATATGGCCATGTATGGCTTAATTAATTGGAATCTTTGTAATCAAGTTTTAGACCAATTTTAATGAATTCAACTTATTAAAAAAATCCATCTTTTTGTGTTAATAATTAATGATCCAGGTTAGATGAATCAAGACAACCACTTTCAAGAAAGAGTACCAATTGCATCTAGCAAGATCATTCCTTACCGGATGGTGATCGTGGCTCAACTTTTCATCTTGGCCATCTTTCTTCGCTATTGACTCTTGAACCCCATGCACGATGCATTCGGGTTATGGTTGACGTTTGTTATCTGCGAAATCTGGTTTGCTTTCTCATGGATCCTTGATCAGTTCCCGATTGATCGCGAGACTTATCTTGATCGCCTTTCTTTCAGGTACCTGGCAAAAAATCAAGACCATAGTTGCTTTTTCTAAAATCTAAAGTTCTAAATATAGAAAAAAAATAATGTGAAGTGATTTTATTGCAACACTTGAACCTGAAGGATTAAACAAATGAATTATAATCAAATTACAAACTTGAACATAACTATCAACAAGATTTCTGAAGTAAGCCTAAAAAATAACAAAAACAATTCAATTTTTTAGCAGTATCGAAAACGGTGGTGGCACAACATAGAAAAGAATGAAAGAACAATAACAGGTAAAAATAAAATCCACAAAACATATTCAGAAGTGATTATATTGCCTTTGATTCAGATTAAAATAAAAAGGATAAATAATTACTTCCATTAGATAAATACTTTTTAAACTCCATTAACAAAGCATCAAAACATAGGAAAACAATGATTCAAGCTTCACATACAACAAATCCATTCAATGAGGACCATAAAATTGTTGAACAAACTCAATATTCCTTTCACACGTATTTCAATTTTAAAACAAATCCTTTGTTTCTCACTAAACCACTTATACCTACAGTGAGAACTCCCAAAAACCAAAGAAATGTAGATATCAAAATGGCAGAGTTATCAACGAAAACTTCAAATTGTAAACCAGGCAGAAGGCCCTTGTAATATAAGCAAAAACATAAAGTAAATATAAGGTATCATACATCCTGATATGAGATCTTAAGCCAGCTAGGTGGAGTCCTCTTGTATGGCTTAGTTGACGCCGAAATACCTTTTATGTTCACCAAATCAAAATAAAATCACATTTCAACCTAATAAACATATACATGATTCAACCGTATCGATATAAATTAGAAACTCGATAAACACAACTAAAATCTAAACAATTAAGTCCAAACATAGTGAGAGAAAAATATTACTTTTAGGCACTTCTTACCCAGATTAGGAAAACTTCTAAACAATTAAGTCCAAACATACCTTACCTGAATGATTGTAGTTGACATATCCTGCTTTTGAGCACTCCTAGTGTAAGTGTGACAAACAACATGGTAGAATCGTAACCATTGCAGATTGAAAGATTCGTAAATAAGTAGAAACGTAGACACCTTGGAATTGATTTTTAATAAACGTAAAACAAAAGTTTCGTACGCTTTGATTGCAAGGCTCTTGACCATAAGATTTTGTAGCATGATTTAAATTTGCATGTTTGCCAAAAACCAGTTATGTTTAAGCAGTCGAGAAGAATTCTTTTCTAGATATTAAAAGATACACACATCTCAATACTGTTAAAGGATGATAGGAGTTATTATTTATATTTTATTGAATGTCATTTACCGCTAAGCATTCTCTTCTGTTTGTCGTCTGATCAAACAACCTAAGCCACCCAATTGCATCAAATGCTACCAATCCACTTTCCTACAATATAAACTAAATGAATAACAAAAAATCTAGAATAATTCTATTTTAAAAGTCCACACATGCTTCTTCAATAGAATATAACATCGAACATAAGAAAAACAAAACCTTGTAAATAATAAACTTTGTTTATGAGCTGATGTTTCCATGAAGTGCTGAAAGTTTTTTTTTACAAGAACCAACTATAAACTTGTCACGGTTGTAGAAAGACATGGTTAGTAATATGAAGTAGCATATGTAATTATTGATTAGGGAAAATAGGAAGATGGTTTGGATTGCTATATTACCTTAGTTTCCACAAACCTCCTGCTTCAAATCGACTTATGTAACATACAACAAATTTTGTTAAGAATAAAAAATAGTTGACAGAAACATTAAACATAAGTTGGGTATCATAAACCAATAACCATCCATTAAATTAGTCAAAAGCTCTAAAGATGGATAAAAAGCCTAAAAAACTAACCCAAACATGAAACAGACTGATATGGTTTTATACTTTTAAATCATGTAAATGGCTTATCTAAAGACTACTAAACTGATCAAGGTTGTAAAAAGCCACAACAACAGTTAATATATCAATGCTAATACACGTATGAGTGCTATGATGACTCAACAACATCCAACAACTCCGTCACAAACACCTACGCTGCAACCTCCTCCTCGATGAGTCCGACATTTGAAGCATAGACTACATTAGCCGTTGATCACAGTGCTTGTGGAAGTTAATTGTAAACCATCGAAATAAATGAAAACCAGCTACAAACGTATTAAACCCTACACGAATGGAATTGAGAGTGAGTAAGGAGTGATGGATCGAGTGTGTTACAGAAGGCCCAAATCTCTGTTAATCGAAATAAATGAAAACAAAAGCTCTGTTAATTGAAACCAAAATCGAAAGAAACTTGTTTACAAACCTGTTCTTCAAATGAAATCGGGAGTGAGTAAGGAGCGATGGACAGAGAGTGATAATCAGAACTTAACCGTATGGGTTGTATTTTTGGGGATCTATTTACGAATCGTCGTCTTGGGAAGGTAAGCGATGGGAGCGTGCAACAGTGATTGAGCGTGTATTGGGAGGTTGAAGAGTCGTCTTGGAGAAGGAAGCAGGCGTGCTTGGAGAACTGAATAAAAGCTTAACCACTTGTACATGATGCAATAAAAGTAGTATTTAAGAGATTTGACTTGTAAGACTTTAAGACTTTGTGCTTGAAGGTGTTGTACTCTAGGCTTTAAAGGTTGTGTTTAAGACTTTAAGATTTTTCTCAAATCTGGTTTATAAAGTAGTATAGATATATAGACTAGTTGGCTACCCGCGCAATGCGGCGAGATGCCAAACCTTTTTTTGTAAATTGAGCATATGAAGTTTATGATCATGATAAACTTTAAATGAAATATGTGTGAACAATGTGTGAAATTATTATCGAAAACGAAAAATGAAAAGCGTTTGAGCGTGTAGCCGAGTTGGGAAAAGGGTTAAGCGACTTTCCTCAAATACACAACAGGTTTTAAGTTCAAATCATGTGGGAGCCAGACTATCCATATTCATCTAATCATGCATGAAACATATTATATCACTTCCATCCCCAAAATGTTGTAAATACACCATTACATCACTTAAAGACAACAATTAAAATTTTTGTAAATACAATCGCCAATTACGGTACTTACCCATCTTCCCTTTTTGATGTCAAGAAACAAAAGTAGCTAAAACATACTTGGGGCTTGAAGTCATAGTGAGACAACTTCTTTGGTGTATAGAACACTCTTAAGGTACCATATAGAAGATTCACCTGGATAAAAATCAAAAAAACTCAAACCACTCTCATTCAGCATTGAAAAAAGCAAGTGTGTTTCCGAAATATACATAGAAAAAACTGTAAAAACTAAAGAAGCGTAACAAAGCAAAAAATAATATTAGTATCGATGTAGGAAATTTCAAGCCAAACTCTTTAACCTTTACTTGAACGATGAGGTGAGCTCGGCCCAACCTGTTTGTCTAAAAGCAAAATTGAACAAAAGTGATTGCATTGAATGGCATATTTAGTACATACAATTAATATCTAGACAAATAAAAGCTACACTCTTCTAGTTACCAAACCTCTTCAGCTACAATGGTTTTTCTTCTACTAATAGTCTAATACTACTACTACACAGATAATTTCCTGCATGTTTGGTGCTAAAGTAATTGGGTTAAGCACCCTGGAAAATATGAATGGGACATGGATAACCACTCTGCACTTCTGCTCGATGGTTTTCTCTAGCTTCCTCATGGCTTTCCCATATTGTCTCCTGCAATTATCATAATTACTAAAATTAGCCAACGGACCTAAACCTTGGTGGTTTGGTAGTTCAGCGGTAGTATATAGTTCCAAAACCAAAAGATAGCAGCTATTTAATATTGTATGTAACATGTCTATGAGGTTGCATTTGTAATATATGATACCTAACTAAAATGCAATAAAATATATTGATTTGAAGAAACAGGAAAGAATATATGTGATGTGTCAATCTATGAAGAACCAATAACAATGGCAACAAACCTTACATTAAATTAAAGAAGATAAGTTTACCTCCTTTGATTGAACCTTAGCAAACTATCCACATGAAAACAAAACCTTAACAAATTAAAAATACAACAATCTTGACCAAAATCTGAACATAATGAACCAGAAAATGCAATTTAAAAACCAGAAGCTGATAAATTTGAACTTTAAATCATGAAAATCCTCTTTGTACTTTCAATTAGATACGTATCTGAAACCTTCATCAAGATAAATTTTCTTTTCAGCCTACCTTTTAGTTCAAGTTTGATGGGAATATAAGACTGTTTTTGGCCAATCTCTAAAATAATTTATAGATATAGTGGGTAATTTAGTACTTTACCAATATAGTGGGTTCAAGACTACCTCTAAAACAATGCCATTTAACATATTATTTTGCATTGGGTTTTTTGGTTTGTTTTCCAACTTTTTTAAACTTTAAGTAGCAGTAAATGTGGGGTTAAATTTCTATCACGAAATGAAGATATATGTACAACATAAACCAAATTAAATCTCTCAAAGAAGTTGGAAACTCGAAAATGAACAATTTGATAGTTGCATAAAAACAATAACCATTAGAAGATACAACTAATTAAAAGATAAATTATCTTAAAGATAAATCTTGAAGGTGGCTACATACTCGGATTTTATGGTCTTTGAGGAACGGGTGATCAACAGATGGCCAATGAGAGATGTGTACCCAATCAATAATATCCCCATCTGTGATATCCTTAATTCATGCAAATAATCAAAAAAAATATAATGCTTATTAGCACTAATTTCACATTAGATAGATCAAGAGAACCATTATTTTCAATAAAAAAACCTATCATTTTCGAAGGCTAGAAGATAGGATTTAGTTACAATAAGATAGTAAATATTCAGCTCCGTAATCCTTTTATTGCTAGTAACAATTAACAGTTGCACTAAGCAACATGAAGGTGAAAAGGGATTACTTCAAGTTTGCTCTCTTCCTGTCAAAAAATGAGCTAAACCTTGTCATCTACATACAGAGATCGCAAGGTACATTAATATGTAAACAGCTCCACTGCAAAATACAATTTCACACTAATCAATTAACAAACGAAAGATGCTTGCAATCGCCAAGATATATGTGGTGCAAAAGTCAAAATCGATCAGAGCAAAAACAAAATGGTTATTTCAAACAAAATCACATTGTACCGTTTATTTCCATAGACCATAGAGATCAAAATGGTCAATTCAAACAAAATCACTGATGCTGCTAGATGAAAATCCAACTCAAACAACATTAAAAAAGAGATGGGAAGAGAAGGTAGACCTCTTGCTTAGCATGAAAAGTGAAAATCCAAACAAAATCACCGATGTTGCTATATGAAAATCCAACTCAAACAACATTGAAAGAGATGGGAAGAGAAGGTAGACCTCTTGCTTAGCATAAACAGTGAGCTCCAATTGCTAAATGGGTGCAACTGATAATTGTCGAAAAACTGTTAAATGATAAACTCTCTTAATTTCTAATGTGAGTTAGAAAATATCAAATAGCTTCTTTGAGGACTTTCAACAAACACATGATAAGCAACATAAATAACAAAAGAATAAAACTCAAAATCAATGAATGCAAAATGGATTGAAACCTAAGTTGATTATAAACGGAAAAAAAAAACTTGAAAAGGAATTATGATGAATGTAAACCATAAAAAACAAATATAAAATAAAAACTGAAAATTGTTATTGAAGAAAAACTCAAAAAATGAAAATGTGTACCCGTTGAAGCTCCAAGATTTCCCAATATAAGAACAAATACAAAATCGAAGCAGGTAAGAGATTTGGCTCATACAAAAACCATCTCATTTACCCTTTTAACGTACAAAAACACTCAAAGCTAGTAAAAAAACCCATCTCAACACCCATAGTGTAGAACTTTGAAAATTATCCCTCAAAACCAACAAAACATGTAAAATTATGATTATACACCAAATAAAGTAGGTCCTTTTTGCAATCTTTTTTGTAATGATCACATCTACAAATGGAGTTTTGGCATCCAAAACACATCATCATAAAAAGGGATCAAAGCAAACTATATCAAAATCATATAGCTATATCATCTCAATCGAAGTAAAAAAAATGTGTAAAAACCAAAATCAAAAATCAGATTATTCCCAAAAGGCCAAAGAAATCCAAAGAAATCGATTGCAAAACCAAAGACAAAATCAAGAATCAGATTATTCCCAAAAACCCAAAGAAATCGATGCAAATGGACATAAAACCCAAAATCAAATATCAGATTATTCTCAAAAACCCAAAGAAACAAAACAAAAACAGAAACCAAAGACTAAACAGAAACATGCTGAAAAATTGAAAAATTCTTTTTCACCAAAATCTGTAAACGATGTTCATCCCTTAGGAGAAAAAGAAAAACCAAAGACGAAATTTATTTTTTAAAATCTATTATGTACTTGGATTAATGCTTGCAAAACCAACTGAAGATGTAAAAACGTTGATTTAGAAACAAAACAAGAACAGAAATCAGATGCAAATGGGCATAAAACCCAAAATCAGAAATCAGATTATTCCCAAAAACCCAAAGAAATCGATGCAAATGGGCATAAAACCCAAAATCAAAAATCAGATTATTCCCAAAAACCTAAAGAAACCGATTGAGAGAAATCGATTGCAAAACCAAACGCAAAATCAGAAATCAGATTATTCCCAAAAACCCAAAGAAATCGATGCAAATGGGCATAAAACCCAAAATCAAATATCAGATTATTCCCAAAAACCCAAAGAAATCAATTGAGAGAAATCGATTGCAGATGTAACCGTAAGAAATCGATTGCAGATGTAAAAACGTACCTCAAGAGATTGAGAGAAGCAGAACCCTAGAACCCTTGAGAGAAGAACATACACAAAACAAAACAACCCTTGACAGAAGAACAAACACACACCAAACAGAGATAGAAGAACAAAAGGAGAAGAACCATACCTTTGTGTCTTTGAGCAAACACAAACCGATCGACATTTGGGAGAACCCTGCATCGACGACAGGAGATAAAAAAACCCTGCATCATGTGTGGCCTTCCACCCACGGTCAGAACTAACGAGAACCCTAACCTTGAACGATGCAACGTATAATCAAAATCTGCAGATATAATCTGAAGTCGCAAGATTTGAAATTGAAAAAAAGGAGCGGGATCATCGCCTTGGGAGAAGGAATCGACATCTTTGGAATCGATTTCTTGGAAGGGGACACTGGCTTAGGGAGCATCTGATTTTTTTTTAAGCATTAGCAAGTTGTACATGGTGCATGAATTACTTGTAAAGTTGAAATTTAAGTAATTTAGCATTAAATGGTAGTACATTATGCTTAGGAATTTGTTTTTAAGAAAAGCAACCCAAATGCTTTATAAAGTAGTATAGATATATTGATATTAGCTTATTCAATTATAAGTTATGGATAATGTATTTTAAAAAAATATATATTAAAAACCAAAAAATATTTAAAATAATAAAACAAAACTAATTAAATTATAAATTATAAATTTGATTTTATTAATTGTTATTAAAAATAAAATACAATTAGTTTTTAGTTATATTAATGATTTTTATTTTGATTAAAATGAAAAAAATGAAAAGTCATTGCATTTAATATGATGAAACTATTTAAAAATAATTCAAAAATATGAGAAAAAAAGATAAATAGGCTTTGAGGCATCTCATTAACTCTCTCTACCATTTAACTTATTTGATATTCTAAGAAATTCAAAAAAATGAGAAAATTTCTTTAGTAGAATCATACTCTACCATTATGCCACATCATCCTTCTTAGGTTTTCCTTTTATATATATATATATATATATATATATATATATAAATATATATATATATATATATCTATATATATAATAAAATAATATCTCATTCTCACAAAGAATTTAAAGTCAACTGAAAAATTATTTTTTCCTTATGGTAAATATTTTCGAGTAGTTCTTTAAATTTAGAAAATTTCGTACTCTTTTATGTACTTTCTACAACTTTTTTTTGCAGAATTTATTAAAGCAAAATTTTACACAAAATCTCTTTTTTCTCTTATTTTAAAAAATATATTGAATATATTATTATCATTATTATGGGGCGTTTGGTTTGCAGAATAATTTCTGAAGAATGAAATCTGTCAAATGAATTGGAATCTGAAAGGAATTAGAATGAAATGTTATCAGGTTTGACCAAATGTTTGGTTGACATGAATGAAATGTAATCAGTCAAATGAATTGGAATCTATTTGTTTGGTTTGCAAAAAAATTGGAATGAAATTCTGAAAAATGACAAAAATACCCTTTGTTTGATATATTTTTTTAGTTTTTTTTTGAAGTATAGATAATAATAAAATTAACATTTAATTACCAAAAAAAGGCAAATTATTGTTGTTTCCATGAATTTGTTTTAAATTTTGGTCAATGAATTAATGATGAAATTGTTTTTAATTTTGGTAAATTTACTATTGTTTCCGGAAAGGAGAACCAATATTCGATCGATAGAGAGAAACAGAGTGAGGCGTTCGAACGATGGAGAGATTGCGGTCTTCGATCGATAGAGAGAAACAGAGTGAGATGTTCCATCGATGAACCAGTTAGCAGTAGAGAGAAAGAATGTGTGGTATAAGCCCCGGAGGGAGAAATTTACGTAACCGCGTTCCAAAATTCCCCATTTGTCCACAAAATGACATGGAGTCAAATCTCCTACACGACTCACATACACCAATTTATTTCTCAATTTAGCAAAACAAGAAGTGCTTGCGATTTGGTCAAACATAACATAATTTAAGTAGACTTCAACTGAGTTGCTCGGATAAAACGTTCTTTGACCCAAAAATAGTGACTATTATGTCATGCATGCGAGTAACTCAATATGACGGATTGCGTGATACAACAAAGATAAAACGACAATCAAAGAATGCTCAAAGTCTCAGTTTAACACAAACCTATTCTAGTTTTTTTGTAAGTTTACTCACACTAAAAGTTTAAATCAACTCACCCACCAAGTTGTGCACAACGGGCTACATTTACATAAAACTCACAAATGAACCCACACGACCTTGAAACTACCAAAATAACATATGGGGTGACATACACCACCAAAATACTTATGAAATGAATTTCCCAACAACCCATAAAACAACGCACACAAAGGACTTAGACTGTGCATTTCAAGGTTCACCCAAACGTCGTGAACGTCGTAAAACAATACTCCATAAAACTTAACAAAACTCACACGGAATATAACTCCCCAGAAAACTCAAACACTAAAATAGTGGAAGACAACTCTTCGTCCAAGGCCTTAACATACGTGGAGGAGATCCAATGTTAAGGTCCTAAGTCGTAGTTACTTGTCTAAGACTCTACGAAATATCAAATTACGAACATCACAATAATCGAAAATAGTGTTTGGCAGCAATGAGAATAACAATTAACAAAGTCTCAACAAAGCTTGCAACCATATGCAATAAAATAGCTTTATGCATGTTTAAGATCATGATCTAAAAACTTGAGTGTGCTAAACATTTCAAGATTTCGTGATGTGATTCACACGGTGATTTTTTTTGAAATATGAGAAATAATCGATGCAATTTATTTCAGAAATACATTTCATGCATGGATTTGATCGGCACCCAACACCTCGAAACTACGCTCCTCGATTTCTTAGTTACACTATCGTCATCCAGATGCTCAACATCTTAAGGCGAAGATCAATGATTTCATAGGTTTACCCCACTATTTCTCCTCGAAATAACATCAGTTCCAAGAGTCTATGGTTCTAATCCAACCAATCAATCCGACCAGAAATGGTTCAGTTAATGCAATCATCAGACTTACCGTCACTCCAAGTGACGAATACTAAAGTCATCAACCTCTGATAACGGTTACCCACTTAGAACTTTTTCACTACCCCAACTGTCATCACATCAAAATAGTCCAAGTATACACATGTAGCTCGTAGGTTCACCATAACACTGGCCAGGTGAAATTATGAACGTACTGTACATGATCATCCTTGTTACTCTTGACGTGATTCCCGCTCCTAGTGACTCCAATATCCTCAAAACATCCAATCTTATAGTGCCTAATTGTGCAATCTCACATTCAATCACTTAAAATTACGCTAGTTTGCGTTTAGGCATCAAAATCAATACCTAATTCTCTCAAACTTAAGCTCTGATACCAACTTGTAACACCCTCAAATCTGATTATAACAACTAATTTAAAATTTTCTAAATACATCAATAAATACTTCGAACTACAAACATAAATTGAAAATTAACCTCAACGCTCACATTCATCCTATACATACACTCTATAAAAAGAACGGGTGTTACTAAACTCAATAATAATTACCAACTCCAACCTGCGGAAGACTTCACCGACTACTCACTCTTGTAAGGCTAAGGCTCAACTCTTCAAAGCACTGCTAGAACCGAACCGACAGAACCTGATGCACATGTCGACAAATAAAAAGGTTAGGCTTAACGCATAGTGAGCTCAAGAGTTTTAACATGAGTGAATATATCTTAAAAGAAAGGAATTTAGTTTAAAGCAAAATCCTTCGAAATATTATACTTCAAAATGGAAACGACACATTTTCCCATAATATGCACTTTTAACGACAATGCTCCCAAACACACATTTCTTATAAAACGATGCAACCCGTAACTCGCCCAAACGGAGTCATAGTTCGATACTCAAATTTGTGAAAATGTAAATAATACTTCATATCCCGAAACACCCAAAACTCGGGTGTGACATAATACTCGACCCTTAAATAACGGAAAACAATCCATATAAATATGATACGCCATTAAAACATGGAACTGAAACTTAATACCCAAGCGACCATAAAATGGAATAAAATACAAATATTAAAGCATGGACAATTAAATATCCAAAATACAACGGGCCGATAACGGGGGATACCCGTATCCGTTGAGAGCGGAGGAACACAAAAGTATGTCACTCAAACAACGTTGATCGTATGACACTTCACGACACGTTAGCCCAAGTGCCCCTACGACTTCTTGACAAGTTCACCAAAAGAGACAGTTGACCTTGGTGGTCGTTACAATGAACTCCACCTCAAAAGGACCGGCACACCGGGGACTACAACTAAGGAAATTCCCCAAATGGCCCGACACCCCGGGGACTACAACTAAGGAAATTCCCCAAAAGGCCCGACATACTAGGGACTACAATTAAGGAAATTCCCCAAATGGCGGAGGTCACAGTACTCACCTGTAACACCCTTAAATCTGAAGATATCAACTTAATAAAATTTTTCTAAATACATCAATAATTACTTTGACTACAGACACAATTTGAGAATTAACCTCAATACACACATTTATCCTATACATACCACCTATGAAAAGGACGGTGTTACTAAACCCAACAACAATCACTATCTCCAATCTGCGGAAGTCTTTACCAGCTACTTACTCTTGCATAAAGCTAAGGCTCAACTCCTCAAAGCACTTGCTAGAACCGAACCCCTGATAGAACCTGATGCACATGCCGACAAATAAAAATGTTAGGCTTAACGCCTAGTGAGCTCAAGAGTTTTAACATGAATAAATATATCTCAATATAAAGGAATTCAGTTCAAAACAATATCCTTAGAAATGGTTTACCTAAAAATGGGAACAACACAAAAGGTCCGGCTCAACAACGTTGATCGTATGACACCTCACGACATGAAAGCCCAAGTGCCCCTACGACCTCTTGACAAGTTCACCAAAGAGGCAGTTGACCTTGGTGGCCGTTACAAAGAACTCCACCTCAAAAGGGCCGGCACACCGGGGACTACAACAAAGGAAATTCCCTAAATGGCCCGACACCCCGGGGACTACAACAAAAAAAATTCCCCAAAAGGCCCGGCATATTGGGGACTACAACAAAGGAAATTCCCCAAAGAGGAGGTCACAGTACTCACCTCCCAGGCAGCACTATCCAGACTCAACCCTCTTAGTGCCTCCTTGTCAAGTTTTGGTCATAAAACATGAGTCCCGGAGTCCAACTCCGTACCACTCAATTGACCATCAAATAAGACTGACTTATGTGCCTATGGATCCAATGTAACACAGTCTAAAAATACACGACTATACATGAATGACAAAAGCACTCGAGCCTGTAATTATTATAAATATGCAATAAAATGCATTAAGATGTAAACCATAAATTGGACTCTACATCGAGACATTAAAACCGGACAAATGTCCTCAATACTCATTTAAGCCAACACCAAGCTAAAATGCTCAAAATCCTTTTGACCAACAATTATCGGTCCCCCAAATAATGAAATGCCTTTGTACAACGTTTACGAAGACACATACCTCAAAGACGAGATTAACCCAAAACTCAACACATAATAGGACTAAAGGTTTTCCAAAGGGTTTGTGAATGCAAATACACCAAAATGCATATAACATGAAATAGACTTCATTTGTACAAAATCGTCAAAGATGTATAACTCAAAAAATAGATCTTACTTGTACAAAACCACCAAGAATACGTAATTCATGCTATTTAGTTGTTGAAACGTTCAAAACCCAATATAAGCATTTTAAGAGGTTAACACACCCAAGTTTACCAAATATGAAAACTTATCAAAATACTCACACTTTGACAAATAACCAAGTAAAATATATTTTACTTCAAAATACTCAAAACTTATCAGCAGTTAACCATTTCATGTAAAATACTTTAAAATAAACATTTTGGCATGTACACCGTTTTCACAAATCAACTTGAACTCACCTCGCTAGATTTAGGCTAAATCTAGATTTCACCCAACGAGCTCTTTCGAAGGCCACTTAATTCTTCAAGCCGAAGACTTCCAAAACCTAGATCCATACAATCCAAACCATAAGTAACCATATCCAACCATGTAGAAACATTCCCCAAACAATATACCAAGAAACCCCAAATAAGATCAAAACCCTAGTTTCTCCAAAACTATCAAATCCGAGATTTGAGAAACCAACCACTAGGGAAACACCAATGGAGCATGTATAACACTTATTCAAGGAAACTTACCATTTAAGATGATGAGACTTTCCGAGGACACCCAATCCAACTCTTCAACCCGAGCTCCCAACCGTTGAACTTGAAGAGGAAGATGAAGATGAAGGTTTTGCGGTTCATTGACCCAACTAGTTAGATGGTGAAGAATCATGTGATTTGAGGAGGAAAAACCCCCAAAATAGGTTAGGGTTCGGTTTTGGGGTTTGAGAAAGAAAAGGAAAGGAATTAGGAAGTGAGAATGAGGTAAATGGTTGAGAATCGCGACTCTAAAAGACCCTGGGGCCGACCGCGATTTTACCCGACGATTATGCCAGGGCAATATCGCCCAAAACGTACCGCGGGCACACCTCCGTTAGCGATTGTGCCCAGGGCACTCTCGCCAGGGCACTATCGCCCAGAGTGTACCGAAGCTCGTTTCTTCCCATTTTACACACAGACCACCCATGACGCGATAAGGCTTAATAGGCAAGATATAGAGGATGAAATTCTACGATAAGAAACAAGAATTTCTCAAAGGGTTAACTTCACGGGTAGAGATTTACGAGTGTTACATCACCTCCCAGGCAGCACTATCCAGACTCAACCCTCCTAGTGCCTCCTTGTCAAGTTTCGGTCATAAAACATGAGTCCCGGAGTCCAACCCCGTACCACCCAATTTACCATCAAATAAGACTGACTTACGTGCCTATGGATCCAATGCAACACGGTCTAAAGTTACACGACTACTCATGAATGACTAAAGCACTCGAGCCTGTAATGATTATAAATATGCAATAAAATGCATTAAGATGTAAATCATAAATTGGACTCTACATCGAGCCATTAAAACCGGACAAATATCTTCAATACTCATTTACGTCAACACCGAGCCAAAATGCCCGAAAATTCCTTTGACCGACAATTAACGTCCCAACAATTAATGAAATGTCTTTAAACAACGTTTATGAAGACACATACCTCAAAGACGTGATTAACCCAAAACTCAACACGTATTGGGACCAAAGGTTTTCCAAAGGGTTTATGAATGCAAATACCCCAAAATGCCTATGACATGAAATAGACTTTGTTTGTACAAAAATCACCAAATATGCATAAGTCATGAAATGGACTCTATTTGTATAAAATTGCTAAGAACCCAAATATGAGCATTTTATGGAATTAAACAACCCAAGTTCACCAAATATGAAAACTTATCAAAATACTCACACTCGACAAATACCAAGTAAAACATACTTTTACTTCAAAATACACATTTTGGCATGTACACCGTTTTAACAAATCAACTTGAACTCACCTTGCTAGATTTAGGCTAAATCTAGATTTCCCCCAACTAGAGCTCCTTTGAAGAACACTTGGATTCTCAAGTCAAAACTTCCAAAAACCTAAATCCATACATATTCAACCATAAATAATCATAATCAACCACAAAGAATCGTTTCCCAAACCTTATACATGAATACCTCAACTGATACCGAAACCCTAACTTCCATAACTGAAGAGAATAGAAGATTACCTTAACCCAAGCTTGACTCCACCAACCAAAACACCTCTAGTTCATCAAAATGGTTACAAACCTCCAATCTACGAAAGGGAGAACAAAGGGTGGATGAAACCCTAGAAAACTTTGGTGAAGAAGATGAAGAGGAAGAGATGAGGAGCTTACCACCACAAAATAATCTTGTATACTCCAATAGACTTCCAATCTTTTGCTAGATCCTTGAAGATCTCTCAAAAACGAAACCGTGACAACTTGAATCACCCAAATCGGAGTTGTGGATCAAAAGTTATGAAGAAATGAAGTTATAGGGCTAAAAATCGGGTTTTATGCCTGACCAGTGGATTTCGCGGGTTATGCCGCGACTTTAAGTCATGGCATAAGTCGCCTGGTTTACTTCTCGCTCACTGTTTTGGCCATAACTTCTTCGTTATAGCTCCGATTTTGCTCCGGAAAGAACCGTTGGACTCGTAATTGAATCCTCCATCCATTTAGACTATAAAATCTATGATTCAAGTCCAAAATCATATATTTTATTTTTTCCTTTAAAGCTATTGATTTCTGTATTAACTTGAAATGATGCTTTTCGAAATTCGAGGTGTTACATTTTATAACAGCTTGGACCGATTAAGGACCGTGGTCAGTTTCGGTTCAACCTGGTAACATCATGGTCTAGTACGAGACTCATTCAGTCTACTCGTTTTACCCGTTTTCGTCATCCTTTCAACATTTGAAAGCATCCCATACCCAGCATCTCTATCGGACTAATCCGGTCTAATCCTTTTACGACAATGATCCAGTCGAAACTTTTAGATTATATATCTAACACGTTTGATTAAACCATGTAAATTATAAAACATCTTTCGTATGGTCGGATTAATTTTAGACATTGAGCTCAATAAATCAATAACACGTAAACATATTCAAATAATAAACCTGGTATTTTTCGAGACCATATATATAACCAATCAAACCGAACCTTAGATTGGTTGAGGAAGGGGATGAGAATGATTTAATGTTAGATACTTAGGGCCGTTTATCAAACGCTTATCCGGGTATGTGCTTATCAAGTTATATCTTGATATATTACCTTACCGGATGAATATGACAAGGGCCAAGAATCTTACCCGGTAAGAGCAAACGCAAGGATCGAGAGTCTTACCAGGTAAGTGAATGCAACGACTCTTATCACGGTTAGCGCTTACCGGGTAAATTGTTGCATATGATGCCATTTTTGTGGATTAAAATCTTATCCGATAAGTAAGTGATAGTGTTGAATTTTACCGGTAAGCACTTACCGGGTAAGTGATTAGGTAAACGGGCCCTTAGATCGGTAGGTATAAAAACAAAAGAGAAGCCAACAAAATAAATATACCAAATTCTCAACATAGAACACTACTACATATTTTTAATATCACCATACAACAACAACAACAACTGCTTATTGCAAACAACGTTACTACTTACTACAAACTACAACAAGCACAAACGGCTGCTCGTTACAACATCGATGGACGGACAAAACGAAGGTTTGAACTTCGATAAGCACAAAAGACCGCTTATTATTGCAACATCGATGGATCTTATAAGTTGAAATAAAACTTTAACTTTGAAAGCACACAAACCCTAATAAAATTTACGGATAATAACGCTCACATATGCCATTACGCTTTACCAAACCTTTTCCTGAAAAACGCAAGCAGGTTTTCTCTTGGAGGTAATATTTCCTTAACGACTTGGCAGTTGACGAAGTTATCAGCCCATTCTGTTAATTTTGGAAACTTATCTTTTGTGACCAACTTTATTTCAGTTACTTCTTCGATTACTCCAAGCCAATACGCTATGAAATCAGCGGTGATATCTACGAGGTTAATGTTGTCACCTCCGAAGAACTTGGTACCTTTGACGGCGAGTTCATTTTCTAGGATTTGAAGTTGCTCACAAGCTTCTGCAATGGCCTGCTCATCTCCATTGCTGCTATAAACCTTGAATATTGCAGGCATACACTGAACAAAACATATGATGAAAATCAGTTATGTTCTATTGTTAAATAAATTATTTCCAGCACAAAAAATTAATAAATTAGCTCATAAAGGAAAATCAATAATGCCTAACTAAATGTCTTTATGTCATATTCTCCTTTTAATTCCAAAAATAGAAGACTGATGTTTAGCCATGTTTGGTGGTTTAATGTTATAGAAAGTGGTTTATTCAGTAAGTTTTTGGGAGGGAGTTTTATACAGAAAGCCAAGTTTTTTTTTTCCAAATCTACCCCCCTCCTAAGTTAAAAACACTCCTATAAAAACATTCCCTCTCCTCATTAAAAACTACTTCTATCTAGCTCCTCTCGTCACCATCTTTTGGATCTCAAACAAAAACCTTCACAAGCTATACAAACAGATTAATCTACACATACAGTTTTATTCATACAAAACTTAATGGAAAACCAACCAAACAACCCCTTAGACTTGCAACAAACACATATATAATACACACATGAAGAATAGAATAAAGGATTTTATAAGGAGTAATAAAATCAACAGGTAATTAAACAAGGGTCATGTGAAAAGAACAACCCCCGTTGTGTGCTAATTGAACCCCTCCTACCAATTCTATACCGACATACATTAACGTCAAACTTTTCTTTTTACATTTTTAGTGATATGATTTGATCCAAAGGGGTTTCAAACTTTAAATAGCAAGGAATGATGCTAAACAAACCTTATATATGTTTAAATAAACCACCCCTATCAATTCCTATCTCACATATGTCAATATCAATTTTCCTTTTTCTTTTTCACATTTTGAATGTATTAATGTGACCCTAAATGGATTTATTTAGCAGCAGCCATAAGTAAGATGGCATTAGAAACTATTTAAAGATGATATGATAGGATTAGGTGAACCATTAAAAAGTTGGAACATAGGAAGTCAAAGATGCTAATTGAATCATGCTAAGTGATTAAGAATGCAAAGGTCCCCACATCCTTGAATGTAAATGCATATTTATTGGATTGAGAAAGTTCAATACTAGATTGTGATTTCACAAAATCAAAAGAAGATTGTGGCTGGAAATACTTGAAAATGGAATCAATCCTTTATGTTATAAGTTGTATACATTTCAAAAACTATGCTACAATTTTTTTAAATGGACTATTAAAAAGTTAAATTTAAAAAAAAAATTACATCCGACTTGAACAACTACTTCATTTAGCAATTTTACCATCAACTATATTATTAAAATATTCAATACATTTAATAAAATATTATTTATGTCTCTTAAACATTTAAGTTAATGTCTCCTATTGGTGAGAAAGAACTAAATATTATTTCTCTCTTAGTTTCAAAGATTTCCCTAATTTTTAATATTTCTACCCATCTCTTTTCTTTTCTATATTTGGAAATAGTATAGCATAGTTATTGAAGCAAAAATATACTAAATCTCTATTTTATTGTCCTATGATCACCAAAAAAAAAAAAAAATCATCGTAGTTAGAGCATCTCCAATGTAAGGTTCTTATAAGCAAAAAGTGCAATTGTTTGTAGGAACTAGTATTGTGGATAGGCATGGAAATGGGGCAGGAACCAATCTCCATCCCCGTCTCCGATCCCAATTTCCATCTCCATCCCCGTCCCCGTTAGGGAATATGATCACATCCCATCCCCTTTCCCAATGGGGAACGGGGATCCCCACCGGGTAATCGGGGATTTTTCCCCATTTATGTGATATATTTTAAATGAAATGTGTTAAGCACTATATATACTTAATCGATAATGGTCCATCTCTAAATCTCACATATTTTCGAAATTTGTTTGTACGGACCATCAAATATTAATGTGAACAAAATCACATCATATGTAATTGTTTGATCAAACGCTTTCGACTCTTCATGGTTTTATCTAAAAAAAAGTAAGATAAGTAAAAAATGTAACAAAAAAGATCAAAATACCATTTCTAAATCTAAAAGATACTACGTCAAAATCTTTATAAACTAGTGTTGGGCCCGTGCATTGCACGGAAGGATAAATTTTTTGTTGGAATATTGAACCGAGTTAAAATGAAACGTAATTTCTCTGTTAACAGTTAATGTTAACAGTTAATGAAATACGATGTGAAAAATGAATGTATTTTCATAAGTGGTTAACTTGCATATATTCTTAATCGTTTGTTGTTATGAGTTTGTGCAATAATATTGGTAATAGTTTTGTATTATATTATTTAAAACTCAAACGACATGTCTCACAACATATTTATCTGACTATTGACTTCAAAACCTCATAGTATTAATCGATAAAAATAAAGATATGTATATATATCTTATTCCCCTACTTCGAAAAATATGATTGTGGGTTTTGAAAAATATAAACAAATCCTCAGTAAATAAAATAAAATATAAATAAATAGTTTTTCAAATAAACAAAAATATAGTGGAATACCTTTTGTTCAGTTGCAGGTTCCACCATTGACACCCGACCGTTCGTCTTCTTTTTGTACTCGGATGATACATAGAGAAGCTATATATATTTATAGTGAATGTAGAGAATATTTTAAAATCTTTTATTTTCATTTTCGATTTTACATTTAAATGTAAATATATTAAAAATATGGAAGAATATTTTTATATCTACATCGTTTCTATTTTATTTTCTTTACACATATTTTTATATCTACATCGTTTCTATTTTATTTTCTTTACACTTGGTTAATTTGGAAAGTATTGCGGAATATTTTTATTTTAAAGAATACGATAATTTATAAGTGTATCTCGTTATTTTTTATTTTTAATTCATATCAATCTTCTTTTTTCTTATTTTAATGCTCGTGAAAAAAAAATACGTGTAGATTTTATATTATCAAAAAAAATATGTGTAGATTTTATATTATGCTAATATAAAATACGTGTAGATTTTATAAAATAAAATAGATTTTATATTAACAAAAAAAATACGGAAGAAAAAAGAGTTTATATTTCATCTCATTATGTAAAAAGATTTTATAAAATAAAATATGGAAAAATATTTTATAAAATAAAATATGGAAAAATCATTATGAGATTTAATATAAAAAAATACGAAAGAAAAAAGATTTTATATTACATTTCATTAATATAGATTTAAATGTAAAATCTACATTTAAAATAGATTATGCTAATATAAAATCTATTTTATAAAACATTCCACCAAAAAAACAAATAGTTATATTAATAAATGAGTATTCATTTCACAAATAGATGATTATGTGAGATATTGTGTTTGGAAAGGTTGTATCAAAGCATTAAGAAATTGTAAATTAAGTAATTGACTTTAATTAGTTGTAACTTGTGCTTAAAATGTTGTAATTAAGAGTTTTTTATACCGTTTTTATAATATAGTATAGATAATATATTTAAAAATAGATATACAATATATTTAGTAATAAATATACATTATATTTAGTAATAATTATATAATATATTTAATATACGGGGATGGGACGGGAACACGTTACCCGTCCCCGTCCCCGGTTTTTAGCTTTCGGGGATCCCCTTCCCCATCCCCGATACCCGGTTTTGCAGGGAATCCTCGTGCCCGTCAGGGCGGGTCTCATTCTCATACCTAATTATGGAGAGTTTTTATAAGAACCCAATAAGAACCTTGTTTCTTACTACGAAGTTTGTGAGAAGTGACATTTTCCGTAAAAAAATTTATTTTATTTTTTTGACTTTATAATAATTATTGAAGTTGAAAAAATGTATGGACCCATAAAAAGAGATTTTTATAAGAACTACCATTTTAAATATTTATATGAGTTCTTATTTTGATGACTTAAAAATGAGGTTGGAGATGCACGAATCCCTCTTTGAAATAGCTCAAACGAAATGAAATCATGTGTAAATCATCGATTAACAATTCTAATTGCAAGTCCGTAAAAACCAGTAACATTTATCAGGATCAGAAGAAAACAAACGAAATGATCAAATACCTTATCATCAATGAATTTCGCCCAAAATCGAGTAACAGCCTTCTCATAAGGATCCTGTGGCAAAATTGGAACTCCTTTCCAGACATCATCGATGTACTCAATGACCACAACAGACTCCGATATCGACTTTCCGTTGTGAACCAGCACCGGTACCTTCTTGTGAACAGGATTGTACTTGAGAAGATCAGCACTCTTGTTGCTCAGATCTTCTTCGATGTTTTCATACTTGATTCCCTTGAGATCCAACGCAATTTTCACTCTGCAAACATAAGGACTTCCTCGAACAGCATACAACTTCACTTCATCCGCCATTTTCCGGTGATCTGATTCAATCGCAGCGACACCTACTTTCCGGCTGAATTTTGGGGTATGGTTGTATTTGTATGAATATACCGGTGAACGATTCGTATTTATATAGTGCCGGGAGTTGTTGAGCGTTTAAAATCAGCAATTATTGAGAATTGTGCTATTAAAACTTGTACCACTGCAGTACGAGTTGTACGTTATGTTGCAAACAGTACTGTTAAAATATAGTGAGTTGTTGGAACTTGTGGTGCCAATTCATCGTTGTTTATCTGATTGTTTATAAATTAATATATTATCTTACATTTCAAAATATTTTGATTTAGTTTTATTTTAAATTGAGTGTTTAGTTTTAAATTTTAATTCTAGAGGTAAAAAAACTATTTAACATAAAATTATCATTCAATCAATCAAAAAATATATAATTATGTACTTTTTAAGTTATTATTTTTTGTTATATTTTGGTATATGGGATCAATTTTTTTTAGAGTAAATTACATGTTTTGTTCATGTCGTTAGGTGTTTTTAATAATCTTTATCTTTTTTCTAAAAACTCAATAGAATGTGTTCTTGTGATTGTATTTTTTTAACAAGTTACGTTTTTTTTTAATAAGTTGTTCCTTTTGGTTACAGTTTTTTGATAAATTTGGTCTCTAAATAAATAAATGACATGGGTTCCTGATGTTCTATTAAAGACCTAGCTCGTTATAAAATTACAACTATAAATACACGAGATCTGTTGAATTTTCAAAGATAGAACAAGTATTGTTAAAAATATGTAATTTGCTCAATTTTTAATAAACAAAAGTGACGAAACATTACGTATGTGCATGCGTAGAGTACATGATGTAAAGAATCTTCCTTCCACCCTCTCGTTTGTCCACCTATTCCATTCTATAATTTCTATTGTCCTCGAGTGAAAACTCTTTTTTAATTTTACGAAAATAACCAAACCCCTCCTATTACTTTAGGCATTGTTTGGCAAATAAAATAAGTTATCTTATTTTTTGGGTACATGTTTCGATGATAATAAACTAGTTTTTTGATAAACTATTTGGAGTAGCTTACGAGGAGTTTTTTGCAAATATTTCAATTATACCCCTCATTAATATTCATTATTATATATTAACTTTAAATGATTATAAGCTAGGTTTTGTCAAACGTGACTTTTTCATAAGCTAGTTTATCAGCTACCAGCTAGTTTGCCAAACATAGCCTTAATGTCCATTGAATAAATAATAGGGTAATTAATTAAAACTAGAAGTGTACTCGCGCAATGCAGCTAAATACATCACAATTTTAATGTTTCATTGTATTTTCTGTTTTTTGTCGATTTACATTACGATTTTAGATGGTTGTGAGAGAGTGATAATGATTTTTTTATATAAATTTGTTTAATTTAGACTTAATAATATAATATATATTTTTTCTGTTTAATAATATAATTTTTTTATAAAATATTCTGTAAGATTTTTTAATTATATTTTAGATTTTTTATATCTAAAATATGCTAAGAGTTATTTTAGGGAGTTAAAGTGGGAAATGATTTTAGGGGAGTTAAAATAGTTAGAGATAATGATTGAAAATTAATGAATAACATTAAATGTAATACATACAGCTTTTATGACTGTTTTTTAAGTAATTAACATTAAATAGCGATACATTAAGTTTTAAGACTTGTTTTTAAGAGTTTTTTATGCCATCTTTATAATATAGTATAGATAGTCAATTTTTAATGATGGTTTTACCTCTTAGACTATTTTTAATGAACCCTCTATTTTACTCACTATCTCTATTTTAGTCTCTAAATCCTCTCCAAATAACACTCTATTTTACTCTCTAAAATAGAGAATTAACACTCTATTTTACTCTCTAAAATAGAGAATTAATAGTAACTCTTGAGAGTTACTATTCATCACTCTCTATTTTTTTTTCTAAACTTTTGATAACTACAAAATGGTCCTTCAACTTTTTAGATTCTTAGACTTTTATTTTATTTGTTGTCTAATACCAATTTTAATAAACTATGATTATATTTATCTTTAAGTATAAATTATAATGTCGTTAAAATAATACGATAAAGTTATTGTGAAAATAAAAATATATAGGGATGCAATTTATAAAGTTAATAAATATAAGGGTGTTATTGAAAATATATGTAATCAAAATAAAAGAGAATATGCTTGGAATATTATTTTTAAAGAGTAAAATATAGTAATACATTGGAGATGATATAGCAAACTCTCTATTTTACTCTATATTATAGAGAGTAAAATAGAGAAAGTCATTGGAGATGTCCTTTTTTTTGAACGGCGGAATTTTATATAACTAGCAAAGAGCTAGAAAAAGGTACAATTACATAGAATTAATGGCAAGGGAATGATTAGTAAGTCAACCAACCCAATTAATACACAAATTTCTACTTCTATGATTTATCCAAAAGTACGCATATGTTATGATCTTCTCAAAAATCGACGACTTCATTGGTTTTGGGTTGCCAAAGAGATTACCATTTCGAAACACCCATATAGATCATAAAGTGGTAAGAGTGACAGCCTCAAAACACTAAAAAACCTCCCTCTTCAACTTAATTGAGTCGATCCAAGAGATCCAATCTGAAAAAGAATGCAGATCCGGAATATCCATACGCCACCAACGGTCAATGAGAACCCACAAGTCTTTAGCGACCGGACATGAGAAGAAAAGATAGTTGCAGTCCTCCACTCCCATATCGCAATTAGGACATAAAATGGACACAACATCAATATCTCTTTTATCCAGGTTTATCCTAGTAGGGAGTCGTTTGAGATTCAACCGCCAAGCAAACACATTAACTTTGATGGGAACAAGTCTATTCCATCTAGTAGGACAGGTATCCACCTCCAAATAACTAGAGTCAATTAAACGTCTAGTTGATGCCACTGAAAATTCACCCGACCCTTCTAATAACCACACCCATCTATCATTTTGACGGGAAGACACAAAGGTAGACACGATTTATTGTAGTTCACTAAATTGGACTGCCTCAACCCCACCTCTCGGCACCCTTCGAAGACACATCTCCCAACACCCTAACCCCAATCGAGACTTGACATTCGCCGATTTATTCAATTCTAAAGCGTAAACTCTAGGAAATTGGATTTTGAGAGGAGAATCTCCAAGCCAAGCATCTTTCCAAAATGAAGTCGCAATACCATCACCCACCTTTTTCTTACAAAAAGAAAAAAGGATCAATGCCTTTTTCCTTTTGAGAATTGACCGATTTTATAATAGAAACTCATGTTGAGTTCGAACTTTGCCTAGGCAAATTTGAACCAATTAGGCCCATTTCCCCGTAGATGGATTTAGTAATTTTAACCCAAAGCGCCTCCTCCTCCAACCAAAAACGCCAAATCCACTTGAACAACAAAGCACGGTTAAACG